>CM053757.1:15818422-15830422 GCA_028658305.1 Pachyuromys duprasi | reverse complement strand
GATCATCTTGTCTCCTCAGGGCTGGCTGCAATGTCCTCCCCTGGGATCTAGCCAGGCTGTTACTCCCTGGCATGTATGGGGGAGGGTTGAAGAGTCAGCCATCAAGTTCAAGACTGAAACAGTCCCTGTTTCCCTTACTAGGGTCTTCAGTTCACCAATGAGTTATCATGGGCAACATCTGAGCAGGGGTTCTAGGCCATATCCATATATGGTCCTTGGTTGGAGAAACTGTCTCATATAAGACCCCTATGCCCTGCTGAGTTTGATCTTTGTGGAGCTCTTGTTCTCCCCAGGTCTTACTAACTTCCCCTATTTTTATTATTACTTCCCGCCCAGTCTGTTCTTAATCCCATGGAGATAGCAGTGTAGGAGAGAGCCTGCTCTTAATCCCACGGAAATGGCAGTGATGGAGAGAGGATTCAAGAAAGACCACCCTGATGAACCTGAACCTTGGGCTTCCAGCTTCCATTATGAGAATATTGTTTCTAATGTTCAAGCTACCATTCTGTGTGACTTTGACACAACAACCTCAGCAAATTAATACATCTCCATACACCTCTTCCAGAATGTTCCAGATCTCTTCATTGGGAATGCTAGGCCTCAAACACAGTGGTCAGAGGGTCTCTAGACTTCTATTAGAATCCTTTGAGACATTTTATTACTTGTATGAGGTATGGATAGGGGTGAGTATTGTATTGGGGAAATGCACTATTTAATGGAAATTATAGGCAAAATCTGCTCATTTGTATGTGTGGCATTTGCATGTGTACACACTCATTTGTATGGCTGTGTGTGCGTTCAGGTGTTCAGGTGCGTGAATACATGTGAATGTGGCGGTCAGAAGTCAGTGTCAGGTGACGTCATCTGTCTCCATCACTCTCCACCTTATTTTTCGAGACAGGATCTCTGACAGAATCTGGAGCTTACAGATGCAGCTAGGCTGGCTGCCAGCAGGTCCCAGAGGTCTTTCTCTCTCTGCCTCCTCACTGCTCGGGTCACACATGTGTGCACTGTGGGCTGTCACAGCTGGCACTTTACATAGATGCCTTGAATCCAAACTCAGGTCCTCATGCTTGAACAGTGCTCAGTACTTTACAGAGACGTATCCTCAGCTCCCCTCACCCCCATACACACACACACACACACACACACACACACACACACACACTCAGCTTTAGTTTGGAAGAAGATTCCTAACATGCACCGTGATAGTCTCCGCACCCCTCTGTACTTCCGTCTTTCTGGAATGCCTGTCCTCCACCCACCCCACTGCTAAACACGCTCTCCCGATTGCACCCTGTTCTGCCCCTCTTTGAGAACCACACCTGGCACCTCTTGTGTTCGTGATGCTCACACATCATCAGAACACACACCTCTGGGTGTTCATTTGCAAAAGGAAATAATTATTGGACATATTCACTGGATATTTATCCTTTTCACCTAGTCCGTAAAACACCCACTCTCATTTAGACAGAAGCAAATGGAAGGTAAGTGGAAAAGGAGGAGGTAGGGAGGGACCCGGCAGACAAAACAACTGTCCACATCAGCAGTCGAAGTAGACCACAGGAGTCTCAAGGGACAGGAGTGGCCCTGCCTGCTCTTGCTGGAGCCGGTGCCCTCTCTCTTTGCTGACAGGGGCTGGTGGAGGCAGCATGCACCTCTAAAGCCAGACATATGTCACCTTTGGGCAAAGGATGAGCTAATAGAATTGAGATGAGCATAATTGGCAGAAGGTCAGCCAGGGAGACCTGTGTGTCTGGAACTTCCTGAAAGGCCCGACTGTTTCCTGTTCCCTTGTCTGGCGATTAGTATGCAGGTAAGGCGGACCAGCCTCTGCAGAGTAATTGGATCATTCGGAGATCAGCGATGCCTGGTGTATGTACAAAGCCTCAGCAGTGATTAGATCCTGCCCGCTCCTCTCAGCAAGCCTTGAAATTCTCCCCACTGTGAAAAACTAATTTTCTGTGGGAATTTATTAAATAAGAAATCTGCAAGCCACTTTACCTTGTAAGTCCAGCTGGCAGAATACAAAGACACCCCTCAACTTAGATGGCTGTTTCCCACAGAGCCTTCTCCATCACTTGGGGACGGGTGTTTAGGAGCAAGCTTTGTTTCAGGATGAGTGTGCATTTCCCAGTGTCCTCAGAGGAGGAAACCCCTTTCCCGAAATGCCACCAAGAGAGAAAAATTAAGACAAGAAGAGCGTTGTGTGTCAGGCAATGGATTTGACCCTGGCGTCCCTTTCTTTGGCTATCCAAAGAAATAATTTATATCACCCCAAATTTTGATGTTGCTATCCTAAACCCATCATCTCAGACCATGCTACTCTTTGGATACAGGATCTTTGAAACAATGATTAAAATAATAATGCCCTAAAGAATTTGAGTGGTGCCATTATATTGAGAGAACGTAGCATATACCCACAGGGGAGGGGAAGCATGGAAACACACCAGGGGCAAACAGTGTCTGCTGCCACAAAGAGGAGTCAAGAGAAACCATCCCTCTGAACCTTGATCTTGGATCTCCAGGCTCCGCTATGATGAGAAAATCATTTCTGTTTTTGTAAAAGCCATCAGTCCATGACACTTTGTCACAGCAACTCCAGCAAATAAGTTCACTTTCCCACAGGCCTCTTCCAAAACATTCCAGAACTCTCCACTGAATTCATCTCTCGTACCACTGACCCAATAAAAGGTGTCTTTTCTATATCAACTCTTACGCTGGTAGATGGTCACCAGCAACATTGCATTGGAACGTGATTGTCAAGGGGAGTGACAGAAAGGGGAGCACACACATGAGCCCGATTTGGCCATGAATAGAGGAGGTGACCACCCACAAGACCTGCTGGTTGAGTGTCTTATTTGGTGCCTAGCATCTAACTTGTGCTGGCCTTGACAGATGAGTTGCAGGTTAAATCATGTCCGTTTAGTGTTCTCATGTTGAAACTCTAGCCTCTGGTACCTCTGGTGTTAACCTTATTTAGAATTAGGGTTACTGAAAATACAATTGGATGAGGTCGTACTGGAACAGGAAGGGCCCCTAATACAATATGACTGTCCTCCTTGTGTAAAGCAGGCATATGCTCATAGATTAACACATGAAGAGAAGGCTACATGGAAATAAAGGCAGGAGGCAGTGAAATGCTTTAATGTCGAATGCCAGAGATGGCCAACAAAGCAGCAGAAGTTTAGGAGAGCAGGGGACAGGCTTCCAAGCCAGCCCTCAAAAGTAGCTAGCCCTGCCTACACCTTGGCTTTGTCCTTTCAACACTCGAACTGTGAGTAGTGAGTTTCTGTGTGAATCTGGCAAGGTGGCTCTTTTGGTAAAGTACTGGCAATGCAAGTCTGAAGGCTTCAGTGTAAGTCCCTGCTGCCTGTGTATGAATGAAATGGCACGTGGTGGCAGGTGATGCAGAGAAAGGCAGATTCCCTAGGCTCTCTGGCCACTCACCCTAATCTATTTGTTGAGTTTCCAGATCCTAGTGGGAGTACCTTCCCGAAATACTTTGGACATCACCTAAAGAATGACATTCAAGAATGGCCACTGGCCTCCACAGGCACATACCTTCATCTGCACACATGCATGCATGTACATGTGCATGATGTATGCTATTTCTGCTTTATGTTTGTTCCCAAACTCACAGCACTGTGTTACATCATCCCTGACTGTGATACAAAGAGGTAAACCCCACAGAAAAGGCCATCGTTAGATGTAAGGGAGAGTTGATGAGTTGCGGGCAGGTGCCTAAGACCCTCCAGTCCTTGTCAATAGCTCCGTGTGCTTGTGTGTCACATGTACTGAAATGGGGCATCGTCTATGCCTGGAGTGTACTTTAAAGCTACACCTTCAGGTGTGGTTGTTGGTAATATCCCTGGAGACGATGCACAGCACCAGTATGTGCCCTTGCCTCTCTCTATAGAGATCAGAAGTGGCAGGCCAGGTCGGCTGCCCAGGTGGATGCCCAGGAGGCCCACTCATCAAGAACAACGGCCAGGCCCGGTAAAATCTCACCTCTGAATAAGCTGATAGAGAACCACCATCTCCAGCGACCTGAGTGTTTCTTCAGCAAGCCTTGTAAGGTCACTCTGACCACTCTGCAGGGGTTAGAGAGCCCCTTCTGTGCAGCAGCAGAGGATGGAGTGCGAGGGTCACTGGAAGAGATGTGGAGTCGGTACAGACTCTGTGCTGGCTCATGCTGCTCGTCCGGCTTCCCGCCTTTGAGCAGGCAGAGTTCCAACTAGCCTCACATAGGAAAGGGCTCAGTGTCCCATTGTCTCTCCACATGCTCTCACAGCATCCACCAGCTACCAACACCATCTCAAGTAGAACACGCTCCTCTTCAGCTTATCCGTCACCACTCCTAGGCCTGGCTAGTAGGCATCCATGAGAATAGGTAGGTAGGAATCGAGAATTAGGATACTTGGAAAGTGAGTCAGAGGGAGGAAATTGATTTGGTTGGGTCAGGGCCTGGCCACTAAGAAGAAGGAACTTGTCCGGGGTAGTTACTTGGTTAAGACAAAAGGATTTGCTTCTCTGTTGATACCCTTGTATTTACCATTGGAGTGCTCATCACCTCAGCTTCAAGACATTAGAATTTATCTCCACCTGAGTCTGTCGCTTTGGGGGGTGCTCTTCGTTCCCCATGTGCAGTGGGGGTTACAAGTGCAAACTTGTGAAGTCCTGGAGATTCTGAGAAGGATGACACCATGTAAACACCCAAGGTCTTTCTGTCTCAGGTCCCCTTCCACTGTGCAGAGGACAGTGGCTGACACTGACTGCCAGTGCACCCCTGTGGGTCAAGCTATAGTTATTCCCCTCTGGTGGTAATTCACTATTCATGCAAATCACGTCCATGCTCCTGTTTCCTGACCCGCAGCCATCTACAGGGTTCAGCTCTTGAAGTTGGGTCTCTGCCTTAGCACCTGTTTCAGGAGAACAAAGCTGCCATCAGTCAGCTGTGTGAGAGCTAGGGATGTTGGCAGAAAGAGGACCCACCTGCAGATGGATCTTCTTAGCCCTTCTCATGGGTCACCATATTCCCTGCAGCCTCCATTTAGACTCTGCTGTGTGTTCTCAGCCCTGGAAGAATTCCCTGTGCATCCAGCAATCACAGAGGAAGTGGGTTGTCAGTGCTTAATCATGGATGATCTGCTGTGAGCAAGGAGGTCCCTGTTGTCTTATATTGCACCAAAGTCCTATCTTTAGAGACCTCTGGTCCTGCAGTAAACACAGCCTTCTTGGGGCACTGTCCTTGCCTATCACTTTTCTAGCCCCTTGGTGGAATGCTGAATGCACTCCTCAGTACTGAGAAGTTCCTCCCCAGGAAGAGGGCTTCAGAGCAAAGATGAAAGCTGGAGCATGAAGAGCCTTTAATATCCCAGCCACGGTATCTCACACTAGAGCTGGATTCCATTGAGGAAGTCTGGGCAAGCAGCTGAGAGGTCAGTGTGCTTATACAACACTGTAAGTGTGGTGTGCTCGTAAATAGTGAGTGTCCAGAAGCATCCACAGTTGTGATAGTTAATTTCGGCTGTTTACTGGACTTGGTGTTGGGAGACACACCTCTGGGCATTTGGGGGAGGGCTTTTCCACAGAGGTTTAGTCATGGTGACAAGACCTATCCTGAATGTGTGCAGAACCATCCCATGAACTGAGGCCCCAGACTCAACCAAAGGGGAAATGGAAGAAGGCATCAGGGCACTACCAGTCATCTCTCTTGGCGTCCTGACAGTGGATGCGAAGTGACCAGCTGCCTTGTGGGTGCCATCCTCCACCCACACACCATGGTAGGGTATCCCATCTACCAGGAGTCAAAATGAACCTCTTATCCCTTATGTTGCTTTTTGTCAGAGTAACAAAATAGCCAAATAAGAAGACAGTGGTTTTCTCTGTGTCCCATATAAAACCCAGGGGCCCCAGAAGCCTCTGGCCAGGAAACAGCTTCTTCTTCATCTTACACTAGTGACTACCCTAGGGACAGTGTGGCTTGGGGACTTGCTGGCTACATTCTTGCTCCTCCAGCTCTTTTCATCTGACCCCAGACCCCCCATGTCACAAATGTGCAGAAAGAATGATCTATGGCACACTGAAGGACTTTCAGGACAAAGCCATTCGTCTACTTGTGACCTATTGTTTCTGTAGAACTTAGTGGATATCTGGCAAGATGTCAGCCTCAACCCAGATAAAAATATAATTATTTCCTATTTGCTTGCTGGGGTTTTCAAATCAGTGAGGTAATTTAAGCATGACTCTTGGAGGCTTACAAAAAGATGTTATGATTAGTTTTATCTTCTTTGTTAAGGAAAAATAATTACAGTGAAATAATTAGAGGCAGCAGAGTTGACACGAGATTAGGCGAGCTGGTTTGGCAATGAAAGTGAAGTTCTAATGAGGAAAAGAAGTACAAAGGGAAGGGTCCATGGGAGACATGCAAACAGATTGTCCAATTCTGGCCTTGGGACCCAAAAGCAGAAGGGACACTGGACATCTAACCTCCACGAAACTTTGTAAAGGACGTAAACCACCTGAGAGCAGTTATCTCACAGGTCAAAAGCCCCAAGGGCAAAGTCAGGCATTAGCATTATAGAATGTGCAGCCTTAGACAAGCTCTTTGACACTTCAGAGCCACATCGCATGTCACTGTGGGATGTTGGCTTTTCTTTCTGTTCATAGAATTCAGCTTCCTGGAGGTACAATAAGAGTTCCACGAGAGTGGCCTTATTTAATAAGTTTCCACACGCAAAGGCAGGGCACCATCGTATTTATGTCACAGATGATGATATTGTTTATTTATCTATTTTGTTATGCAAAGATTTTATTATATTCTGTTTATTTTGTGTGCATTTGTTTGTGAGTATGGCATGCATATGGAGGTCAGAATGTCTGTTCTCTGCACCCCACAGTTCTCAGGGTTTGAACTTGGGTTATAGGGTTGCATGACTGAGGCTTTTACTCCCCAAGGCATCTCCTCAGCCCCTATTTATCTTTTCTACACCTTCTGGCTGCCAGGTATGATGAGCTTAGACTTTGCAAAGATGCGGCACCAGGTTTTTGTTCAGGAAGAGCAACTATGGATACAGTGACAATTAGCCAGAACTCCAAGAATTCTGCCCTTGACCTTTGCTAGTATTCCAATAAAGGATAAAATTAATTTTGATACCTAACATGGTATTAGAACTTGCCATGCTGAGTTCTTGACATCCTATACACCCACCCTGAAAGGGGAGAGGTAAATGCCACCATCCCCTTCATTCTGCCCTTGAAGGAGACAAAGGTCAGGGGCATTAAGTGATTTCCAGTGGCCCCACACAGCTTGCAAGGGTCAAAGAAATGTTACAACACATTTCTGGTTCAGGCATGGAGATATGAAGACTCAACTTCAATGAAGTCATTTGGAGATTTCCAAACTGTCTGCTCAATGATGATGGCCAAGAACAAAACCCTGAAACAGACTGAGAAAAATGTAGTACAAATTGGGCCAGCAAGATGGCTCAGTGGGTAAAGGCATATGGCAGCCAGCCATGGAAACTACTTGGTAGAAGGAGAAAACTGACTCTCAATTTGTTCTCTGACTTACACATGCATACTCATACACACACACACACACACACACACACACACACAGTGAGAGGGACAGAGATAGAGACAAAGAGACAGAAAAGTTTTAAGACCATAAAAACACAAGTATTTCTTTTCTTGTAAGATTTTGTGGGTTGAGAAACAGAAGGTGGGTTAGCTGGTGCCCTAACCCTAACTCTTGTGCAGCCAGGGTATAGTCTCATCTGAGAGTTTAGATAAAACTTTTCAGGTCCAGCCCATCACTGTTGGCAGACTTGCTTCTAAACTGTCTCAGCCACTTACTGGCCAGCCTCAGTGTTTCACTAGGGCCTCTCTAGAGACTGAGTGTTCTCACAAAATGGCAGACAGACAGACTGCTAGACAAAGACTGACAGAGAGAGAGAGAGAGAGAGAGAGAGAGAGAGAGAGAGAGAGAGAGAGAGAGAGAGAGAGAGAGAGAGAGAGAGATCACAGAGATCACATTACTGAGTTCAAGTTGAACGCTATGGTTCTTTAATAACCGGATGCAAGTGCTGAACCTTCATGTTTCACTGAATTCTTACGAGTTGGTCAGGGTGTGATCGCTGGAAGGGAGGGCTGTGGAGAACATCTGCTCACCAAGACACCCTTTCCTGTCCATTTTCTTTGCTCCTCTGTGTATCCCCATTACAGATGGCTTTCTTGAATATTCTAAAAAGTTCCAGATGCCAAAGGCAAGATGCTGGGGGATTTTCCCATGTCTTTCCTACTCATCTATTTCCCTACGGTTTAGGAACAGTCTAAATGATGAAATTGTTGGCTCCATTGATATTTTAAGTTTCTCAAGATGGCCAATGCATACCAGAGACTAAAATACCACCTAACACTTATGTTTTATTTCTATTTTGATTTTCAGGTGAGGTATACATGTGTACAGGTGCCCTCACCTGTGTAAAGACCAGAAGTTGACATCAAGAATTTTCCTCTCCACCAAATAATCCCTCCTGTTCCTGTCTGCAACCATCCCCCAGTCCATCTGCAGTATCTATTGTTGTGCCCACTCCCAGGCAGAGCTATGCATCTCCCCTTTTGACGTCCCACCCCCTTGTTACTTAGCCTCTCTGGGTCTGTGGATTGCAGCATCCTTTACTTTGCAGTTAATATCCACTTATAAGTGAGTTGGTACCTAACCCAATTGTCATCAGAGAAGCTTCATCCATCAACTGGGGAAACAAATGCAGGGACCCACAGCCAATCATTAGGCAGAGTTTGGGGAATCCTGCTGAATAGGAGAAGGAAGGATTGTAGAAGGTGGAGAGGTCAAGGACACCACAGGGAAACTCACAGAATCAGCAAATCTGGACTCCGAGGAGCTCACGGAGACTGAACCGATAATTGGAGCCTGCATGGGTCTAACCTAGGTTCTCTGTACATATGCTATGGGTGTTAGCTTGGAGTTTTTGTGGGAGCAGAGGGAGCAGAGGCTATTTCTGATGCTTTTGCTTGCTTTTGGGGTCCTTGTCTTTCTACTGGGTTGCCTTGTCTAGCTGTAATATGGGTGGAAGTGCCTAATCTTATTGCAACTTGCTATGCCATATTTGGTTGATATCCCTGAAGGAGGATATCAATTAAAAAAAAAAAAAGAAGAAGACATTTAGTAGCCTCTGCCTTGTTTTTTGTTGTGGAGTCTCTCACTGAACTGGGAGATCATTGTTGCAGGCAGGCTGACTGCCAGTGAGTCCCAGGGCTCTGCCAGCCTTTGCTGCACCCTGCTGAGGTTACCTATGTGCCCTGCCCCACATGATTTTACTTGGGTGCCGGGGACCCCAACCCAGTTCCCCAGGCTTGCAAAACCCACCGAGCCACCCATGGCTTTACCCACCGAGCCATCTCCTCAGCTCCCACTTCTGACCATTTTTAATAGTTATTTAAAAATTTTATTTATTACAATTTATTCACTGTATCTCAGCTGTAGGCCCCTCCCAATCCTACCCTCCCTCTTCTCCTCCCATGCCCCTCTCCCAGTCCACTGATAGGGGAGGTTCTCCTCTCCTCCCATCTGACCCTAGCCTATCAGGTCTCATCAGGAGTGGCTGCATTGTCTTCCTCTGTGGCCTAGTAAGGTTGCCCACTCTTCAGGGTGAGGTGATCAAACAGCCAGCCACTGAGTTCATGTCAGAGACAGTCCCTGTTCCCTTTACTAGGGAACCTACTTGGACACTGAGTTGCCATGTGCTACATCTGTTTAGGGGTTCTAGGATATATCCATGGGTGGTCCTTGGTTGGAGTATCAGTCTCAGAAAAGACCCATGGGCCCAGATTTTTGTTGTTGTTCTTCTGTTGCTCTCCTTGTGGAGCTCCTGTCTCCTCCAGGTCTTTCTCTCTCCCACTTCTTTCATAAGATTCTCTGCACTCTGCCCAAAGTTTGTCTATGAATCTCAGCATTTGATACCCTGCTGGGTAGAACCTTTCCAAGGCCCTCTGTGGTAGGCTCCTGTCCTGTTCCTTGTTTTCTCCTCTCCTGATGTCTATCCCATTTGCCTTTTTGAATGAGGACTAAACATTTTTACCCAGGGTCCTCCTTTTTTAGCTTCTTTAGGTTACAGATTTTAGTATGTTTATCCTATATTATATGTCTAATATCCACTTATAAGTAAGTATATGCCATGTGTGTCTTTCTGCTTCTGGAATACCTCACTCAGAATGATCTTTTCTAGATCCCACCATTTGCCTGAAAATATCATGATTTCCTTGTTTTAAATTGCTGAGTAGTATTCCATCGTGTAAATGTACCACAGTTTCTGTATCCATTCCTCAGTTGAGGGACATCTGGGTTGTTTCCAGATTCTGGCAATTATGAATAAAGCTGCTACTAACATGGTTGAGCAAAAGTCCTTGTTGTGTACTTGAATGATGCCTGTTCATCTCTGGCACAAGCAACACATTGTATACTTACCTGTTGACTGTAAGGAGACAGGAGCATAGGGCTGCCAAGGTCCCTGCAGGCATGGTGCTCAGAACACAGAGGAGGAAGTCTGGCCACAAGAAAGCAAACACATGTAATTTAGTGTGTAGTAAGTATGATAAATGAATCTAAATCACTATCAGGGAAACCAGGGATTTTAAAAGACTGTGATACATGCCTACCCTGAGCCAAACAAGTTGTCATGACATTAAAATCCATGATGTCAGCATTGGCAATGCTGCTCCCCAGAGTGGCTCAATGCACTGTCCTGTAAACTGCACACAGCAGCCTCAGCTGTAAGTCTCACTAGCCTCTCCAGCCCTTGAGGGAGCTAACAGTGCCTGCTTCTTGGTAGGTGTGAGATTATGAAGGGCCTGCCAGACTGCGGTGGGGTTTTGAACTCTGTCTCAGGTCTTTCTCTTTTTATGTCTTCCCTTTCTCTCTCTTCCCCTTTCCTCTGTGTCTCCCTCCTTATTCTCTTTTCTCCCTCACTTTCCTTTCCCATTCTCTGCCTCCTCTGTCTTTCCCCTGTCTCTGTCTCTTTCCCCCTATGACTCCTTCACCATTTTGTTTTCCCCTTGTCCTCCTCATCTTCTTGCTCAGAAGGACAGAATTAGCAAAGAATCTCAGGGATGTGCTGCTTTGTTGTGTCTAGATTAAGGAAGCTCCAAAACCCTGAGCCATGGTGGTGGTCTGGATACCTGGCCTGAAATGTTCTTCCACTGCAGTTGGGAAGTCTTGTCTCTCAGGACATCTTGGCCCTAGAACTCATTTCTGAGAAAGCTGTCACTAGGGGAGAGATGAATCTCCTTTTTCCTCCTTCAAAATCCCACAAGTGGAGATCCAAGATGGCTGCCATGAGAGAACACTGTGTCTGAAGAGTAGGAGAGCAGAAACAACGCAGCGACCAGGAGACTGAACTCTGGGACCTAAAACGCCAGCATTGTGAGTGCCAGGTGAGCGGAACTCCTACGGTGAGAAAAACAAGTGGGAAAACCCTAGGGACACCCAGTTATTACCTGGAGAAATTTCCCTGTGACCAGCGGCGCACATCTCTGATCTGGACGAGCAGCCGCGCTGGGCGCCCGCACCCGACATTATAGACTGGATCACACAGTCTCGCGGGCAGTCTCAGGAGGAACCAGGTGCCGTTTTTGCTGAACTGCGCCCTGCGAACTCGCACTGCACCCGGGTTCTGCTTCGACCCACGGGTGTGCTGCGGGCTCTGACCAATCATCGGAACCACCCCAGACTGAGTGGATTGGGGGACTGTTTTGACCAGTCCGCACACTGTGGGGGCGCGAGATGAACGCTTCCACCAGCAAAAACTCAGTCAGTGTGTGAGTGCACCGAGAGATCTGGGAAGAACCCGAGTTCTGTCTCAACCCACGGCTGAGAGGATCCTGGGACCATCTTGACCAGACCGCACACTGAGGGCGAAAGCTGCACGCATCCGCCAGCAAAAACCCCAGTTCGGGTGTTTGTCCACGGGCCAGACA
>CM053757.1:15760020-15817922 GCA_028658305.1 Pachyuromys duprasi | reverse complement strand
ATGGGGCCCATGATAACTCGGTGTAGGGCTGAAGACCCTATTCAGGGAAACAGGGACTGTTTCAGTCATGATCTTGATGGCTGACTCTTTGACCCTCCCCCATACAAGCCGGGGAGTGACAGACTGGCTAGATCCCAGGGGAGGACTTTGCAGCCAGCCCTGAGGAGACAGGATAAGCTGGGGTTGGATGGAAGGGAAGAAGGTCCTCCCCTATTGGTGGACTTGGAGGGGGTGGGGAAGAGGGACATGAGGGAGGGAGTGGGAGGGTAGGAGGGAATGGGGGAGGGGGCTAAGCCTGGGATTCAAAGTACCTAACCTGTGATTGAGATAAAAATAAATAAATTAAAAAAAACAAAAAAACAAAATCCCACAAGTGGTTGTCAGGTGGGGCAGGTGCAGGGTCAGCACTGGGCCAGTGCTAAGCCTCTTATCTCAGCCTCCACACTGTGGGTTTATTAGCTTAACTCCTCCAAGGCAGAACCCCAGGTCTGAGCTGTGAGAGTGGGAGACACCCGCCTCTGAGCCAAGAGAAACAGGAATATGGTGTTGTTGATGGAGGAAGGGAGGTTTCCTGTCTAGCTGGTGAGTCTGTCTCAGGGAGGCACTTAGCTGGGACTGAAGAGTGAGCCAAAGGACTTCTCTGCTGTTTTGACAAACACAGGGAACACCCAGGGGCGGTGAGGAGGAGACAAGGCAGGCAGGCTCCCCATCACACATCCCTCTCTCCCTTGCCTGTGTCAGCAGAGCCCTCACATTGCCCCGCTTTGCAGCAATTTGGAGTTCATTTCCAGGCCATCCACCTGTTCCTCACCATCAGATGAGTGCTTTCTGAGCGTCTGTGGGGAGTCAGGCTGGCTTCCAATCCAGTTGCCTGTGCTTGGGGCCCGCACCCAGGAAGAAGAGCTGCTGGAAGGTCTCCAGCGTTCCCGAATCATGCCAACACCAGTAACAATGAACTCGGAAATGCTCAAGGCTTCATGTGCAAAGAGAGGGTACCACAGCTCTTGACATATTGTTAGTCCAGTGATGCTGGCGGTACTCAACAGCTTTTGAGATCTGGAACTGTTAGCACACACACACACACACAATTTGGGGTTATTAGATCATGTTCTCATGATCATCTGGCTACCTAGCAGTAGATAATGAAAAGAAGATGGGAATACCCAATGGTTCTGAGCTTTCCTGTGGGGCACAGGTTTTGTGGAAAGGAAGGAAACAGAATATGAGGAGATCCTAAGCAGCCTTTGCTGTGTACCAGACATATACACATGAGTGTTGTCTCGTGGGAGTCAGGAATTGGTGTGAGTTCTGGTTGGTTCGTGCCAGCTTCTCCTGTTCTACTGAACAGAGCCTCTCCATGGCCTCCTCGTTGGTCCCTCACATGCATTTCCTACCTTATTCTGAACAGGTAGCAGGATGCCCCTTCCTCAGCGCAGACGGGATTGGGCAGATCCTTTCGTAGCATCACTGTCACTCAGCCTGCTCCTATTTCCTCCTGCCCCTCTTTCTTTCTCTGTGCTTTCTTTCTTACTCAGCCATACTGCCTTCTCTCCAGCTCCCAGGCAGAGCCATCTCCCTCCCCCAGGACTCCTAAAATAGTCTGTTCCATCCCTGAAACACTCTTCGTACTCTGAGACTCTTCCTTGGCTCTAACTCAGATTTGGAGTTCAGTCATCTTTTAGGGATGCCTGCCTGGATCCTGTCACCCCCAAGTCTCTGTTTTGAAGTGTGCGGTTCAGTGTTATTTAGTGCAGGTTTTCAGGCTTGAAACTCTTTTTCCACGTGCCCTAGGTATATGGGATAAGCAATATGAGCACCTCGTGGTTCTCTCTGTTCAGTTTTTGAGACAGGGATTCTCTGTGTAGCCTTGGCTGCTCTGGACTTACTTTGTAGACCAGGCTGGCCTCAAACACAGAGATCTGCTTGCCTCTGCCTCCCAAGTGTTGGGATTACAGGTGTGTGCCACTGTGCCAGGCTGGCATGGTTCTCTTCACACCACTACACTTTTGCCCTTTTCTGCCCCTCCAGCACCAGACAATGAGCAACTTGACCAGAGACCTTTCTACCTAGCTCACTATCACCACTGCTTAAAAGAGAAGAAGCAGTTGGTCAAAATGGAAAGCCCTGTGAATAACTATCTCCATTAAGATTAATTTATTCACTCATTGACGTCTTCCAGGGATGTACAGGATTAGAACCACAAATTCCAATGACAGTCTTCTGAGTCCTTTGTCAGTCATGGTCAAGCGTGATGGGTCTGTATGAGTTACCTTTGTGTATCTGTGACTACAGAACCTGACAGAGACATCTCAAGGAAAGAAGGCTTTATTTTGCTTCCGGGCTTCAGAGGGTTGCCTGCCATCATAGCACAGAAGGCATGGTGGATAAGCTCAGACAGTAGTAGAGGGAACATGTAGGAGAGGCACAGCCAGACAAGCAGGAAGCATAAATCAAAACAGGAACCAGGGCCTGCACTTAGTGACTTAATTTTCTCCAGCAAGGCCCTACCTTTTAAAGGTTGTACCATACCGCCACCCCGGGTTCCACAAAAAGCACCCTTAGCTTAACACCACACATTCACAACATGAACCTGAAGAGATGTACTAGTTTTAAACTACAGCTGGCCCTATGTTCAGTGACAGCTTCTAGGCTCAAGCACCCTTCAAGCTTTTCGGGATATTTTGGCTGCAATTCCTAGGGAAGACACTTTTCCAGTGCTGAAGGAAGGAAAGCCTTCCAGGCAGGATGCACAGTCATCGCAAAGAACCAGGATCCAGGGCCACTGTGTGCTCACCCTCTGGAGCCTGGAGATACAGGCCATAACCTTCTCCAGTGTCTGGGAGTGGTGTCAAACAGTGCCTGTTATCGCACAGGTGCCTAAAGGAACCTGAGGCATTCTTTTTCTCTTCTAGAGGATGTTTGATATTTTACTGAAGGTTGGGCTAACCCCACACTGCTGTAATATTCCCTTCACTTAATGGGATACCATTCTATGCATGTATCCCAGGTTGGATAATAAATTACTTGGGTAAAAAATTACATGGGGATTCTATCAATAGCCAAAGGTAAGACAATAGCTTTTTGTTGCTGTTGTTGTTGTTAATTGAAGAGAAATTCAAAGTGATATGAAATTCATCATTTAATTAATTAATTGATTAGTTTGCTCACGGTCTCTTGTACCCTAGGCTGGCCTTGAACTCATGTGTAGCTAAGGATGACCTTGACTCCCTTCTCCTTCTGCCTCTACCTCCTAAGTCGTGGGATTCTGGGCATGCATCAGCATGCTGGGTTTATGCTGTATGGGCTATGGAACCCAGGGCTTTGTGCATGCTAGGCAAGCATTCTGTCAGCAGAGCTGCAGCCCCAGCCTCAATTCATCATTTTAAAGTGTGCGAGTCGTTGTTCTGTAGGGCATTCTCAGCATGCAACTGTCACTTTGATTCAGTTTTGAATTTTTTTTACAACCCTCTAGGAAAGCGCCTTCCTCACTAGCAGTCCTTCCTGTGTTCCCTTGATCTACAGCCTCTGGATCTGCTTTTTAACTTCCCCTCTCTCGATGGACACAGGACTCAGAAAAAGAGGTCTCCATGGTGTGGAGTTCCCAGACCATTCTGGCAGCAGTCTACTGCTGGTGTAGGCCACTGACATACCGCACCCCTTCTAGGAAGCACTCCACTCCACCCTCCTCAGTGATTATTTATCTAGGCATTCTCCTCACCAGATGTCCATAAACTCCTCCAACCCCATCGTGTATTCAGATGGAAATAAATGAGTTTAATTACTTAAAGTAGATTTGGAATTCAGGGGCGAATGGCTCTCCTTTCTCTATTCTGTATGTAAGCCTGGCCACAGGAGGAATTGTAAAATGTTCAAGTCTTTGAAAGATTGCAACCGCTGGGCTTGGCAGACAACAGCATTTGGACTGGATGAGTTCCGAGCCGGGCGGAGGGGCTAGCTCTTCCTACCTCTTCAGCTCTGGCAGCCCGAGCAGGGGCAGGAACAGCTCAACTCCTCAGCCTCTTTCACCTCTTTCCAAAGACCTTCCTGCCAGGGTCACCCGCTGCTGCATCCTGTAATCTCAGTGACCACCAAGTAATACTCTGGAGACACCAGAAAATCTGTAAGGAGAGGGGGAACAGCTGCTAATAGAGTGGTAATGGGGCAGTTTAGGCGAGCCTTCCAGGGAAGGGAAATTTACAATTTAAATAGGAAAAGGAATCAATTCTTAAGGAACATAAAGAGGAGGAGGAGAGGGGCTGTGTGTGGGCATGGCTGAGGTGAGATGAGTCTTGATGAGGTCCTCAGTGGGTGGGGATAAAGCCTAGAAGGGGTGAGTAACCAGAGCCCTAGGAGTCAGTCTCAGCACAAGCAGGGGTGTGGCACTGAAGGGTCACAGCATCTCACCAGGGGCAAACCCGGGGCAGGTGGCAGATGGAGATGTCAGGCCTTGATTAGCCACCATGTTCCTCTTAAATGATGCCTGGAGACCTTTCCTGCCATCACAGGAACCGCTTTGATCCTGTAATTCTGTTTTCATCTTTCTTTATCCCCATCTTTATCATCGAGCTAGCATCCCTGGAGCTGCTGTGATGCTGTGAGCCACGGGAACGCCAGATCGGCTGTCTGCTCAGCCAAACAGTCTGGCACAGAGATGAGCCCCTTCTAGACAAAACCCTGATGGAAACCCCTCAGCAAGTGTGAGGGACCTGCTCTTTCTCCTACACTGACTAGACTGTCTGGTTCAAGTCCATGGCCATCTTGCTTTCTGATCCCCATCGGCTGGTTTCAATAAAGCTAATAGTCACTTCCCACAGCCACTGGTCTCCAACCCGTATGCCATTGAGCTGAGGTTTCCTCTACACTTCCTACTACCTGAACACAAAGGTCTATAGCAGCACCATTCACAAAAGCCAGAATGTGGAAGCAGCCAAATGTCCATCAATGTGTGAATGGCTAAACAAAACAGGCTCTGTCCTACAGTGAGGTATTATTCAACCTTACAAAGGAATGAAGTTCTGTTCCAGGTGCAATAATGGGGATGAACCTTGAAAACAGGTTGCTAGTAGAAAAGCTGGACCCGAAGGTCACATATTGTAGGATTCCATTTGTATAAAATGTCTGGAATAGAAAAGGGCAGAAACAGAAAGCAGACAAGTGGCAGCCAGAGCCTGCATGAAGTGTGGAGGGGGCCACTGTTAATGGGTGTGGGGTTTTCTTTTTGAGGCGAGGTTCCGACTCTGCAAGCACACAACCCGGTGGTAGCTGCAACCTTGTGAATGCACTGGGTGCCCTGAGCCATACACTTGGAAGTTCTGAACTTTCTGTTATGCATATGTTACCACCAAATTATGCTTTAAAGGTTATTCTAAGGGCTAGAGAGATGGCTCAGCAGTTAAGAGCACACAGAGCTCTTGCATAAGAACGGAATTCAGCTTCTAGCGCCACACTGGGTGGCTCAGATGATGTAACTTCGGGTGATCTGACACCCTCTTCTGGCTTGCAATGTCACTTTCACATACCTTTACACAAACACACAAATACACATAACCTTAAAAAATAATTTCTAAGTCACTCACACTTATCTTCCCCCATCTTTTTGTCTTGGATCTGGTTATGAACAAATTATCAGGCTTATCTTTGCCTGGTAGATGGTGACAAGACGCACATTGCAGAGAAGTTCTACTTTGTGCCCTAGTAGAAGCAACACTTGCATGAAGAGGCCAAGAAAGTTTCAATCTGAGAGGCTCACTGGTTTCTGCTTCAGTCTTCTTCCATCGCTTGCTCTGCCCACTCACATTTCTTTGGAAATGACCCTGCTTCTTGGAATCCACACATAAAATAGACATTTCCCCATGTCCTTGAGTCTGTTCTGAAGGCTCCGTGTCACATAAAACTAGAATCAGGTGAACTGATTAGGTTTGTCTGTTTATAGGGCATTGGCTGTGGCCCTCTTGGTGGGAAGAGAATAGACCTCACCTTTTACCTGCTTGCCTTGTTTTACCACCAGCTTCAAGACTGATGTGGCGGCCTTGTCTCCTCTTGGATCAGCTCCTTAGGCAGAGTCTACCCCTACACACCGGACACTCAAAGCCATGTTAGAGTATATAAATGCAGGCTTTTGGGGGGCATCTCTCAGAGGGTTTACCAAGGCATAGGACTAGGGAAGTCACCATGCAGGAAGAGACAGAAAAGCGTGGGGCAGGGAGAGAAAGTATGGAGGAAGAGAGAGAGAGAAAGAGAGAGAGAACCAAATTATCTGGATTATATAAGGAAGCCCAGCCCCTGGCTGAGAGTAGAGGGTGGGGTATGTAATAGGTAGGGACTGATGGAGAGTGGAGAACCTAGAGGCTAGGTCCATTTTGGTTAAAAAGGCACCTGAGCTTCTTGTCCAGGTCTACAGCCCAACAGTTCTTAGCCACAGACCTGTGGTCTGTATAACGCTCACCCACAAGCAGACCTAAGGGCTGTTTGGTTCCTGGGGTAATTGGTAAATTACTCGTCTTTCCTGTAGTCCCCAGGATAGAACTCAGGCCTTTCTCTGCACAAGGCAAGAACTCCACAATAAAAACTACAACTCCATTCCCATCTTTACTTTTACTCTTGAGACAGAATCTTCTAAGTTTTTCAGGCTGGCCTTGAAGTCAGAAGTCCTTTAGTAGCTCATACTAAATAGTCTTCTGTATCAACTGCCTTAGGAAGCTCAAACCATGTTCCTGTACCACCAGGCCCCACTCAGTAACTGAATCTTTTCTTTTTGTGTGGAATGGGTATGTGGATGGGGAGAGACTGGGCAAGGGTGGCTGTGACAAACTTTTTGAGGTCAGATGACACCCCCAAATGTCACCCCCCACTTGGCTCCAAATCCCATTCCTCACGCTTGCATGGCAAGCAGTTTAACTAACCACTGAGACACCTCCACAGCCCAGGAAATCCACACACTGTTTAAGTTTGAGGAACACAAAGCCCTTGAGAGTACCAGTCTCCTGTAGGCCAGGTAAGAGCAACCTCCCCCCCCCCCCAACTTCACCCTATGCTCCGCTTTACTTTTCATCCTTCCAATAGGGTCATGCTAAGTTGCCCAGGCTGGTCTTGAATTCATTCAGTAGCCCAAGCTGCTGGCCTCAAATTAATGGTCCTCCTACCTCAGGAGCCACCTGAATAGCTGAGCTCATAGGCATTGATTGCATAGTAGGTCTCTGTTGATCAGAGCTTGCCTATCATCACTGCTTGCTCCCTGTGTAAATCCCAGAGCAGCCTCTGTGCTGATTCTCTTTACTGTTTGCCCTTACAGAGTAGGCACTGAAATCTGTATAGGGTAGGTGAGCTATCAGTGCTAGAGTCGGGGTGAACAAACCAGCACAACAGCTGTACTGTCAAATCAGCGCTCCCCAGGTCACCCCGAGAAGACCTCACGCTTTGGTTTTGTTCCATCCATGCTTCATGCTCCAACTCTGTTGCTCATTTCTCTTTTGCAATGGCTTTCAGTTTTAACAAACATTTAAGCTGGAAACTGGGATTCGTTTCCTTAACATATAGTGGAAACAACAACAAAAAACAACAAAAAAACTGCTACTGAATTCAATGCACTTCCCAGCATGACACTGGCATCTACATAGCTTTTCCTTTTCTTATCAATGTGACAAAATGCAGACAGAAATAACTAAAGAAGGAAGGGTTGACTCCAGGCCACAGCTCAAGGGTCCAGCTCATCATGGCTACAGGAAGCAGACAGTCACATGCTATCCTCAGTCAGGAAACAGTGGTGAATTCTCGTACACAGCTTGCCCTTTTCCTTTTATGTACAGCCTAGGACCTCAGCTCACCAAAGAGCACTTCGCACATTCCAAGTACATCTCTTGATTCAATCAACCCAGTTTAGAAACTTCCTCACAGATATGGCCAAAGGCTAACTCCTTTGGTGATTCTAGATTCCATCAGGTTGACAATCTTTATTAATCATTACACTCTGTGTTTGTTGGAAAAGGGGGCGGGGAAGAAAGCATTAGGGTTTAAAGATGTGAGATTCTTGCAAGTTGTCTTCTGACTTTCATTTGTGCCATTGCTTGCACATACAAATACACATATTGGTAGATAGGTATGTAGGTAGATGATAGATAGATAGATAGATAGATAGATAGATAGATAGATAGATAGATAGATAGATAGAAAAAAAAGCAAGATAAAAATTTAAAGAAGTTCTGGTAAAGAGACAAGGGACACCTTGTCCACTGTTGATGGGAAGGCAGTCTTTGTGGAAAATGGCATTAAAGTGCCTCAAACAAGACAAGACAAAACAAAACACAAAAATAGAACAGCCAGATTGTTAGAGGCATGGCTCTGAGTTCAGAGGCACCTATTGAAGTTCCCAGGTTCACATGTTCTAAGGTAAAGAGTTACACCAGGAATCCATGGCTTTTACACCAGACAAATATTGGCTGAGGTTCTAACTGCCCTCTTTGGCTGTATTTCCCCATGTACCTTCTTGGCTGCCCCCAATCCTTCTGTTGTAGGCACCATTTTGTTTCTATGTTCCTCAAACCAGCTCCTTCCCACCCTGGCTTTAGAAGGTTAGAAATCTTTTGTTTTTTCCTCCTTTTCAATTACAAAAGCCTGTTTGAACAGCCTCTGTGACAGCCCATGTTCAAACAAGCTTTTGTAATTGAAAACAGAGCTGGCAATGTGGCTGCAGGGACTCTAGCCTCAAAAGGAGGGTGTGAGGACCATGCTGTGAGCTGGTCCCAGAGGCCACGTTCAAAGTGTTTAAAGCTCCCTTCCAATTTAAAAAAAAATAGAAAGGAAGAAAGAAAATCCTGTTTAAACACACAGTCCAAACCGGCTGGCATGAGTGATTGAAAATGGAGATTGTGACCAGGCAGTTGCTTTGGTCTACCTTCTTGCAAACGGAGTAGGGAGGGGCTTTGCTTACCCTGAGCCCAGCTTGCTCTATGAAGTCTCCAAGGCTCCAAGTCTCCCAGTGATCTCCACAGCTTAGATTCATAGTGGAGTTTAATATGTCCCCTTCCTTTCTCTTCCTCATCATTCCTTTTTCTCTGTCTCTCACTATCCACCCCCAGTGTCTGTGTGTGTGTGTATTATGAATGCAATGACCAAGAACAAAGACTCCAGGAGAATGGGGTTCATGTTCCAGCTGTTTGGCCTTGGGTAAATATGGAACCTTTCTGGATTTTTTCCCAGGTTCCTTGTCTCTAAAACCACATCATTTGAGCGCTTGCTTTTGAAGATTGCTTTGCATGTTGAAGGAGGTGACCTATTTAAAGCACCCCCTTACTGCATGCTTTGACACAGGCTCCTTTGGATAATGTTCTTACCATTTAGATGGATAATGCCCTTAATTGTGATACTATAGTGAGGCAAGAGACTTCTCAGGAGTTAAGCATGTAGGCTATGTTGACTGCCTCAATAGCATCCCTGTGAACTAATGACAATGATGATAGGTTTATGTCTCTTCCCACTCCTCCTCACCCCCCAAAATATGCATGCATAAGTATTTACCAATAGTGTGACAGCTTTATGGTGGGAGGTGAATATGGAAAGCAAAGGGCAGGTGTTGCCTTCTCCATCAAGAATACCACAGGCCATGCACTGGGATGTGAAGATTCACTTCTTCACCCCAGATAGAAAGGGCAATGACAGGCTAAGGGAAGGAGTCTGATCCCATTTCAGCTTGGTGAATCAATTATTGAGGTTACTTACAGGAACATGAGTGATTTGAAGGCAACCACGTTATGGGGTTTTATCAAAAGGCTCCTCCACCTCTGTCATTTGCAAATTTTGTCTTTTTGGGAGTGCTGAGGCTCAAACCCAGAGCTAGTCAATCTTAGGGAAGTCCTTTTACAGTGACCCACATCTATCCTCATCCCTGCTCTGTCCACTTCTAAATTTTTTCTGTGCAACCGTGAGAATGGGAGGGCCTGCTTGAGGCTCTCCTGATTGGTTTTAGGCCTCCTGAGCCTTCTCCTTCCATTTATGGAATAAGGATTTTTGAGACAGAGTCTCATGTAGCCCAGAATGGCCTTAAACTTGCTGTGTAGCCAAAGATGACCTCGTGCTTCTGCTCCTTTTGAGTATAATTCAGCAGAGCTGAGGTTACTGGTGTTCCAGGTGGGATCCATGGCACCCAGTTTATGATTGGGATTGAACCCAGGGTTTTGTGGGGGTAAGGCAAGAACTGTACAATGGCACCGCATTGCTTAATCTCCATGTGGAAATGTCTATGGGCCTGACCTCAGGGGGATGAACCAACTGTTCTGACTCAAGATGGTACTGGTTATGTCCAGAGGAAAAAGCTCATGGTATATGTATTAGTTTTCTACAAATATGGGGTGGCAAGGGACTAGTGAAGAATCTACTCACTCCTTTCTGTAAGCTCCAAAATCTCCATAGTGCCATGCCATACCATACCATGCCATATCATGTCATGCCACACTGTGCCACATTCACACCACACCACATCTAGCTCTTCTTATCTCCATAATGTAGTGAGGCTGCTGCTGAGCCATTTGGTCCATTTCTCTTTCTTGACAAAGAAAAAAAAATAGTAAAGTGCTCAGAATTATTAGGTAATGATATCACTTTAAAAGGCGACACAATATTTTACCAGCATGATGCCACTTAGCTGTGGTTTAATAAAATCCAGAAAGCCCGGAGCTGAAGAAGCCAGCGTCAGGTGGGGGCACACAAGCAAGCTCTCGAAACTCACATCAGGAAAATTACTTTTTCTACAAATGGAAACTTTTCAATTGCTTTCAAATAGCTGGTGCTGATGGAAATAATTCCCTTCCCACGTTTGCATACGCTGCCTGTGTCTTCTCTGCATGGCGCCAGGAGCTTCCTTAATAAAGATGGTTGCGAGGCTCTGATGTTGCCAGGCTCATTATTTAGAAAAGGCACCAAACCAAGTCAAGGGGAGTCAATTGATTACTAAATGCAATTCCTGTTTGGTGTCCCCCCTGAGGCAAATAGAGGCCACTGGGGGAGTGTGAGGATGTGTGTTCACAGGACAGCTAGGAACCATCAGTCTTGTTTATCCATGTGGGGTATTCTGTTTGGATAACAGATACCAATAGAGATCTTTCCTCTCTTATTTATTTTCCTTTGGGTATCCTGGGATTGTTAATCGTGGGCCTTGAGCGTGCTAGGCAAGTACTTTAGCACTATGTTACATCCTCAGTCCTTTTAAAAATAAACTAATTAGTGTGTGCAAGTACTGTGTAAGCTGTCTCTTTCGTCTTGTGCTGTGATTACAAATGCCTCGCTTTCCCTGTGTATGTGTGTTTGTGTATGTATTTTACAGACACACACACACACACACAAGGAGAGCGAGAGGGGGGTGCTGGTAAGGCTAATCTCCCTTGTCTGAGACAGCATAGCTTCCAATGCTGTCTGTACACATCAAGCTAACTGCCCTGTTAATTTCTGAAGATTCTCATGTCTCTGCCTCCCATTTCCTTGTAGAGGTGTGCAGGTTGCACTACTGTGCTTTTACATGTGCTCTGGGTATCTGAACTCAGGTCATCAAGCCTTGAGGCAATAATTTGTATCCATTGATCCATCTCACCAGCCTGTATGTTAGGGATTGAACTCAGGTCTTCATGTTTGAATGACGAGCTCTTTACTGAGTGAACTCTCTCTCCGGCCCTCCCCTCAGCACCTCTTTTACATATTTTAAAACAAGGTCTCACTAAGTCACCTAGGCTGGCCTTGAACTCACTCTACTCTCCAGACAGGCTTTAAATTTGCAGTCCCCTTGCCTCAGACTCCTGAGTGGCTAGTATTACCAACCAGTGCCATTGGGCCTGGCTAAAGTTTCCTTTTACTGATCAGGAAATGGGGATAGGGACTGAGATGCAATCACAGAAAACTAGACATCATGTCTGTCTGGGGAGGCCAAACTAGTGCTGGGGTTTGGCATCTAGCAGGCATTGCTATATTATTATAATGAATCAAGACTTAAGTGTTCTTTTTTCCTCTTTCTCCCCCATCCTGCCCACAGTCCTGAAATAGAATGTAGAGGTTAAAGCTGGAAGATGAATGTGCTCAGTGTTTCCAATAATGAGGTTTGTGAGTGCTGGTGGCTGCCCAGTGGTTTCCTATGGATGCAGTACGGCCCAAGATCCCAGAACTCACAGTGAGCCACAGCCTCTCACTCCATTTCCTCCTGTCTCTCTTATCCTGTCATAAAGAATGCCCAGATGGGTACAAGTGGCCTTAAACCTCTCCCAAGCTTGCCAGCTTCCCTTTGGCATAGTTAGGCACTGAGCTGGGAAAAGACAGTCAGACCCAGCTCATTGTGTTTGTTGTAGCCTTTGTGCTTGTTTTTACGATTGCCTGTTATTTATGGCAAGTGGCAGCGATTTTGCATTTGGGTAGGCTTCCTTCTTAGGTCCATTATTTACTTTTAAAAAGCTAGTCTGATTAAAGGAATGTGTAGAGTCTGGCTCAACTCAGCAAATACTGAAGTGTTGCCAAGGTGCACAGCCTCAGCCTGCTTGTACCCCGGGGGAGCTGAGACAGGGAGCTCTCAACTTCACTGTTAGGCAGAGCAAACTAGGGAGCGCCTGTCTCAAAAGTAAAAGCTCACAGATAGCTGCAGTCATAACTCTGGGCTAACGTGCATTCTAGGTATGCATATCGCCTGAGCTTCAATTCCCACCATTGAAAATGAGTGAAAATAGAAAGATGCTGGCCTTGGCCATGGCCTGTGACTTAGGTCAGAAGACTAGAACTTGTGGTAACGATGTGCCCACCCATGTTTGCTAACAGAGAGACCGAGATAGGTAAGGAAAAGCTAACAGCTCAGATGATATCTTCCATCAAAATATAAATGGTTATTCACAGTTATTAGAAGAAAGAGGCATGTCATACATGGAAAACCATCCAGGCCACCACTGGGTTGGTCAGGAGTGGAAATGAACTAGGGTAGAGACCCAGGGGCAGTAGTATTTACGTGTGGAAGGTATATGCATATGTCTGTGGATATATGTGTGAATGTGCTTGAATGTGAAAGAGAGACAATGACTTTGAATTTCATCCCTCAAGTGTGTTCTACATTTGTTTTTTGTTTTGTTTTCAGAATTGCTTATTGGCCTTTGGTTCATTGACTGGGCTAGGTTGTCTGGCCAGAAAGCTCCAAAAAGTCTGCCTGTCTTTGCCTCCCCAGATCAAGGATTTTACAATCATGTAGAAGGAATACTGTCCCTGGGTTTTTACATAGGTTCTAGGCATGGAACTCAAGTCCTCAAGCTCACATTGGCAGCCTGTAATCTGTTTCCCAGGACAGTAGTGTAGTCTTTATTGGGGTTTCCATAGAAGAAACAGTAGAGTCAGGATAAAATGGCTCATGCTGGGCTAGTCTGAAGAATCCTGGTGAACTCTGGTGTGTGTAAGCTCTCTGTGGTCATCTGGTATACCTGACTCTCACTGTGTAGGGCAGGAAGATACTGATCTAGAATGACAGGCCAATACCAAGTGGTTGAGGGCATGGGCTCTTCATCATAGGTTTACATTTGAAGTCTTCCATTAAGAGGCACCATTTTCTACATTTGGGAGTTAGGAGTCCCCCTTGGATCATCGAGGCCATATCTGTCAAAGGATCAGAATACAGAAAAGATATGGTTAGAAATTATTAACTGCTTAGTGACTACGATAGGTTTCAAACTCTACTCTCCCAACCAAAGTCTGATTCTCATGTCCTCCACCACTTCAACTCGGTTGTCCTACTTGCTGGACACTAGCTCTTCAGTACAAGAGTTACAGGAGCCTAGCAAAGATGTTCAGCGTCTACAACTCTGGGAAGCTCAGGAACCCACACCCTGAATCTATATGAGCCTCTGAACACAAGTATACAAATGTACATATATACACACAAATAGCTAAACAGAATAAACTAAAACTTTTGTGGGTCTACATTTGACTAGTGTGTCTTTATGGACATTTATGAACATTAGAGATTGTCAGATTTTTCCCACTGTATGCAAGTTCACAGGATTAGGGTAAAGGAGCTGAAGACAGTGTCTGTCCCTGTCCTTCATGCACAAATAGACAAACTACCATGTTGCAAAATACTGTGGCATTACAGGTACAAACAAAACATTTGTCCTAGGTTCTTTATGTTGCTCTGATAAAATGCACTGACCAAAAGCAGCTTAGAAGAGAAAAGAGTTTCTTTTGCTCACACTTCCAAGTCACAATCTTCCACTGAGAGAAGTGAAGGCAAGAACCAAAGGCAGGAAGCTGGAGCAGAAACCATGGAGGAATGCTGCTTGCTGGCTTGCTCACTGCCTCACCTGCCTAAGGAATGGTACTACCCGCAGTGGTTGGGTCCTCCTCTTCCGGATAATTCTAAGCTGTGTCAAGATGACAGTTATTGGTAACTAGGACAGCACTAAAGACATTTTTGTTCAGAAAAAAGCATGTGGACTTGATAGGTATTTCCCAAGGGGAAATATATGCCTATTCATATGATTAAATGCATAGTTCTCCTATAAATACATCTATGTTTGTAATGATATTTATAACATGTCTGTGATATGTAAAATATATGTGGTCTCCCATATGACACATAGTCATATATTTATACAAAAGTATTTTTATGGTCTATGGATATGGTTCAATGGATAAAATTATTGCCACGTAAGTGTGAGGACCCGGGCTTTAATCCCCAGAGTCTGTGTAGCTCTTGATCCATTTGCAAATGTCTGTAATTTTAGCCCCCGTGGTAGGATTGGAGGCTGTGACACCCCTGTTTCAAAATGACTGAGGATGTCCTCTTACTTCTACACATTCGTGTGTCATACATGTGTTCACCTATACACGTGCATATAAAGATAATAAACAACTATTGTTCTTACAGGAAACATATATACTAATAGTTATAGTTAAATACACATAGATAACATGCATATACATATCTAAACTTAGCTATAAATGTTCAATATACATATGTTACAAAATACAACTTTCAATTGAACATTAATTCTTATGAATGTCAAATATATGTTACAAAGGAACATATATTTGACAGCAGTTATTCCATCAGCTGTTAATATGAAGCACATTCTGTTCTTTACTATCTATCTTTGGTCAATTGAGATAATTTGCATGAGTATTTTCTTTTTGCAAGTGTTTCTGCCCAAAACTAAAGTACCTCTATACTTTTTGTATCTTTTTTTTTTCCTTATTTGTTTCTGTTCTTTTCCCATAAATGCCTGAAGCAAAACATTGTTCCTGGAACATTCTCCTGATGTGTTTTCCTGGGAAGCCATTAGCATTCGGGTCTGTCACCATCCGTAGTCAGAGCTGAGACCACTTCTCCGCGATTTCTCACTCTTCTCTGACCTGTGTATGTGTCATTTCATTCCCAGCCTATTTCAATCAGCAGCCAAGGATAAGAGGATAGCCTGCTTCTGCCTTAATGTTGATGATGACGAAGGTTACTTTGCCTAACATGCTCCCAGCTTCTGTGGTACATGACACGAAAACCCTACTGCTGTCCACAACTTCCTCTACCGGTGACCTTTGCGGTGGAGCCATCCGGTTTATCTCCCTAAGAGGTAGACATGGTTTATTGGCTCCTTGAATTCTGGCTTGCCCTATGACTAATGGGATACATCAAAAGTAACTCTTCGCTATAGAAATTCCAGACAAAAGACTTTGAATTTTTTTTCTTTATCCTCTGGAGTCCAGCTGAACAGCCAGGTGGCCTACTTCCCGATGGCCAAGTTGCAGCCAAGGAACCCTGGACAGAGAGTCAATCTGCTTCACCTGCAGCTCACCACCAGTGGAGAACAAAGCTACCTGAGGAGGGAGGAGCCAGTCTGTTAAGCCCATCCCACGTTGTACAGTCATTGGATTTCAGAATGACTACTGTTCAGAGTCACAATATTTTGGAATGATTATTACATAGAAAACTGAATCATCATGTTAATTATCTGGGCTTAGTATAAAATAACAGAGTCATTGAAGCGAGATGGCCCAGCAGGGGAAGTACTTCCCTTGCAAGACCGAGTTAGAATCCAGGAACCCACTTAAAGGTGGAAGGAGAGAACTGATTCCACAAGGTTGACCTCCCCATGGGAGCTGTGGCACATATGTGCACACACACACATACCACCACCAACAACAACAACAACTAAAAAACAACAAATATTTATTATCTCAGTTTATAGGGATCAGGAATTTCAGAAGTTGTTTAACCGGGTGGCTCTGGGCTATTTGAAATTATGACAGAGTTTGGAAGGTCCACTTCCAAGCCGGCTTATATGTGGCTGTCAGCGAGGGGCCCATTTTTCACTGTGTAGGTGTTTCTGGGGGACTGAATGTTTACACACTATGGTTGCCTCTTCCCTCCCGAGTCAAGAAAAAAACACACCCAACTAAACATGTCCCTAACGTCAACACTAGATCCCAGACACAGACCTGGGAGCCCAAGTGCATTGAAATAGCTCTAAGTTGGCTATGGGCTTTCTAAGACAGTGACCTTCACTGTCTAGGGGATGTGCAGGGGTATCTCACCAGAACTCTGTGTCCCTGCTGAGCTTACATACACCCTCAAGCTCAGGTTTGTCCTTTCTCAACTCGGGCAACTGCCATCTTGTTTACCCTCTTCTGTCCCGCACACAGCTCCATTGCCTGCTGCGTTATAGTCAGCGGAAGACCATGGGGAGATGAAGGAAGCATTGAGAAGTACTGGAGTTTGGAGTGATTGATGGGCATTACCCTGTAATCCCAGCACCTGTAAGCCT
Source organism: Pachyuromys duprasi (assembly GCA_028658305.1). Classification (NCBI taxonomy): domain Eukaryota; kingdom Metazoa; phylum Chordata; class Mammalia; order Rodentia; family Muridae; genus Pachyuromys; species Pachyuromys duprasi. Next base: position 15,801,159 of record CM053757.1, on the reverse strand, counting down.
GAGGCAGGAGTAAGAAATGACTTAGAATCTTATGGCTTGGAGAGGTCAGCTATGGCTCCCAACAAGTCCCAGGCCAGCCAGGGCTACAAGGAACAAACAAACAAAAATAAGCCAGAAAAAGAATAAGAAAAAGCATACAAAATCAGAAAGTATTGACATGTTGTGATACTAGAATTTGTTCTTAAGAATCCAACTGTGTTTGTGTGACCTTATGATCTTAGGTGAGTCACCTCCTCCTTCTAAATTACAGGTTCTGCTTATGTTAAATTTGCTGTTTGGACTGCTGGTCCCTAGGGCCTCAGTTAGCTCCAGATAAAATTTTCAGGTAAATGGATGGAGCTAGAAATAATCTTCCTGAGTGAGGTAACCCAGACCCCAAAACACACAAAAAAACGATGTTAGCTTTTAAGCTTTAGGCATGTGTGTTTCAGTCTGAATAACCACAGCGGTTAGATAGCAGGTAAAGAATGGTGTTGAGAAGTATCTTTTAAGGAAGGAAAAGTAGAATATATTCTTAAAAAAGAGATAAAGAAACTAGCACAAGAGGATTAAATGGAGACGTGAATGGGAGAGCATTGTGAAGGAGACAATATGGCAAGGGAGAACAACATTGAAGGCCTTTCCTACCATAGAAGAAGCTTCCTAAATATATACATATATGAAGGGAATATAAATGATATAACCACTTAATGGTTGAGACAATTCCCCACCGAGCACCATCGCATAGGACACAACAGGTGGACAGCATGACCACACCCATAAACCTTAGCTAAATATGAGTGATATCAGGAACATGTACCTAGTCTCTGAGCTATGCTCAGAATGAGATGCTCTGGGGCAGCCTCGTATTCCTGCTCTCTGTAGAACCTCCAGTGCTTGCAATGGGTTGCATTTTGTTGAGGTGTTGACTAAAGGGACCTCATAGACCTGCCTCTCCTCTGTATGTATCATAAGGTATTGTCAAGTCTACTGTTTAATCTCCATAACTTAATGGTAAGGTCCTATTGCTAAAGACACAGCTTAAATCGTTGAACATGGAGATTTTATCTGGTGCCCAGCTAGAAGCTTTGCCCCTATTGCCTAGTAATTATGGTAATGGAAGGCACTTTTCGTACTGCTGGAGGAGAAAATAGTATCACTCAGCTACAAACCCCACGACCTACAATATTGACTAACTTGCAAGTTATGCTAGTGTAACAGAAACACAAATGTTATGGGAGTAACCAGCCACTTTCTGGTTGGATTTAAGGGCTATTCTATCAGAGGTAACCCATATGCAACACTGTTAAATGGCCAAGAACCTGAAACTACATACTTCATGGGTCCTAAGGGAAAACTTACTACTATTATTCTGCCAACGAAACAGCAATAAAATGAATCTTAATGACATATCACAATGCTCATAGATCAGAACATCATTTAGCCTTCATCAGGGATGCTTCTTGCACTTGATGCTAATTAACAGAGAGACCCACAACTGGACAGTGTACAGAAAGTGAGAGCTTTGGCGCACCCAGTCCCAAATGGGATATGTTCATCAAACCCCACCTTTAAACTCAGGGATCTAGTCTGAAGGGGCAGAAAGATCATAAGAGCCAGGGGTGACATATGACTCTGTGATACAGCCTCTTCCATACCCAACATGCCTGATACACATTTTACCTCATGTACACTGTAACAGCACTCACAAAATTTGCGCAGGTTCTAACCAGACAACTTTCAAGCAATGAAAAGGGGAAGTAGACACTAGGTCCCACCCCTAGCCAAAGAGCTATTTGAAATTGATACCTTCTGGAAAAGGGAGAAATCAATTTTCTCCAATAAAGTGACACTGGGCATATCAACTACACTCTATGGCAGGCCCCATGCCTAGAAAGAGTAGATGAACACAAAACAGACTCCATGCTTTTTGTGCAAATTTTACTTTGTTATATTTTTGATTTGCTAGTTTTATGTTGATAGAAAGACACACAGAAAACAAACTTGAAATTGGGTATGTAGGAAGTGAGAGATATGGGAGGATTTGAGGGAGGGAAATAACATGATCAATAGAATAGTCTTTAAGAATCAGCTATGATCATGTGACCTTATGACCTTCCTTCCTTCTTCTAAATTACAGGTTGCACCTATGGTGCATGCTCAATTTGCTGTTTGGAGTGCTGGTCCCTAGGGCCTTGGTTATCTCCAGATGAAGAACCTGTTTTCCAGATATTTGCATGAGAACTGAATGTCCATCTTCCCATGTCATCCCTGAAAGCCAAGCAGCAACATTTAGGCATCAATTGAGGCCCTTTTCCAAGGTCACCTACCCAAGAAGTTATGTAGAAAGGGTCCCTGAATCTAGGCCTTCAAGGATATTAAGGTCCTGATGGTAAGGTCGCAGACCTTTAATGGGAACTTGCTTGGGGAGATTATGATTCTTTACAAATTCTAATCAGGACTCTCAGAAAAACACCAAAAGGGTTCCTTTTAGGAAGCAATTAAAGGCCCACCCCATGGTGAGTGCAGAGAGATGAATCAGCATTGCTATCAACCTGTTTCTAGGCCAGAAGTAGAAAGAACATGACATCACTGTAACTGTGGAATGGACGATGGCTTCTTTGAAAACTAACACATGAAGGGGTTTGCATGGAGGGGCCCTATGTCACAGTTTTCATTTAGAAATTTTCTGAGGATTCAGACAATGTGAGGCTTAATGGGAAGAGTTGACCTTTGTCCCATGTAGTCACAAGCTGTGATTGTTAGTTTTAATCTCAGAACCTAGAATCTCCTAGAGAGAGGGTCTCAGTGAGAGACTGTCTTACGTCTGTAGGGGGTTGTCTTGATTGTGAGAAGACCAAGCTTGAATGTGGGCTGCACCATTCCCTGTTGTTGGGCCTTGAATGTGTAAGAGCGGAGAAAGCTAGCTGAGTACTAAGCATGCACACATGTATTTTTTTCTTTGCTCTTTACTGCCACGTGGCTCTTAAATTTCTTGCCTTGGCAATGGTAGACTGTAACCTGGCATTGTGAGCTAAAACCTTCCTTTCTCTTCTAAGTTGCCTTCATATCAGGGTATTTTAACACAGCAAGAGAAATAAAACTGGGGCACTGTCTTTATTGCTGCTTCTTGGCACAAGCCCCTTCCCTCTCTAGTGCTGACTGTTAGGGTTTAAATGTAGAATATTCTCACACAGGCTCAATGTAGAGCCCACAAAGCTCATGGAAATTTAAGGACGTTGCAGGAAGAAGCAGGTGATGGGAAGTGGGTGGGATTTGAGGGTTTCAGTCTGGCCCACTTTCTCCCCAAACTCTGTGTGCCCTGATTGCTACCATATAACTGCTACCTTCCACACTGGACAGAAAGCTGAAGGATCTGGGGGTGGAGGAGGGTTTTGCTTCTGAAGCCATAGTGGTTGGTTTCAAATCTCAGTCATAGTGCATAACTGAATGACATCTCGAGTATGTGTCCTTGTTTATATATTAGGAGACATGATGTCTTTATTGCCTCATGTACTGATGGGAAGATTGAAGGAGATTAAAAGGCAAACCCTTGAATGTATTGCTGTTTTAAAATACCCAGATATAAAGCAACACAGGGGAGAAATGAGGGTTTTAGCTCAGAGTCCCAGGATACAGCCCATCATTGTGGGAAATCAAGGCAGGAACCTGGACTCATCCCCATTTGCTCCCTTGGGTGAGTCATGCCCTTGTTCTGACAGAATTGTAGATTTGTAAAATTAGAGAGAGCTGGTGAGGTAGGCTCACCTGTCTCTAGTGTCATCTTCACAGAGACTTTGAGAGAGAGAGAGAGAGAGAGAGAGACGAAACCCTGGGAGTCCTTTGGAGGGAAAGCCTTGCTCAATGTGGGGGTAAACATTGAGTATCAGCTGTTGTATGCTCCTGCTCCCTGGTTCATTTGGCTTAGGTGATTCTGGTGTCAGATCAACCACAGGTCGTAACTCCTTACAAGGCTGTCCCATATCCTGGGGAGCGTGTGGCTGAGATAGAAAGCTGTCAGGTGAGAGGAGTCACTTCTAGTTCTTTGTACTTGGAGCCAATACTGGGATCAGGGGATTGGTTGGGATGAAGGTTACTGGATTGAACACAGCCACTGGATTGCGGTGGATGGATTTGGACTGCTGACTCAACAGCAAATGTGTAAATGGAGGTCTGTGTTCCACCTCTGTGCTCTGCTGCAGAGCTGCTTATGGCAAAATGGACTGAGACCTAAGCATTCAACAGACAGACTGGGATGGACCTGTGCCTGATCTGCCTACGTGGATCCTCATGGGCTTCTGAAGGGCTCTGGTTATGGAGTTCTTTAGAGATGGGATACTGACACTCAGGGAGTTTCATTAAGCCTTAGGCTCACAAACCAGTGGCTAAACAGGACTAGAATCTAGGGCTCTATCTCAGCATTTGCACCCCTCAGGACAACATGGTGCTCCTCAAGCTTGGCAGATTCTGCTTCTTGCTGCTCCACTCCCAACCCAAGACTTCCAGGAAACTTGTGGATGCCCGCTATGATTTTGGGGTTCACTCATGGCTTCTCTGGGTGTCTTCTCTCACTATCATGGAGGTCTCATCCCTCCATCAGTGTTCCCAGGCTCCTTCTTTGGTATTCCCAACTCTGTATCACAGAGAAGAAAGCAATGAACATGTCTTAAGCCACCCATGCATGTCTTGTCTTCATCATTTTTTTTTCTGAACGAACTTCCTATATATCTGGAGTGAGGATCACCCCTGGTTATTCAACATAGTCCTGTCTCAGCCTGTCTTGGTCAGGATACTTCTGGAGAATGAGAATGGTAACTAGAGCAACTACCCTCTGGTTAAAGAGTGAGGACTGACTGCTCTGTTCCGACATTTTGGAAGTTGTAGAAGAATGAACTAATCCCCAGCAGTCTGTGATGTAATCAGTCACACCTAGGTTATAGAATGCTCCAGCTAAGGCTGTGCAGGCTTCAGGGCTAGGTCTTCCTGGGACACAGAGAAGTCCTCTCCTTCCTTATACCTTGCACTATGCATTGCTTCTACCTCATTCTTCCTGAATTACAGCTTTTAAAATAGACTAATAGTCTACTCATCTTCAAAATAGAAAACACATTTCTCTAGTGCTATTCACATTCTAGCAAATTATTGCTCTCAGGTAGGGGTATTAGAGGAACCCTGCATTTGCCACTATCAATTAGAAGTCAGAAGGCAGGTCCAGGTATTTGGTGGCCTCTTGAAGTAAGGCCTTTCTGCGGATGGAGCTCCTCACTTGTGGGATGAGATGTGCATTCAGCTTACATGGTCTCAGAATTGAAGGACATGACATGACAAAACCTTGGTATCCCCAGGAAATGGGACAGTCCTGGTGAGATGGTTCATATGGATTAAGAAGCTTGCTGCCACACCCCACAACCTGAGTTTGATCCTTGGAACCCTCACCATGGAAGGAAAGAACGGATTGCCACAAATCGTTCGTGAAATTCCTCATGCATGCCTCCCAATAAATAAAGAAATGTAAAAAAAATGCTCAAAAGGAAGGAAGATAAGTGGTACTCGGTAGCTGACAAATCTGAGGGCAGAGGGGTCAAATGATAGACAGAAGAAATTTCTGTCTGGTGTGTGTCTCCATTCTGTGCGTTTAGTGTTTCTCTTTGCTGCTCTGTCTTTTTTCCATACTAGATTCTCTGCCTTCCGAGGAGAGTGGGCTGGGGGTTTCTCTACGCCTTTGGTCTGCGTCAGTGTTCCTGAAGGGGTGTCTGCCTAAATACACAAGGATGCACCTGCTGGTGACTTTTTTTATGCCACAAACGAAAGCCTCCCTTGCTTATTGCCTTTTGCATTTGCTTTACCTGCTGTAATTATGGCCACCTGTAATGAGAGCTTATGTAATTATTAGTGTGAATGGCTCTGCTCATTATGGGATGCATTTTTAATTTGCAAATGCATCAGTGGGGTCATGGTGATTGGATTCCCTTTTCGACCGTGAAGCTGAGAACACATGTTCCACCATTTTCATGGTTGGGCTTCTGATGAGGTGGCAGGGCCAGGGACCGGAGGAGCAGCCTCTGAGAGTTAAGGAGCATCATGGATTTGAAATACGAATCAGAAGCTAGGATATAGGGGTACTTCTTGTTCGTCCCCAGACAAACTCCAGGAAATGCTGAGCTTACTACCTCCCTGGACTCAGATTTCTGGCTCTCAGACCTGTGCATGCAAAAACTGTAGTTGATGCTATTTGCTGCAGGAATTCTGGGAAAGTTATTACCATCACCACATCCTTCACCTGGGCAAGATGATGGCATTCACTTGCCAGGCAGCTTTGTGGCACATCTCAAACCACAGTCGTTTTGGTCTTTGCCCATTGTCTTATGTGTTCAGTATCTTCTATTTTTCAGTGCCTGGTGTTACCACATACACCTCCCCCTACACACTTTTAAAAATGTGCTCTTTGAAGTGAATGTGGAGTTCACGGAAGGCATACCATCTCTAAATACCCAAGTCTGCCCCATACAAAAGGCAGTGTATACTCTATGGGTCTTTTTGTGGTGTTTTTGACCTATCCCACTTCCTCTAGTCTTCCACTCTTCCACAAGACTCCCTAAGTGTGGCCTATTGTTTGGCACTGAGTCTCTGCACCTGTTTCCATCAGCTGCTGGATGAAGCCTCTCAGAAGACAGTTATACTAGGCTCCTGTCTGCAAGAATAGCAGAGTATCATTAATAGTGTCAAGGATAGGCTTTCCCCCTTTTGGGTGGGCCCCAAGTAGTCTAGTCATTGGTTTGCCATTCCCTCAATCTCTGTTCCATCTTTGTTCCTACATTTCTTGTGGGCAAGACAAATTTTTGTTTGAATGTTTGACGAGTGGGTTGGTGTCTCCCTCCTTCTACTGGAAGTCTCTCCTGGCTGCAAGAAGACTTCAGTCTCCTTAACCTCCACTGCCAAAAATATCAAAAAGGGTCACCCCTACAGACTCTCTGGTGCCTCCCCTGTCCCAGAGATGACTCCCACAGATTTCTGTTTTCTCTCCCAGCCCTCTCCACTCCCAACCCCCTTGCCAAACACCCTGATCTCCCCACATCTGGTCCTCACTTGTTATCCTCCCCATCCCCTTTCCCTCCCAGTTCCTTTCCTCCATCTTGGCACCCCTTGGTGGGGGGCTTCCCTTCTCTGAGAAGAAGGAGGGGGATGGAAGGAAGGGGCATGAAGGTGGGACTGGGAGGAGAGGAGGGAGGGGCTGGGATCAGACTGTAAAATGACTAAATAAATAAAGGGGGAAAAGGCAGAGTACTCTCCTTTATAACTGTGGTGCTGGGAGGAACATTGAGGCAATTCTCATGTACAGAATGTGCAAGGTTCCCCCTCTTTGCCTGAAGCAGCCTTAGAGCTATTTTTTCAAGGATTATATTGAATGTAGGCATCGGGACTCTTTATTCTCCTGTATCCTGAAAGGACCCACCTGCTGTTGTATTGATGATCTGTACAACTCTGGCATTTTAGGAGACTAAGGCCAGCTATGTTGTGGACCAGCAATGGTCAAAGTGGGGTCCTTGTACCATCAGCATGGGCATCAGATGGAAATTATTAATTCATCACCTGGAATATTATCAGGCTGTAGTCAGACAAATCAAATATAAACCTGTGGAAATGAGGTTCAGGAATCTAAAGCATCTGTGTGTGTGTGTGTGTGTGTGTGTGTCTGTGAGAGAGAGAGAGAGAGAGAGAGAGAGAGAGAGACAGACAGACAGACAGACAGACAGACAGAGAGACAGAGAGACAGAGAGAGACAGAGACAGAGAGAGAGACAGAGATAGAGACAGACAGAGACAGACAGACAGTCATTAAAAGACGGGATTTGCAGTGAAAATGTGCCACCTCTTTTCTTGCTCCGATGTAAGGGAGGAGGGGTTGTTTTCACTTGTGTTTTCAGAGTCCATTGCAGTGGAGAAGGCATGGCAGCTGGAGGGCTCAGACCCTGATGGTGGCAGCTCCCAGTGCAACTTGTGCACATCTTGGGGACCAGAACACAGGGAGCTTTGTGTGACCACCTGAGGGTATCATGTCCCAGGTGCACTCACTCCCAGTGGCTTACTTTTCCAGAAATGCTACCCTTTTCAAACCATTGCCATTGCCAAGTGTTCAAACACATCAGCCTGTGGGGGATGTATCTCATTTAAGATGTGATGTGTGGTGTCCGGTGTTCTCTGGGATGGTCCTCAAGGGCAAGACCTCCCATTCTTGTCTGACCGTGGGATGCAAATCACAGAAATCTCAGGAAACACCCAGGCTTCCCAGACCTTGACCTCCGGGCATCAGGTCTAAGTAGGCTTGTGCTGGGAACTGAGAGTCCTTTCTTTCTTTCTCTCTTTTCTTTTCTTTTCTTTTCTTTTCTTTTCTTTTCTTTTCTTTTCTTTTCTTTTCTTTTCTTTTCTTTTCTTTTCTTTTCTTTTCTTTTCTGTTTTCTTTCCTTAATGTTCTTGCAATGAACAGTTATCCACCTACCTACAAAGTAGAGTTTCTTGGAGAATCTAGAACAAATAGAATTACCAGTGACATGGTCCTACTCTGTAGTGTCTACTTTAGCTGCTAAGTGTGTTTGAGAGCCTAGCAACTCATTCAAATCTTAATAATCCTATTATTAAGATCAGGTGCTCTGGGGCTGTTACTTAGCTACATATGAGAAATTTTAACTGTGAGGTAGCACCCCAGATAGTGTATGATACCCAGCAAAACTTGACATGCCTAGAGCAGCACCCTTTTCATTGAACATGTGTATATAGGTGGTGTATGTGTGTGTACATGTGTGCAGGTGCATGCCTGTGGAGGCCACAATTTGGTGTTGGGGAATCTTCCTCTATAGTTTTTCTTTTCCACCTTATTTAATGGGGCAGGGTCTCTTGTTGAACCCAGAGTGTGCTGATTTGACAGACTAAGCTATCCATCTTGTCCCAGGCATCCCTTCCTCCACCTCCAAAGTACTGATATTGCCTTTGGCTACCATGCTCATCTACTTTTTATCTGGGTGTAGGGATCACAACTCTAGTCCCCATGTGTGTGAGGCAAATACTTTACCTGATTGGTAGCATCTCCCTAGGTCCAACATTTGTATTTAGTATAAGCATGTTCCAACTGTTGTTTGGCACACTTGTGTGAAGGATTGTGTGTGGTTTGCCTGAAGTTCAGGTTGAACACGGAACACTGTATTTCTTTGTCACACCTAGCTACCATCCTCCTAAGGGATAATTGCAAATGTCTGCAGATCAATCTGCTTGTCACCACTGGGTGATAAGAACTCCTGGTCTCTATTGGGTGGAGGACAGGGGTGTCCTCCAATACTGCACAGGACAGTTCCACAGTAGAGGCTGATACAGCTCAACATCTTAGTTTGAGTGATATGTCTGCATTCCCAGGGTATCCCCAGTTGACTGAGGGAGAAGCCATCTGGGCTCGAGACAGGCCCAATAATCACCTATAATTGAAGGAGAAACGTGGTAGGCCTAGGGTGGGCAGAACACCCTCTGGTTTAGCTCATCCAGGTGGGGCAGGGATCAGTCATGCCTTGGCAGATGGTAGCCGGTCTCCATTTTGGTACCATGGCCAGACTGCCAGTAGCATGGCGTTAAACTCAGCAGAAAATGACCACAGCAAAGGTACCTAACAAGGAGATTTTTCATCCTAATTTCAGGGATGCTCACGGTGCCCTTGTGGGGCATCCTGAGTCCTCCATTATTAAAGCTGTTCTTAATTAAAGTGCTTTATGACCTTCTGAGAGGCCAGGCCAGAGAGGGCATTGTGATGTGGTTCTCAGCAGACTCTTCCAGCTCCAAGAAGCCTAATGAGGACTCATAAGTTAGAGGAGCAGCCAGTAATCACCCCTCGCCTCTCAGCACGACGCTGATCGTGTGCCATGAGCCAGTATTTAATCTCTGCAACCCAGACCTCGGCCAAACTGCCAAGGCCAGGCTTTAAGTGCTGCCTTCAGCTGCCTCCTGCTGTCCTGTCACTTTCCAGCCAAGATTTTCCAGCCATGATGGAAGAATATGGTGCTCCCGGAGCAGCAGGGTAGACGGGACAACGGGAGGGGGCAGCGAGGGCCTTGCTTCTTCCCCCAAATGTGGCACCATCCTCCCCCTGAGTACCAGGAGATAAAGTAAGAGCTTGGGCCAATGGCAAGTCAAGAAAGTATTCCCAGAGTGAAGGAGTTACTCTCTTTCATGTTACATTTAGGGAAAACCAAGAAAGAGTTAACCAATAACCTTCCGAGAATAGCAGCAACAGAGCGATAACAGCTGAGGTTATGAACACATAGCCTATAGCAAACTCCACGGTAGCAAATTCATGTCAGCCTGTTGGTTTCAATCTTTAACATTTGAGGAAGGCAGTGTTATTATCAAACGATACGTCTGGCTACATTAAGAGTTTAGAATTCTGTTTTGTTTTGTGCTTGATTTTTTTGTTTGTTTGTTTGTTTGCTTGTTTGAGACAGAACCTTGCTGTGGAGAGCAGACTGGATCCACACTCAATAATCTGCTTCTTTGCCCCCAGTGATGAATGACAGTGAGATGCCACCACAGCCAGCCGAGGGCTTAAAATTCCTCCGGATAAAATTAGTAAACAAAGCTTATGGTTATTTAAATAAGAAGATGGGATATTATCATCCATCAGTTAGGAAATGATAGTGACCTAATAGAAAAGCAGGCAGAGTAGTTCACAGATAAGGAAAGGGTATAAATGACATATCAACCTGGGCATCATGGCCATTCAGCATGGTGATCTTCCATTGCCCAGCCAGGGAATGCTGTCACCTGATAAATAACTGCACATATTGAAGAAGACACTGGGTGGAATTTGAATTTTAGCTAGATATCAAATAAGCTTGAATATAAATGATAAGTGTGTGTATATGAACAATACAGTAATCATCCAGAATTTACATTTAACAAGGAGTCCTCTATTTTAGCTGGTACCTCAAAATGCTAGGACATGTATGGTCTACTACATTTGAATGTGTGCAAAGAAATCACTCAGATTCCTGTTTTAAGGGTAACTGTCTGGCTTTCTTGGTAGGATTTTGATTAGACTAGCTTTAGGGGTAGAGGAACCAGAAAGCAGTCAGATGGAGTCAGCTCTTATTATCTGGTGGCATATGACTGATGGGATTTTAGGATGTTTCTAAAATAGACTTTAGGTACTTGGTGGCCTAAGGTCAATATGGAGGAAGCATTTACATTACAGCAATTGGCAAGTATTATATATCAGAGATTTAATGCTTTGTAGAAAACATAACTTTGGAGTCTGGGAGACTCACATGCAGAGACTGGGCTGTGAGAAGTGATTTTTGGTTTTTTATGACAGGGGACCAATTGGAATTCCTAACCAGGAATAGGAGCAGAAAGCTCTCAGACTCTGATTTGGACCTGATTCACTGTTTTGCTGACAGGCAGTTTGTGTGTGTGCATACACCCACGGCACTTTCAATGTGTATGCACATGTATATATAGGGGCTGGAGGTCAACCTCAGCTTTGATTCTCAGGTGTGATCTTCCTTATTTTTGAGACAAGTTCTCTGACTGACCTGGCAGGCCAGCAAGTCCCAGAGACTCTCCTGTCTCTGCCTCCCCAGTGCTGGGATTACAAACATGCACTAGCATACTTTTTACATTTTTAATATGGGTGCTAGAGCCCAAACTCAATTCGCTGTGCTTATGTGACAAGGATTTTGCCAACTGAGGCATCTTGCTAGTGCTTTGTTGGGCAATTTTATAGAAGAACAAAAAAACAAACCAAAACAACAACAGAAAAACTTTACTGAGCACTGGATTCCACCTTTGCGCCTTTGAAGCGCTGAGGTTGCTGGCTGGCCTTGCAGTGCTTAGGAATGCCATTTGAGGAGTACCCAGCATCCATCTGGGGAGATCTGCGGATGCTGTTCAGAGGCAGCACTTCCTCCTGGTTGATCTTGAATGAGCATCTTGTACTTGCTTGGAAACAGCATTAACTGGTTATCATCCCACACTCATCCTGCCAAGAAAAGACAAATCTTACAAAGATGTTCACAATGTCACCTGACTCTTCTTTGGGCAGTGGTCATGATCTTGGACTCTGGTGCTAGATGCTCAAGGTACATGCCTTAGGCCTGGTAATTTTTAGATGTAAGTGACTTGATCTCATCATGCCTCAGTATACTCATCTAGAGAAAAGGGATGATAATGGTGGGTAGGGGGGGCAGATTAAATGATTCTCAGTTGTATTCATTTCCTGTTGTTGCTATGACAACCACAGCATGAGCAACTTGAAACAATACAGACATGTTCCCTTGCAGATCTGGGGTCAGAAGTCCAGATTCAGTGCTATGAAGCTGAAATCCAGGCTCCTCTGGGAAGCCTCGGGGGAAAATGCATTTCTCACTTTTGTGAGTTCCCAACAGCCATGCACACAGTCTCCTAACTCACGGCCCATCTGTCTAATCTCTGCTTCAGTGTTTTCTACACCTATCTACCTCTGACCCTTCCGCCTCCTTCCTATAAGCATCCTTGTACTTGTACACTGGTGCCCTCTCAAAAATTGAGCCCCATTTCAGGACCTGTAACCTGTTCATATTTCCTGGGAAGATGGAACAGTCAAAGGTTCTGGAGGGTGAGTAGATGGATATTTTTGAGACTTCTACAACAGGTAAATTGACAGCATTTGGTACAAAGAAATTATGGATATGATCCACCCTTTGTCTATCTATTTGTTTTGAGACAGGGTCTCAGGTAGCCCAGACAACCTCTAAATTAGCAACGAAGCTGAGGACAATACTGATCACCCTGCATCCACCTCTGAAGTGCAGGGATGCAGGCATGCACCACCACTGCTGGGGTATTCAGTGCTGGGCGTTGACTGTAGGGTTTCCTGCATGGTGGGCGAGCCCTCTACCCCTGGAGCTGCATACCCAGCCTGGCAGCTTAAGTGGAGGGCGTGAGGAAGCCAAGGGGAGACTGGCTCAGCCAGTGTCTGTTGTGGTGCTGGGTAGTTGCTCTCTGTGGCTTCCTGGATCTTGACCATTCTCTCAGGAAATGCCTTGAAAAGCTGCTCCCAGAATACAGCTGCCCAACTCTAAGGCATAGAACAAGCACCCCTCCCCCCAGCCCCACCCCACTCTCCAGTCTCCGCCTCTGCTTTGCTTCACTTTTCAACGCTTTGTCTGGAGGAGTCCTTCTCAGGACTCAGAGGTCAAATGACATTAAAATTTGAACTTGGCTGAATGCAGAGTGGTCTCCATTCTTGACCTAGTATTTATCATTCCAGGGACCTAGAACCTAGTTTATTTTCTCATTCAGATACCAATTCAGGGTGGTGTCCCAAGAGGACTGCTCATCACCTAGGAAACAAAGGACAGCAAGTGAGTACTTTTAATTTAGCATCCCAAGCAGAATTCCCCCTGCCCCCCAGGACAAAATGTCTGTTTGGTAAGAGAGTTAGTGGTCATTTAAATGACTCTGTGACATTTTCAGCACAAATTGAGTTTGTATTTCCCTTCTGGAAAATTTGTTTCATATACTGACCTGATCTTTCCTGGGAGTTTTGTGGGGGACTCCAGTCACTGCTCAGGGTACAGTGGAAAAGGGCCATGCCTTAATCTCCCCATTGAGCTTTTTTAGCTTTTTTTTTTTTTTTGTACAGGTTAACATCATAGGGTCAAAATAGGATGTGTTTATAGAGTTTACAATGAAGAATTAAAAAGTTGTATGGTGAGCCTTAAAAAAAAGTCGTATGGTAGTGTGAATTAAACATTTCTCTTGTTTCGGTTCTTTGTTTGTTTGGATTCCTCATGAGATGGGTCTGGATTTCCATCTCAAATTCACCCATCTGTCCTAGCCTCCCAGGTACTCAGATTACTGGCATGTGCCACCATGCCCAATGTGGGTTACATTTTAGTGGGGATTTCACTAGGAACCAGAAAACTTCTCTGCAAACCCTAAAGAATAGAAGTGGTTGCTTAACCTGCTGGTGTCTTTCTGGCCCCCTTCAGACTATGGAGAAGCATTCTGGAATATCAGAGACCAGGGTTTCCTGAGGCACTTTGTCAATAGTACTGGTGATGGCTAGATTTTTTTTGTCAACTTGATACAAATTAGAGTCATTTGGGAAGAGGGACCCTCAACTGATAAAGTGTGTTCATAAGTTTTGTCTTGAGTTCCTGCCGTGACTTCTTCCAATGATGGACTGTAATTGGTGAGGTGAAAGAAACCCTTTTCCTCACCACATTGCTTTTGTTCATGGTGTTTTCTCACAGCAATGGAACCCCTAATTAAGACAGGATTTCATTTGTGTGTGTGTGCAACTACATCTATGTGCATGAGGGCAAGACACCAGAAGTCCAGTGCCTTCCTACGTCACTCTCTACCTTATGTTTTGAGGCAAGATCTTTCTCTCTCTCTCTCTCTCTCTCTCTCTCAACCTGGAATGAATCAATTAGCCTAGACTGTTTGTTCCTGAGTGCCAGAGACCTACCTGTCCCTGTCTCCACAGCACTGGGATTACAGCTGTATATCATCATGCTCAGCTTTTCAAATGAGTGCTAGGGATTTGAACCCAGGTCCTTGTGCTTGTCCAGTAAACACTTGACCAGCTGAGCCATCTTCACAGGTGTTAACTTTGGCCATAGCTTACATTACAGTTGGCAAATGGGCCTTGGAAAAATGCTCCCTCCCTGTCACAAAGACATGAAATGGATGAATGTGACTCAAATCTGTGAGATTTCCCATTGGTTCCAGCACCATGCCTCTCACACATGCTATTTTTCTTTCACTTCCCCCTCCTCAAAAGTCTCCCATGCAAACTGTCAACCTGGAGCAGTGACAGTGTCATCTCCAGACACATCCCCACATGGAGTTATAAATACATTCCACTTACAATTAAGCCACACACAGTCTCATCTCCCTTTTTAAAAATCTCTCTTGCTTTTTTAGTGTTAATCACATGCAAGTCTCTCTTGGAGCAGTCATCTCTCAGAAGCTTCTAGCTTCCCATCCGGTGCTTAGGGAGCTAAGAAGTGGCCTGATTTCCCCGCAAGAGTTCACAGCATCACAATGCTCCTCCCCACCTCTTCCATCATCGGGTTGCCTTTTTATCAGCGTGGAGGTACTGAAAAGCCAAACATCTCTTTGAGTTAATCAGACCCTTTTATGCAGAGGTGGAGCCAAGTGCCTCTTCTTCCGAACAGCACAGCGTTTCCTGGAACTCGAAGATCAATGGTGTTGATAGACTGTTGACAGAGCGTCGCCTGCAAGCCCATTAAACAGGATGTGGGTCTGCAGCTGTGTTCAGAGTCCCTGTCCAGAGGCTGGAAGCCAGCAGGGCACAGACTTTCTCCTCTGTCCTCTTCACTTTGACATCCTAAGGTTGTTCTGGAAGAAGAGTAAGAAAACTTAGGAAGTATGTAACCCAAGAAGCTTTTGAATCTTCCAGCCGTGTAGGAGAGGTTCACATTCTGTCTCCAAGAGTGTTGAACTGTGTTCTTCATTGGTGTATGACATTATGGTTTGGATTGCATCATGTTACAAAGAAAAATAAAAGGAGGAAAATCAACCCAGGGGCTAGGGAGATGGCTCAGTCAGGAAAGTGCTCACCATAGAAGCAGGATGGGTGTTTCAGTTTGGATGATCAGCACACCAGTATGGAGTGGTGTGCTACAGGAACATCAGCACTAGCAGGAATGGACAGAGGGGGATTGCTGCACTAAATGGCTAGCCAGGCTAGCCAGTTTCCAAGAGTCACAGGGTCAGTGAAAGACCCTGGGTGACTTTATGGTGGTCCTGGTTTGGTACTTCTTAAAAAGCACCAAGATTTTACAGTCACTGAATGAGTGACTGAAACCAAAGGTAGGTGATGGGAAAGAATTCTTCAACTCTTAGCTTCCTACTAGGTTTGGCTTTTTAGGGTCTTCTCTTAGAAACTGGATTCAAGTAAGAATAAGTGAAATAAGAACAAATAAAAAAGGTATTCAGAAACGGGTGGCCCTTCAATGGATTCATAAATGTTTTAAAGGCTCAATTCTGCTCCAAACTCCTTTTCACATAGCCTCTGTCGTCTGGTGGCACAAAAAAAGTGGCTAGAGATTCAGCTATCACTTCTCTCATGGCTGTAACAAAATAGTGAACAGGAAGCAATTTAAAGGTTTACAGTTTGAGGGGATACAGTCTACCACTGGGGTGCAGAGGAAGGCAGGAGCAAAGGGCAGGAGGCTGGGTATTCATGAGGCATCTGCACTTAGGAAGCAGAAAACAGGAAGTGAGGCTGGCTATAAAGTCTCAAGCTCTCTCCTCCCATCAATAACAAAGTTCTTCAGCAAAATTCTGCCTCTTAAAGGTTTCATAACCTTCCACAAGAGCATCACCCTCTGGGGACCAAGAGCTCTAATACTTAAGCCTGTGGTGGAGATTTCAGGCTCAAAACACCACAGATGGCAAGATGGTGAGATGAATGAAGGGGGGTGACCCTGCACTGAGACTTCTTGAGGTCCACCATGTCTACTCTGGAGCAGTGTCCTAATCTCTTTCACACTCATTCCTGACACATCTGTGTGAGCAAGGTGTGCTTGGCATCAGAGTGGTGCCTTTGCAAACATCCTGCATGGCTCCCAGACACACCCTTTCTGCATTAATTCTCTCCTGGACAGCTCTCTGGTTGGTTTGAAGAATACCTGTCACCCCTCCCCTCCCCTTCAAACCATGGGAAATTTTCTATGGGCCTTCTACATCTACCAGATGAAGTCCAAATCCCATTTCCTGCCTCCAAATCTCTTAGGAAGAACACAAATCCCCACTTTCTTTCTGCTGCTCGCACCGTTCTGTGCGGCCAGAATGCCTTTACGTAGTTGTGGCATTGAATGCTATACTTCCTTTATTACCTCTTCCCAGACCCTCCTCATTCACTCTTTTACCCCATGGTTACTGTTCCTTACAGGATATGGAATACCAAAACCACAGACAACAGACTGAAGGGTGACTTGTTAATTATCATCATCACCATCGCCATCATCAACATCATCATTATCATCACCATCAAAGTAGGTGAGGCCAGAGGGAAGGATAGGAGGGTAAAGATGGGTAAAAGCACTTCCTCCCGAGCCTGATGACTAGAATTTGGTGCCAAGAACACAGATGATAAAAGAAGAGAACCAGCTCCTGTAAGTTGTTCTCTGACCTCCTCCACACATGTGCAGAGGCATGACTGCATACACGTAAGTGTAAGAGCAATTGTTTAAAATGACAAAATGGAATTGTTTAAAACTGAAGTGGCGTATGCATTTTTTTCAGCCACTGGACTATAAACTAAAGATGTCCTTGCATAGTTATCCAGGCACCATGGATGTCAGATGTGAGAGATTTTAATGGTTACGCAATGGTGAATGTGTTGCTCTGACTAGAATGAATTTCTTTTCTCTGATGAGCTTATGGTTGCCACTCCAGCCAGGGATCTGAGTTCAATATGTTCTTCTAATGCTTAGGAAGTAATTGCCTCTACTCATCCTGAATACAGGAAGCACAACTTAACAAGACAGAATGATGGCTTATTCGCCGACAGTTGTATTATGTACCACTAATTGCAAAGTGCACGAGTCAACTTCTGAAATATAGTTTTATGTTTATAGGATTCATTACAGCTTTTAAAAGACTCTTGAGGGGCCGGAGAGATGTCGGTGAGAAAAATGCTTGGCTACTTGAGTTTAGATCTTCAGAACCCACATAAAAGCTAAGCATAGTGGCATAGCTCTGTAACTTCAGGTCTGGAAAGTGGAAATAGGAGGGCCTCTGAAACTCACTGGCCTGCTAGTCTAGTCAAAGGGTGAGCTTCAGGTTCAAGAAGGGGCCCTATCTCAAAAAATACGGTAGAGAACAGTAGAGGCTGACCTCTGGCCTCTGCATTCACATACATTCTCACACATATACACATACAAGCATATACTCTTTCACATAGACACATATATACACACATACATATATATAAACACATACAATTCATGCATGCACATAAACACATACACCACCACCAGAAAGGCACACCACACACATAGACATATACAATACACACATACTCCCACACATATACACATGTATATCAAACACAAATGCAAAACCTATGTATACTGCAAACACACACCACACACATGCATTTATACACCACACATCTCACGTAAACACACACAGCACACATACCATACACATGCATATAGAGACATACACCACACACATGCATTTGAAAACATACCAAACACATGTACACATACCACATGTCTATAAACATACATACCATTCACATGCACAAAACAAATATAATGCACAATATACTACACATGTATAAATATACATATGCCAAACACATGCATTTATGTACACATATCATGTACACATCATATATATCGCAGAAATGTACACAACACATTTGTGTAAACACACACACACCATACAAGTGCACAGGAACATGTGTACCACAGGGCACAAACACACTACCAGAAGAAGACATTCGAGACAGTTTGCCTTTGCAAAGTTTCTGTGTCCACCTCAGTCAGTGAAAGTCTCTTAATGCACCAACCCTAGAAGTCTATGAAGAGTCAAACTTTTGTAGGCATTCACACATGTGCATGGTAGGTTGGTCGCCAAGTCTGTCTTAGGATGACAGAGGAACTGTTATGATCAGCACTGACAAGGGGGAAGCTTTGAGTTGAGAAGAACATTCTAGAGGGTTAAATCAACAACTTTAAACAACCACCCTCTGCTGAGAAACAAAAGAAAAAAAACACCCTGAAATTGTGCAGAACCACAAAAGTTCCTGGATAGTAGGGCAACTGTGAGAAAGAGGAAAGTGCACAGCGTCATGTCTGGTTTGAAGTCATAGTCATGGAAAAGTGCTGACATAAGTACAGACACATCAAGCAACGGAACATGAATGGTCACAGAGACAAACCTGCATGTCTGTGGTCAGCTGCTTTCCCCAGCGTGTCAAGGATGGACGAGTGAGAAGGGGAAGGCTCGTCGGTATGTGGGACAGGACACAGGCTGTCCATGTGCAGAAGCCTGGAGCCATTGTTCTCACCAGCTGTGGTATCTGGACACAGGTTTGGTGGTGTGTTTTCTATTCATTACGCCTATTGTCTGCAGATTTCATGGTTTTGCCGGATCCGCTGACAGTTGGCACAGCTGTGACGTGACAACTCCTCACTGTCACCCCTAGTTCATCTCAGTTTGCAAGTCACTCTGTAGTTGCTTCTGACTGCTTGTCATTATGTTTACAGCCACCTAGTCATTTGATTGTCTGCTGTTCGTTTTCCAGTGGGCTGTTCAGGGCCTACTCAGAAGTTGTCAGTTTTCCTCACCATGTGAGCCAATTTCTTAAAATTAAAAAAAAACGCAGGACTGGAGATGGCTCAATCAAAAAATGCTTGCCTTGCAAGCTAAATGCCACAGTTCATTCGCCAGAATCTATAAGAAGTTGTGCATGGTGGCGTAAGTCTACAACCAAATCCAGCACGGGAGAGGTAGAGACAGATCTCCAAGTCACAGTGGACAGGCAGCCTAGTAGAATCAGCAGGCTCCAGGTTCATTGAGGGGCGCTGTCTTAAGAAGATGAGGAAAAAGGAGAGCATTGGTGAACATAACTAAGGTCCACCCCTGGCCTTCAGGTGGGTACACACATGAACACAGATGCATTCACACACATGCACACAGATACATACTCAGAATACGTACATGCAAAAATAAATAAAACAATGTATATGCACATCACAGGTTCCTTTTTGTTTGTTTTTGTGAGACAGGGTTTCTCTGTGTAACCTTGGCTGTCATGGAACTCACTCTGTAGACCAGGCTGGCCTCACACTCACAGAGATTCTCCTGCCTCTCCCTCCCAAGTGCTGGGATTAAAGGTGTGTGTCACACTGCCAGGCACTCTCACGGGTTCTTTGTCCCTGCAGAGTCCTAAGATGGATGCTAAGTGGATCCCTGGCACACATATTATTCTTATAGATTCTACAAGAAAAACCAATTCCAGAATCAGCTTGCAGCTGGGAAGTGTGGCTCAGCCTCAGTGCATGAACTAACCAATGATGATTGGGACACTCTGGCTTGGGACCCACCTCTCATCACCTGTCCAGTGCCAGAGAAGCCAACATCCATCCCACTTGGCACTCCAGAGTCCACTTTAACAATGAGAATATTTGTGAGTATCAGGAGGTTGTCTCTGAGGTCCACCCTTCAGTGTAGAGTGACTGTATCATGGGAAATCTGATGGGATATAGCCTCTGGAGACACTGGCTGTATGAAGAAGCCAGCAAGCGCAGGCTGCTGGCTGGGCAGGTGCCCACCAGTCACATGACCTCAGTGGGCTCAGAAGTTTCCCACCTTTTGCTGATGCTCTTGGGTCCCTCACAGAAGCTGTGTGCAGTTCTCAGCCTCCCTGTACTGCACAATTTATTATTGGTTTGCCTTCCTGTGAGCTGCCACCACCGTGCATAGAAGGGGAATTTGGTCCTGTCCTCGAGGTCAACTTTGAGAGCTTGAAAGCTTTAGTGCAATGAAAACTATCTCCTAGTTCTTGCACAGACTAAAACAGAGTTGTTGTTTTTCTGTGAGTCATCACTCTCTTAAGGTCCTATATATGTAGAAGGGGTGTGAGGGTGCCTGGCAGGGTCTCTTCCATCTGCAGCAGGTCAAAGAGTCAGTCAGCTATCCCTATAAAGAGACAGTACTATTTCTATCTTCTACCATGTGGCGTTGAACAACATGACTACTTATATTTAGGAGTGGACAGGACAGTTTCACTCACCCTGATAAATATGACATAAATGCATTTTGGAAAGGGGTATTAGAAGATCTGTGAATGGACCCTGAGTTGGGCATTGGGATTAACAACTTCATTTTTTTAATATTCATTAAAATACATAGAGATTTTTTTCAATTACATCATGTAATTTGACCACAGTCACCCCATACCTTATTGTTTCTCCTCCTTCCTCTGCCAGTCTCCTTTCTTCCCCGGTCTCCTTTCAACTATCACACCATATATAAATAAATAGCCTGGTGTGTGTGTGTGCGCGCGCGCAATACACACATACAAAATGCTTATATACCAACATAAAATCTGGGACCTACTGTAATTTCATCTAACATGATGGTCTTTGCTTCGATCCATTTTCCTGAAAATGATGTAATTTCATTTTTCTCTTTTGTTGAATAAAACCCCATCATGTGCCTGAACCATATTCTTTACCCATTCACCTGCTGACGCACACCTACACTGGTTCCATAGCTTGGCTGTTGTGAGCAGTGCTGCACTTTGTGTGTATGTTTAGGCATCTCTGTGATATTATAATATAATCCAGCCGGGTAATATGGCTGTTCTAGTTTTAGTTTCTTGGGGCATCTCCATACCAATTGCCATAGCTGCTACATGATTTTACATTTGAAGCGTCAGTGTGTAAGTCTCTTTTCCCCAGCATCCTCACAAAACATTTTGTTTGTTTTCTTGAGAGTAACCATTCTGACTGCCATTAGATGGGATCTTAACTTAAGTTTTAATTTGTCTAAGGATGCTAATGGCTAAGGATGCTGAATGCTTTTTCATGTATGTTTGTTGACCATTTGCACTTCAATATATACTGCAGAAAAAATAATAAATAATATTTTAAAACTGGATATCTGCACATAGAGGGATGAAACTAGATTCCTATATATTACTCACCACACACACACACACACACACAATCCAAATGGATCAAAGACCTCAATGCTAGACCTAAAACCCTAAAAGTGATAGACGAAAGCTTTGAGCAGAATCAACAGTCGAGGACTTTCTGAAACCCCTCCTCCAGTGTCCTAAGAAATTGTACCATATATTGACAAATGAGGTTGATTGAAACTAAAGTGCTTCTGCACAGCAAAGAACCCATGGAGTGAACAGACAGCCTGCAGAGTAAGGAAGAAACCCGAACCAGCTAGACATCTGACAGATTCTAGATTAATTCCTAGACTACATAAGTAACTCAAAACAACCTACACAAAACTAAATACCTCAGTCAGTAAATGGGCAAATGAAATGTACAGACTGTTCTCAAAGATAAAATGTTCTAATTCTTTGATGATTCAAGGCAACAAGAGCTAAGTGACAGATGAACTCCATCTTCTGACCACTGGTTATCAGTCTGCTCTGGGTTTAGACCCTGCAGCCGTATGCATGCTAGACAAATGTTCAACCACCTGAGCTGCAGCCCCAGCTGTTCTTTCCTAATGCATCACTTTCCTCTCACCGTGACTCTGTGTAGTGCAGTTGGTTTGTCTGTTTCTCTCTCCTTTCCTTCACTTCCTTGGAGAGAGGATAAAGAATTAACTGTTGCTGTTATTGAATCATGGGCAGCAACAGAGGGCTTCCCTACTCTTGCCCGATGACTCCATCTCAGATGCGTCTTGTGCTTAGAAGATTCAGGGAACCCCCAGAAAATGAACACCAACCCTCACTGTGAGAGCTTGTGTTCAGTTAACCTAACATTTGTAAGACCAATCTCCTCCTTCTAAAATAAAGAGGACACTGTTTTCAAGGGAGAATTATAGTGCAGACGGAATGAACACGCGCAGGAAGCGTGCAGTCCAGTGGGAAGGAGCAGCTGGCCAATAGCCATTTTCTTCTGTGGCCACCCCACATCTGTTGTGCAGCTGGCAATGCAGTGGTGGCTCCGTTTAGTCCCCAGTGATGCCACTTGCTCCTGAGCAGTAGGAACTTCCAGAAAAGAGGCACTGCACTGTGTACCTCTTAGCGGTGACACAATTCCTTACCAAAGCAATTTAGAGAGGGAAGGGTTTACTGTGGCTCACAGTTCAAGGAGTCCCCCGTGGATGGAGAGGTGGGAAAGCAGGAGTGTGCTGTGACTGGTCACTCAGCTGCAGGCGGGCAGCACCCTGAAGCTGATCTTCAGATCATCTTCTCTCTTTCGAGTACCCCAGGACCCCAGACCGTGAGATGTTGCTGCTCACCTTTACGGTGGTTCTTCCTACCTCAATTTACAAAGCCTAGGAGCGTTTTTACAGAGCAGCCTTGGGTTTGTCTCCTAGGTGACAAGATAGGACACTGGTTATCACAGGTGAGCTCTCATGCTTCGCTTGGGGAGGATAGAACTCCCTTCGGGGAGAGGTGTCATCCTGCAGTGATTCCCTCCCACTGACATACCCTCACTTGCAGAGTAGGCGTTCATTAACTGTAAGCCCACTCACAGAGGGCCAGTGTTGGTTTCCAGCACCCACACCCAGCTCACAACCGTTTGCCATTCCCGTTCCAGGGGACATGACACCCTCTTCTGGCCTCCGTGGATACTGTATGCTGTGGTGCACTTATTTCTATACAGGCAAAACATTCATATCTATATAATAGAAATAAACAAAATGTTTTAGAGAGCTAAAACCCCAAACTGCCAAGGAAAGTTCCCTTTCCTTCTTCTTTTTTTCAATAAGTTAAGCCTAAACCACTGCAACAAAAGTGCCTTTGATGCCTTTGTTGTTTGGTACTTAATAAATCACAGCACATAATTATGTTGATAAATTCCAGCAGCTGGGTCGACTCCTCTTTCCTGACGCTGGCTGGGGATGTCTCTGATAAATCGATCTTGACTCCCCCAAGTGAGCTGCTATCCTGCCTGGGATCTGCTTGGCTCCACCATCACAGCTGCATGGCCATCCATCACTTGGGCTCCTCATGCTTTTTCCGTATCATCCGAGCAACAGCTGGTTCTGATAATGCATTAATGTAATACATCACCGAGTGCCAAGCTAGGCTGCTGAGTTACCCAGAAGCCAATGTGATAGGGATGGAAATGCCGGGGGTGTGTGTGTTGGGGGGGTGGGGGGAATCAGCTAGTGCACTGATAACGGTAGAAGTTTGAGTTCTGTTGTGGAGTTTTGTCTTTGATTCGCTTGGCACTCTAGACTTCAGAATTGGGACTTTTTTTTTCCTGCATCATCTCTTCTCACTGGTCAGCTCCATAGTAGAGGCTGCAAGGTCATGACCATTGTTCTTGCTGATTTTGGAGCAGCATGTAGCATGTAGCGTGTGGGTTGGTGTCCACTTGGCTGGGTCTGCTGCTTTGAAAGCTAGAGCTCACACTAGGCAGCACCACTTAACAAATCTGGTTCTTGGGAGATGGAGATAGCAGGGAATGAGAGGGTGAGTTTTGCGGGGCGCCAGAGTTAGGGGACAAGTGCTTTGAAAATTCACATAGGCTCTACACAGCTAATTATAATAGGTTAAGGCAATTTATGTGTATAAATTAGGCACAGTTTTTGTGTGGAAAGGCATGGAGAAAACCAAGATTCTCAAGCCTTTAATGAGAATCCTTGTCTCTTCTGTTTCTTTGTTTGTGAAACGGGGCTTCATAGAGCTCAGATTTGCCTTGGACATGTTATATAGCAGAGGATGACCTTGAACCCCTTGGTCCTCCTGCTTCTACCTCCTGAGTGCTGAGACTAGAGGTATGTGCCACCATGCCTAGAGCTGGAAGTAGAACCTGTAGCCTCATGCACGTTAGGCTAGCTCTGCCAACCGAGTTGTATCTCCAGCCCCCTAGAACTGGATTAAAGATGAGTGACTATTGCTGCTTAGAATACTGTGATGTTTCATATTGGTTGTCAACTTGACTGCACCTAAAACCCAGTCTCCTGAGCTCTCCTGTGAGGGACTCACCTGATCAGATTATCTGAAACTGGAAGACACATCCCTAATGTAGGTGGTACCTTCTGCTTCTGGTGGCAACCCAGACAAAAAGACAATGAAGAAGGGAACTCAGCTTTTCCCTGCTTCCCCTCAGCCTTGGTGGCCACTCATCTACCCTGCTGCTGTGACATTCATTCGTTAATATTAGAACCAACTTCCTTGGGTAGCAGTATAGATCTCCAGGAGTCCTGCAGTCCTGCAGTTCACAGATCAGGGCTGTGAACAAAACAGCTGCTGTATTCTTGGGGTCTCCAGTGTGAGACTGTCATTGTTGGACTTTTTAGACCATATCCCATAAGGCAACCTTATAAATCTTCTTTTAACACACACACACACACACACACACACACATTCTATTAGTTCTGTTCCTTTAGAGAACCCCAACTAATACAAATACTACACGGGAATCTCAGCATGGCCCAGATTCCCACTAAGATTCTTGAGGTCTTAGTCAAGGTACCCCAGTGTATCAGGTCAGTATGGGGCAGAACTCTGAACTCTTAGGCACACGTTCTTCTCGTTTTCTTTTGTAGTCAGCATTTACAGGTGTGACATGTGATCTTCCCAAATCAAGATCACCATGGAGACCCCTGCAGCTAGGCATTTCAGACCTGGTGACTCGCAATCTCCCGCATCAGAGCCCAGGCACCTGCATAGCAGCACATTCATTTATTGGGTGATTTTCTTGTGAGCCAAGGTCAGGAGTGCTGGACTAGAGCTGGGCTGTGTGTCTAAATTGACAAGAGTTCTCCCTGTTTAAAATGTCTGTACTTGGGGATCTGGTGATTTTTTTGCTCCAAAGATTCCCATGATCAGGCGGCCTGCCATACAGATGCCCATTTGGATACCTGCATAGACCACCTTAGCACTAGACATCATCATCTCTGTGGTCCTGATGATGACCCTCCAGGGAGACCTGTACATGGTGGAAGATGAGTGAGAAACACAGAGGCAGACCCAAAGGCCTGCTAAGCTACTCAGGAGAGAGTGCCAGGATGCTTTGGTTTCCATGGAGACCAGGTGACTGTTGCCCACCTTTGGCCCTGGAAACAGTCTCCATCTCTGGGAAGCACTGTAAAGCTTTGGCTGGCACCAAGAACAGAGAACAGGACACAGTGGGAGAGATGAGCTCAGTGCCTCACCCAGCTGCCTGCCCTGAGCTGCAAGTGAAATTAAAAAGAAATTCTCAAATAACAAAAAAAGTAAAATAAAGAAAAAAATGAGACTAAACTGAAGAGGCAGAAGGTCTAGAAGGACCTCCAGCTACTGGGAACATACAGGACAGGCAACTTTCTCTCCATCCTCAGCTGGAAGAGAGATTGTCTCTAGGTGAACATTAGTCTACATTAGGGCCAACTTTCTGCTTTTTAAAAATAATCATAGTATAGAAAGTTAAGATCATCCCAAAATTAGGCAAGCTACTTTGGTTACTCTTTTATATATTTTTCTATTATCTATCAGTCTATGTATATCATCTATCTATCTATCTATCTATCTATCTATCTATCTATCTATCTATCTATCTATCCATCCATCCATATCATCTAGCTGCTGTTGGGGTGCTGGGCAGACACTCTGCCCCTCAGTTAAGCCCCACTCTCTGCCCTCTCATTTCTGCTGAGGCTTGTATTCCACAATGCTCAGGAGCTGGCATGACAGTCATATGCAGCTTGCCCTCCGTCTGCTCTTTCTCTTTCATCCTGGGAGTGGCTACAGAATATGGATCCCTACTCATGTTTAGAAGTGAGCCTGGGATCTGGAAATGTTTGGGGTATTTTCTGCACACCCTTCCCCATCATCCCCAGTGTGAGCATCACACACCCGCAGGAAACCTGTACCATTGGAGGAGTGATGCTGGGATATATCTTTGTTCAGCTTCACATTTCTTAGGATTCTCCAGCGTTCCCAGTGAGGACCTGTTTCCATAATGATCTCATTCTCTGCTTTGTGGGGAGGTTAACAGGTTACTAAGTGTCTCCAGCATAGGCTCCTTCCCAACCCCGGTGCTGGGCAGGGAACCCAGGGCCTCCTTCTTGCTCAGTTAGTTCTCTGCCATTGAGCTATACCAGCTGATTTTGGCATTTGTATGTCTGTGTGTGTGTGGATGGGGGTGCCTGTGCATGTGGAGGTCAAAGGTCAACTTGCTCAAGAGCTCTACACCTTGTTTTTTGAGATAGGCTCTCTCACTGTGACCTAGAGCTTGCCAAGTAGGCTAGGCTGGCCCATGAGTCCCAGGGGTGACAGTGCTAACGTCATTCTGAGGTCAAACTCAGGTCCTCACGATGCACAGCAAGCACTTACCCAACTCCTCCACAGTGCATTGAGGCAGGCATTTTTGAGAAACTGTCTAAGAATTTTATCTTAAGTGTCAGTTTACTTTCTATTATTATTATGATGATGATGATGATGATGATGATGACGATGTGTGTTCCCCCATGCACCACAGCATATGTGTAGGTCAGAGGACAGCTTCTGGAAACTGGCTGCTCTTCTGCCATGTGGACTTGAATTCAGGTAGTGAAGCTGAGCCTTAACTCACCAGCTGGAGAGCATACTTTATTGTAAAAGGATAGCCAGGTCCTCTCGGGACAGAAATGATGATTGACAGTGGAAGCTTCCAGTAAAGACCCTTTTACCTGCCTGTGGGAGGCTGAAGCCGCCCCTGCTCCCAGCTTGCAGCATCGTCAAGGCTTGCAAACCTTTGCAACAGGGGCTCTCCTGATGGGCAAATACGAGATGCAGCCTTTATCACAGACAGTGAAGCATCTCTGTCTAGAAATGAGTTCCACCCAGGTCCTAATGGGACTCTCTAGATAGCTACAGGTATCAGTAGACATGCCTTTTTCTTTCTCCTTCCTATGCCAAGAAGGGAAATAATTCTTCCTTGTGTGCCAGACACTTGCCTCAGGCCTTGACTCAGTGTGTACCACCTTTCATAACTCTCGCCTCCTTTCAGGTAAGTTTCATGCCGGAGAAACTGAGGCACAGGCTTGTTATTTCTAGCTCCCAGTAACACACAGGGGTGGCTAGCACTAGAGCAAATTTGTGTATATACCCAACTGACGTCAGTGCTCTCACATGGTTGCTGTGGGGCTATGGTTTTAGGAGTTTGATCAAGAGGCTCCTGAAAAGGGTCCCAGACAGCTACACATAGCTTCTTCTCTGGGAACTCTCGCTTCTTTCTTCCCACAATCATTCCTCAATGCAAGGCAGGGAATAGGTTGTTAAGCCAATGCAAACAGCTTGATTATTTAGCTTGGGCACAGAGGTCATGTGCTAATGGTGCTTCACTGTCTCCTATCTCCTTGTGCATCTCTGTCACAGGTAAGTGACTGCATCCTCCAAGCCGACTTCTTCCTAAAAGAACTTGTCACCAGGTCACAGCTTGCTGAGAGTTAGGGGAGTTGGGGTAGACGGTGATAGTTCCTAGCCAGTCGGACCTGGGGAAATTGGAGGAGGATGCTGATGGCCTCTGTGGAGTTTCCTCCTGGAAGTCACTTTCTCAGCTTGGTCCTGAATGGCTTTCAGAGAGGGGCCAGGGCTTCGCTGTGGGGCAAGGAGCAATGGAGAGCCTGCACCCTAAGAACTTAAGTGGGGAGAATTAGAGTAGGCTAGTATTTTCTAGAGGTGTAGAGTTTTGAAGATAAACGAAGAGGCTATTTGTAAAACTGGTTGATGGGGCACGGCCCTGACACTAACGGTATAATAGTTTAAGTTGCCTTCCCACCCAATTCCCCAGTGGCCCAGAGGAGGGAGCCGCAATTAGATGCTGGAGCTGGTGCATTTAACACCTTTTACATCCTCGCTAATGTCCCCTTTTAGCACCAGCAGGGGCAGACCTCAGGCTTCTGTGTTGGAAGGAGACACCCTTTCCATACAAGTGAGCACTGCCTTTTCCAGCAGCTTCCCTGTGTCACATCCTGCGTCCTGAGAAAAATACTTATTTCTGAAGTCAGAGTGCATCTTTGAACCAGCCCGGAAGAGGGGACCAGACACCACCCAGAGCTGTTTGTATTAAGAGGGGAAGGCGTGCTCTGGCATGCCTACAGCTTTGACATTGGTTTGGGAGCTACTATTATGCTTTTCCTTTCTATGTGTACTCACTGTGCAAATGCCTATGGTGTGTGTTTATGTGTGTGTGTTTGTGTGTGTGTGTGCATTCATAAATGTGAACACAAGTATGTATAGACATCAGAGAGCAACTTCAGGTGTCATTTCTCACCTTCCACCTTGTTTGAGGCATATATGGGCTTCTTGCTCCTCAAGATTCAGGAAAGTCTTTCCTCTCTGCTTCCCATCTGATAGAGGGAGTCCTGGGCAAATGACCCATGCGCTATTCTGTTCTGCCTTTCACGGGCTCTGGGGATCTGAACTCAGATGCTCATGCTTACACAACAACTGCTTTACCCAGGAGCCATCTCCCCAGCCCTGATATTTATTTTTAATTAGCATATATGGTGACATGTTTTCTTATGATATTTTCATGCATTTTTGGTTTTCACCAATCCTGCTGTCCTCGGAGTCTGCCCCACCATCGCTGTGCTCCCGATATCTTGCCTTCCACCTTCACATCACATGCTTTCTATCACCCGCCCCACAAGCCCCTCTTCAAAGTCTTTGGCCCCTCTCGTGTTTCCTGACCAGTATCCACACTGTATTAGTCAAGGTTCTCTGGAGAAACAGAACTGATAGAATGGATCTATGTATACTTAAAGGGGATTCATTACAGTGGCTTACAGGCTGTGGCCTGGGTGTCCAACAGCAGCCATCTCCTGGGAAGGGCAAGAATCCCGTGACTGTTCAGTCCATGGGGCTGATGTCTTGGCAGTCCGAATCTGGTACAGGAGCCCTAGAATTCCCAGAGATGCTCTGGTCTTCACTACCCACTAAGATCCAGGACAAGTGTGTTCTAGTGCTAGTGAAGAGATGCCTCAGCATCAGGATAGATGAACTTGCCAGAGAGAATAAGAGCAAGCAGGCAAAATCCAAAAGTTTCCTTCTTCTATGTCCTTTTATGAGGTCTGCCACCAGGTGTGGCCCAGATTTAGGGTGGGTTTTCCTACCTCAAGTGATCCAGTCAAGAAAATCCGTCCTAGGTGTGCACACTTGCTTGGATTTTAGTTACTTTGGGATGTTATGTGATTGACAACCAAGATTATCAATCACAGACACTAACTGTGCATGAAATACTCTTGGATAAAATTTTAAGGTGTGCTCCAGATGTGAGAGTGAGCACATGGTGTTGGTCTTTCTGGAGGTAGATTACCTCTCAATATAATGTTTTACAGTTTCTTAATGACAAAACTCCATTGTGTCACATGAGTGTTAGCTCTTTATCTGTTGATGGACATCTGGTTCTCAACTAGTGGCCCCACGAGGGACATGTGACCATGTGCATGGGTATGTTTTTTGTTGTTTTAGCTGGGTACTTCAGTGGCATTCACAGAGTCCGTGACACCATCTTCATTGCACAGACCAGCTCTGTCAGTCTAGGGGAAGTGCTGGCATGGATGAGAACCACTGACGTGAAGAGGTTCTTTGCTATCCAGAGCAGCTGAATACTGACTATGTAGGCTGCAGAAATCCTGGGTCATGCAGCGTTCTGCCCGTAACACATCACTTTCTGTTTCCTGGAGCGTAAAGGCAGGGCCCTTAAAATGCACATCCACCCGCTCTCCACGATGCACCCCTAGAATCATTTACCTTTCATCCCAGCACACTCAGCTCCAGCTTGCAAAGGACTCCAACTCGGTCTCCTCTTCTGGTGGGGACTGGGCACTGCCCACTTCTCAAGTCCTTCCAGCTGTGCTGTGCCCGGCTCTCAGTCAAGAGAGAAACATCTGCATCCCCAGCTGGCTCTCTAGTCACCTCTGTGCCCTTATAGCCCACTCCCATTGCCCCAGATGCCTTCTGTCAGAGCCTGGAGGCCCCAGAGAATTAGGCATGTCAGAAATCCTCAGAAAGTGGCAGATCCATTGTGTGCACCACTGAATTGGGTAATTAGGGAGGGTGGCACTTCAGTCCTTTTAAAAGCTTAGTAGGTGGGGAGGAGAAATGCTTCCTGACAGCTCAGTACATCCACTCACAAGGCAGCGCCTCCACGGGAAAATCGAGTTTTGTCACCAAATTGGTCTATATTGGTCTCCAGAGGGCTGTATGGACAGAAGGAGGAAGAACAAGGGTTCCAGGGTTTGCACCCCAAGAGAGTGTGTGTGTGTTATGTGTGTATGGTATGTATAATATGTGTGGTATGTGTGGTGTGTATGTGGTATGTGTGTGTGTATGTGGTGTGTACAGCATGTGTGTGGTAGGTGTGTATGGTGTGTTGTGTGTATGGTATATGTGTGGTATGTGTATGGTGTGTATGTGTGTGTGTGTATGGTGTATGTATTGGGGAGTACATATGGCTAGAGGTCAACCTCTGGTTTTGCTCCTCAGGAGCAGTCTGTCTTGTTTTGTTTTTGAGACAGAGATTCTCACTGGCCTGTAGCTTTCTGGTGCGGACTAGTATTATGTCAACTTGATACAAGCTAAAGTCTTCTGAGAGGAGGGAACAAATCAGAAAAATGCCTCCTCAAGACCCAGGCTGTAGTCAAGCCTGCTGGGATTTTCCTTAGTGATTGATGGGGAGGGCCCATGGTGGGTGTTGCTGTGTCTGGGCTGGTGGTCCTGGGTCTATAAGAAAAAAGATGAGCAAGCCGCGTGGAGCAAGCCAGTGGGCAGCACTCCTCCATGGCTCCACATCAGCTTCTGCCTGTAGATTTCTGCCTGGACTGAGTTCCTGCCTTGGCTTCCCTCAAAGGACTGTGAGTCAGGATATGTAAACCAAACTAATCTTTCCTCCTCAAGTTGCTTTTGGTCATTGTTTTTAGTCATAGGAATGGTAACCCTAAGATAGCCAGACTGGCTGGAGAGAGAACCTCAGTGATCCACCTGTCTCTGCCCTGGTCTCAGCACTGGGAACACAAGTATGTGCCAACAGCTTCAGTTTGCTGAAGCTTTTTTGGGGGGATTGAGCTCAGGTCCTGCTTGCTTAGCAAACACTACACTGTCTGAGGTATGTCCCCAGCCCCTGCACTATAGATCTTTGAGTAGAGAAAGGACTGTGTGGAAGGAGGGGACTGTGCAACCATGTGAGGCAGGGTGCCCTGTGGTCCAGGCACTCTCAACATCATGGCCACGTCAGGGGGTGAGGGATCAGTTTACTTGCCCAGTGAGGAGGAGACACCTTTGTCTCTGTGCTTCAAGCTCTCATTCTGCCTGACTGCAGAACTCTCCTTCTTACCCTAGGGCTTTCTCCACACCCTAAGATGTAAATCTCGTAATCATACTGGATTTGATTGTTTCTTCTAACCCCTGAAGGCCAGTGTGTTCTGAATGATGGAACAAGGCAAATCTTTGGGATACTGGTGTCTGTGGTATGACTTTTACTGCAGTGTTGTAAACAAATATCTATTCATCCCAGGTAGGGTGCTGATGACAGACTAAAGACCCAGTTTTATCCATGTCCAGCTTGATGACCCAATGAGTTTATTGGGGTCATTACAGGATTGTGGGTGACCTCGGAACAGCTGAATTACAGAAGGGCTCATTGAAGCACCTGTAATGGCTCACAAAAGCCTCATTCCCCAGGCTTCCCTGCCCACCTTGTGGTAGTTCCACGGAAGAATTTCTTTTCAGCCATTGTTTAATGCTATGTGGCCTCAGGGAGGGGCCTAAGGATGGATCTAGGGAGGAGCCTTGGGAGACTTGTAAGTTTCAGGAGACTCCTGAGCCTGGCGAGTTTCTCTTTTTCCTCACAGGAGGAATGTTCTCATGTAGAAGAAACACCTGCATGAAAGGCCTGACTGCCCTCCATCCACAGTCTCCATTCTCCTCTAGTGGAGAGGCTATCTCTACAGCATCAGCATCTCTTTTGTTGGGGGAAGAAAACAAGAACTCTCACACCTCTCCATCTTTCTTCAGTACATTTTACCTCTCCCACCTCCAGTTCAGTGTCTGTGTGACCAGCTCAACATTCCTGCTTCCTACATCACCACAGAAACTCCCTGGCTTCAGTTTGGAACCTCTTTTGAACTGCAGCTAAATCAGATTTTCTGGAGGCACACATGCGATTTAATGTGGGGTATCTGCTCATCACTTAACTCAGGGAAGTCTTTTCCCCTTGCTAATATCCATGAGAAAGCATATGCAAATGTCTGTAATTGAACGTAATTAAAATAATGAGAGTTGAAAGAATACGATATTCAAAATAAATGCAATAAAGACTTGGACACAGCCATTATCCTAATTCAAGGTGA
Source organism: Pachyuromys duprasi (assembly GCA_028658305.1). NCBI lineage: Eukaryota > Metazoa > Chordata > Mammalia > Rodentia > Muridae > Pachyuromys > Pachyuromys duprasi. Next base: position 15,768,148 of record CM053757.1, on the reverse strand, counting down.
TTACTTTATGATTATGTTACTGGAGCCTCTAATATCTCTGTCTTTAATATAATTTTATTTACTTTTGTGAGGCAGGTGCTCTTGGAGTGGGACATGGTTCTCCGTTACATCTGCTTACCATCATTTCATAGTCCCTGCTCGAGGGAGGACCGTGACACTTTGACCAGAGCCCCATGGTCTTGCATCACCCTACCACCTGCACTCGCAAGCATAAACCCTCTGGGAGGTGGCTGAGAGAGAAAGTGCAGTGATATAGGCATCCATGCACCTCAGGTGCTCTGCTAAGGTGTCCTGGGAGTACATACCAGGAGCAGCCTAGGGCCAAGGGCTCCATCCCATTGGTGCTGGCAATGTACTCTTCTTGTACCTCTCAGAGAGAATTCCCTGTGAGGCCTTTCCTCCAGATGCTTTTCTTTTAATGACACAGAGTCCATGTGGACAGAGACTTGGAGAATATGGGCTGAAGCTCTTTGGTGAGCACAGAGAACATAGGACAGGGTCATGGCTCTGATTGTTAATGGTTGGGTCTCACCTCTGCCTTGTACTGGCTGTGTGGTTTTGGGTGAGTTACCCTGTCTGGATCTCAGAACTTGCCTGCCTGACTGCCTTCATTTCTTCCTTCCTTCCTTTTTTCCTTCCTTTCTTCTTACCTTCCTTTTTTCCTTCTGTCTTCACATAAAGATTAAACCCAGGGCTGCATGCAGGCTAAGCAAATGTTTTACAGCTGAACTACATTCCAGGTCTCTTTTTATGTGTGTATTTTTATTGTGAGACCAGATCTTACTGTCTAGGCTGGTTTTGAGCCCACTTTGTAGCCCAACAGCCCTCAAGTTTGCAATCCTCCTGCTTCAGTCTTCCAGATAGCTGGCAGGCTTCTCTTTAAATGAGAAGGCAGAAATTTGTCTTACTGGGTCTTCCCCTTCATAACAAGACACTCTTTAGTAAGAACCAGACAGGAAAACATGCTTTGGGGATGCTGGTCATTAAATGTCTGGAGATGGGCAGCTTGTAACTTTTTTTCTGGGAGTTCAGGTAAGGAGAGAGCCTGAGAGGATGGCTCAGTTAGTAGCTCCTGGCCTGGGTGGACTCTGACAGAGCAGCAGCTGTTTCTGTCTCTCATTCACTCCTGCTTTTCTGCCCCTTTATCCTCGGATCTTGGAAGATCCAGAGCTGAGGATCAATTGTTTGGGGAGTGTAATGTGATCTCACCCATAGGAGGAGGCAGACAGAATGATTCCACTGCCTGTGTGGCTCTCTACAGAAGCTGCTTCTGTTTGTGGCCGTGAGATGGGAGAACCGAGCCCTTTCTCCACCGTGCCTCTGTGCCCAGCACAACACCACGGTGTAAAGCTGAGTTCTTTAAATTCAGTCCCTGACTCAAGTATGCAACTTTCAGGAAAACCTTTATGTAGCTCCGATTCACCAACTCTTTCTGTGTGTACATATGTGTGTTGTGTATGCACATGGGTGCACCAAGGCCTTTTCTCCCATGTGTGTATTTGAAGTTGTGTTTTTGCATCTGTGTGTGCATGTATAAAGATGTCAGGAATCAACCTCAGGTGTTTACCTCAGGTGCCATCATATTTTGGCTTAGAACTCACTGAGAAAATGAGGCTGGTGGGCCAGCCAGCCCTAGGGGTCAGCCCCAGCTCTGAGATTCTGAGCTAGCTTCACCACGTCTGGGATTTTATCTTTAACATGGGTTCTGGGTCGGGGAGCTAACTCATATCCCCACACTCTAGCAATCACATTGTAGACGATGCCACAGCCCTGGGTAGAGATTTCCATGGTTGTCTCTGTAGGATTCTGAGGGAAACTCAAATCTCTGCAAGCAGACTCTATGAAGACTTGCAAGACGGCAGCAGATGCCCCATGCTGCAGAGCTGAGACCGTGGGGGGGGGGAGCACCGAGAGCCAGCCCAGGTGACTCTGGGCTCAGATCTTCTGTTCCTTTTTCCCTCACCCTGAGGCCCTTTCAGGCCCACAAGAACTGATCTGTCTAAACTGAAATGGATGGAGACCGAGCCATGACCACAAGGTCGAGCCACTGACCTTCTGTCTTCCATCCACTTACCCATGATAAATAAATGGAGGTGTGTGGACACTGGACCTCAAGAATGATGCTCCCTGGGCTCTGAGGCATAGCAACTCATCCATTTTCCTTTCTGTAGCATGTATGTGGAAAACACAGGCCGGAAAATGCCTCTCCGCCTGCCTGCCTATTTGAAGATGTCTGTGTCTGGGAGGAGAGATGGAGGTGTCTGAGCCTCCATCTGAGGAAGGAGGCAGTATGCAATCATGGTGCTGAGTTCACCTTCCTGCCCAGCATGCGTGAGGCTGTGTTCACTGAAATGTTGGCCATTATTCTGTTTGACTTCTCATATGCTCTTGGGTTGGTGTGTTTAAGATTAATGAGGCATTAACTCTCAATCAAGGAGCTACAATCAAGAATACCCATTTAGCTGCAGTCAGTCGTGACTCTGCATTAATTAATAGCATTTGACCTTTGTGTTTTGGGTGGAATGATGCAGCTCTGCCTTTTCCTGAGCAGTTCCTTAAAACTGATAGCATGGACATTGTTTATAATATGGTGAAACCGTTCATTAAATACTGTGCTTATAATAAACGGTAAGACAGGTAATCCTGCATGTATATTTCTGCACCCCACCCCACGCGCATGTGTGTGTGTATGTATGTGTGTGTGTGTGTGTGTGTGAGTGTGTGTGTGTCATGTGCAAGCACGCTCATGTTCGAGTTTGACTCACTTGTGCCATGGCACCTGTGTGGAAGTCAGAAGACAAACTTGGTTTAAGGCTTCTCTATCACTGTGTTTGAGACAGGCTATCGTGTTTGCTACTGCATACACCAGGCCAGCTGCTCCATGAATTCTGGGGCATTCTCCTGTTTCTGCCTCGAATCTTGCCGGAAGGATATGGGATTACAGATGAACAGACACTAGCAGACCTAGCTTTACACGAATTCCTAGGATTCAAACTCAGATCCTCATGCTTGCATAGCAAGCATTTTACCCACAGAGCCATCAGCCCATCTCCCTCTATTTATTTTTCATCTTCTTATTTACTTCCTTCCCTATCTATCTATCTATCTATCTATCTATCTATCTATCTATCTATCTATCTATCCATTTATTTATTGGCAGGATGTTAGGTTCGTTCCTGAACCTGGAACTTACTGACTTAGCTAGACTGTACCACCAGCGAGCCTGAGGGATGCCCCTGTTTGTACTTCCCAGACTCTGGGATTACAGACACATCCTATCATGCTCAGTTTCTTATGTGGAGGTTGGAATTGAACTCAGGTTCTCACGTTCTCATGGCTGTTACTTTGGTTGCTCTAGAGCTCACTAAGTAGACCAGTCTGGCCTCCATCTCACAGAAATGTGTATGCCTCTTCCTTCTGAGTGTTGAGATCAAAGGTATGCACCCCCATTTTGAATTCATTCTTCTTCATGCAGCGGGCCTCACCAAGTGGGAGAGAGTGACGCTTGGGTTGCCTCCATCACAGCATTTTGCTACTGCAATGCTGGTAATTATGCAGGCGCTCTCCTGAACTCTGCAGGAGGAGACCTTTGAGTCTGAGGTTAGCCCAGGGGTCAGTAACACAAAGCAGGAATGCAGCTGGGACCTTTTTGGCTATAGTGGGTGTGTGCGCAGTCCCAGTGCAGGCAAACGGAGAGCTTTGGTTTTCTGGGGTGGGAGGTGGATGGGAATTCTGGCTCTAACAGTGTTAGCTGCAAGTTCTCACTCTAGAGCTTGGCAAGCCTTTCTGAAAAGACTCTTAGAGTAAATACATCTTTAAAAATATTCCTTGGCAATTTCACACATGTGTGCAAAAGCATTTTGGGCATACTCACCCCCCCCAACTCCCACCCCTTTAACTCCTCCCCACTCACCTTCCCCCAAAATTCATGTCTTCTTTCTTCAAAAAGAATCTTTAATCCAATCAGTACCGCCTATATGATCTTGCACACAAAGCATGGGCAAGCCCTGAAGAAAACTGATTCCCTCTCCCCCAGAAGTTAAAGAATGCCAGTAGCTACTAAGTTATGGATAGAGCCTCACACCCCTTCCCTGATCCAGCCTGAACGTTTTACTGGCTTGCTCGTGTGCAATTGACTACAGCTCCTGTGAGCTCGGCCCTAAATACAACATCTAAATCATACCCCTCCCCATAAGGCTTAGGGGATATCATGGAAAGGGAGTAGAAAGATGGTAAGAACTCAGAGGTCAGAGAGCATGGCTTCCTGGAGTAAATATTTCACCTCTTTAGGTCATAGACTCTGATGTGACTGCTGACTCAGTTCTGCCCTGGAGTGGCAAAATAGGTTAGAGGAAATACGTCAAGGAAGAGACAAACTGTGTGCAAATAAAACTTTATTAATAAAATCAGGACCAGGCTGAGTTTAGCTCTTGGGTAGTACTTTGTTGTCCCCCATTCTGCACCATAGATCCTGTGAGGGCTAGGGCTGAGTATGACTCTTGGCTGTATTTTTGTGCCTAGTAAAGTACCAAGGACATATTGGCAAATGCAAATATCTAAGAAATAAGAGACAGAGTTCCACATTTTTTTATGGTGTTCACAGGCCCATTAGGCCACAGAGGGATTGTGTTTTCTGGTGTCAGAACCCAAAGCCTAGCTTCAGATGCCTATGTCTGTAACTGGCTGTGAGTGAAGATGGAAGGGAGGCATAAAGAGTCTCTCTTTCCCACAACCACAGCCTGTTTAATGGAGTTCTAGTCCCCGGGTCCCTGATGTGCATTTCTATTCTACACTACAACCTGTCCTGGAACCTTCACAATGCCTCCCTCCCTCCCTCTCCTCCTCCTCCCTTCCTCCCCACCTCCCTTTTTTCCTCCCTCCTATTTCTTTTCCCTCCTTCCTCCTTACAAATACATTCTTGGCAGAGATCCTTGCTATGTAGCTTACGATGTCTTTGAACTTTCTGAGCTGTGTCTTGCCTCAGCCTCATAAGTACAGGAATTACAGGTGTGCACCACCACCCTTGAATTTAACAATGTTTAAAAAGTGTTCCACACCATGAAGTATTATTTTCATGATTATTGACTATACAACAGTCTATACTTTGTCTAAACAATATGCTCTAGAAAAGCATTCATGATCTGTCCTTCCCTTTCCAACTGCAAACCCCCATGTTGTTCCCAAGATACTGAATCCCTGTCTTATCTCACATAAATACTTGAGGAGGGAATCTGAATAGACAGGTAAGCATGTTTTTATTTTTGGGGGCGTGACTGTGCTATGTAGCCCATACTGGCCTTGAACTCATATTCTTCCTGCTTCAGCTTCCCCAGTGCTGGGTTTTTAGGTGCGAACCACTATCTCTGGCTCCTATTTTCAAACTTTTGAAACTCTAAGACAAGTTGACCTCTGTGGATTTTAGAGTATGACTGGAGGTATGTGAAAGTTTATTTTTATTTTTTAAGAACGCAGGAAGGGAGAGAAACAGTCTTTGAAGAATGACTGTTATGCTAAGTGGACCACGAGAGAGAGAGCAGGGCAGGACAGGGATCTTGGGTGAAAAACTGTTGTGTGTATGCATGCATCTGTGCACATGTGTGGAGGTCCGAGGTCAGTGTTTGAGTGTCTTGGTCAGTCACTTTCTATGTTAGTTTTTGAACCAGGTCTCTCACTGACCTTAGAGCCCACTTGGCTAGGAGGATGGCCAGTAAGCACCCAGGATACGGCAGTCTCTGACTCCCCAGCACTTAGGTAACCAACACAGGCTGTTGTGCCTGGCTTTTATGTGGGTGCTGAGGAGCCGAACTCAGATGCTCAGGGCCACACACAAGCACTTTGCCAACTAACCCGGCTATCCAGATCTTCCTTCTTGGATTATGCAGGGGCATTCATTTGACCTCCTCACTTCCCAAACGCCCACCTCCTGATTCTATCACATGGTGAACTTAGGGGTGACACAAACATTTTGATGGCAGCTACCTCTGTAGCCCCACTCATCTAAAACTTCCGCAGCTTTTCTGCAGTGCGACACGCTCCTGCATTCTACCCCTCCTTTCATGTCTCCCAAAGAGTGTCCACCGGGAAGCCGTATTTGGAAGTGAAAACTGTAAGAATTCAGGCCAGTGCAATTATTTGGGGTACACACTGGGTTTTCTTTTCTTTCTATTTTTTTCTTATCTTTTCTTTCTTGTGTATATTTGTCCAAATGTGTAGGTGGCATCTGCTTGCACAGGAGCGTATGTGTGCACATGTGTGTGGAAACCAGAGATTGATATCAAATGTCTTCCTCATCGCTTATTACCCGACTCATTGAGGCAGGATCTTTCGCTGGCTAATGGGCTACTTTGGCTAATAGCTTGTTCATGGGATCTTGTCCTAGCCTCTCCGCTCTTAAGGGCACTGGACAGATGCTGGGTTTTTGTGCTCTGTAGATAGTGCTTGCCGCTGAGCTGTTGCCCCAGCCCTGCCTCTGTCGCTCAGCATTGCCCCTGTGGTGAGGTGAAGGGATTTTGTTTTTAGCCAAGAGCTATAGGAATTTGGTGTGAGGGGAGGCCTTACAGAAATGAGTACAACAGTGGACTTGAGCAACCTGGGCGGAAGGAATAACTGGACAAAGCAAGAAGGGATTATTGGAAATTATGGGTGGGGCAGTGGTGGAGAGGTGGGGGCTACAAATAAGAAAGGCGTTATCCTCCTCAAAGTCCTGAGGGGTGAGAACAGCACTTGCTAGTTCTCTGGTCGAAAGGTCAGGGTACAGCTGTCTGGTCTCTCCCCTACAAGGAGAGCATTTTCCCTGGGAGTCCATTTCTCAATCTCTTCCTTCCTTTTTTCTCTGCCGGTGCTCCCTGTTGGGCTAAGCCTACCAGGAAGCCAGGGAGAGCACACCTGCTGTTATGGGTTACCCAAATGTACCCGCTGTGTGAGGCAGAGGGCAGAGCTCGCATCTCGCACTCGGGGTTGTCGGGTACACAACAGGTGCACATCCGGGTGGCTGTGTGGATTAGTTACACAAGCTTCCTCTGCTTTCTAGGGTAGGTTCTTTGATTCATTCCTGAAGCCGAGAGCATCAGGAGTGTGTAGGCAATGCGGATTGATTGGAGATAGAGCCGTCAGGAAGACAATCTGTTCTAGAAAGGCATCCTGAGAGGTGGGAATCTGGCACACCTCCACCTTGGAGCCTTCAGAGCCCCAGATCTCCAAGTGACTACCCAAACAGAGCTCACGGAATTGCAGTGTTTGTGGGTGAGTCACAGCCTGGAAAGCAAAATGCCGATTTCCGTTTCAAAGATGGGAGAGAACTGGTTTGTGTGTTTGCCCTGAGGCAGGTGGAGGAGAGCAAAACAAATCACTTTCTGATGGAATTCCTCCTTTAGTCTGAGCTGCTTCCCAAAGCCTCAGCTCCCAGCATGCACCGAGCTCACCTCCTCACTGGTTTCTTATCCCCTCGTCTCCCCTCCCCCTCTCTTGCTCTTGCTCTTCATCCTCTTCCTTCCTCTTCCTCTCCTCGACCCCTTTCTTCTTCTTAATCTCTCCACCGGTGAGAAAGAGGAGGGAAGAGAAAACTGCATCAGGATGTTTGTTCCTGTCTCCTCCCGGTGAGATTGCCCATGCGTCTCCCTGCAGGTGGTCAGTCCTTCTAGAAAGCACCTGCATCCTGCTCCAGTCCTCAGACATAAGCATGGCTTCTCTGGTCTCAGTCCAGGGTTTTTGCTTCACACCTGCTGTGCCTTTGTTGCTTGATGCCCTTTAAATCTGGCGACATTCTGTGTTGCCTCCATTGGAGAAGGCTAGGTCTTTTCCTCTGGGATCCTGCCAAGGCCTGGAACAGCTCCTGCTTTTCACTAGATCTGCAGCCTTGGCTGGGTTCTCTAACCCCTCTAAGCTTCAGTATTTTCATCTGCGAAACCACAGAGTTGGGCCTCAGGCTTCCAGAGGAAGAGGTAGGTCTGTGTCCCACCCGAAGCCTCTCTTCCTATGTCTGTCCCTTTGCTATGCAGCAAACAGGTCCAGCAGGATAGACATTTTTTTTTAATTTATTTATTTTTATCTCAATCACAGGTTAGGTACTTTGAATCCCAGGCGTAGCCCCCTCCCTCAGTCCCTCCTACCCTCCCACTCCCTCCCTCAT
>CM053757.1:15703502-15759520 GCA_028658305.1 Pachyuromys duprasi | reverse complement strand
GGGACTATTTCTGTCATGAACTCAATGGCTGGCTCTTTGATCCTCCCCCCCCCCCCCCATGCCCGGGAGTAACAGCCTAGCTAGATCCCAAAAGAGGACATTGCAGCCAGCCCTGAAGAGACAAGATAAACTAGGGTCGGATGGAAGGGGAGGAGGTCCTCCCCCATCAGTGGACTTGGAGGGGGGCAGGGAGGAGATGAGAGAGGGGTGGGGAGAGTGGGAGGGAATGAAGGAGGGGGCTACACCTGGGATACAAAGTACCTAACCTGTGATTAATATAAAAATAAATAAATTACATTAAAAAAAAACTATTGTGGTGTGTATGTGGTATGTCCCCCACAGCTTTCATGTGCCATTTGTAAGGTTCTGGAACCTTGAGGGAGGAGGTGGGGTAGGGGAAAACCTTTATGCTTTTTATTATTTCTGATTTATATTCTGCCAAGAATTAAGGAGGTTGGGCTGAGAGATGGTTCCAAGACTAAGAGCACATACTCTCCTTGCAGAGGACCTGAGTTTAGTACGTTGGGCAGCTCACCACTATATGCAACTACATCCCCAGGGGATCTGATTTCATCTTCTGGCCTCTCCAGGAACCTTCAGGCATGTGGACACACACACAGGAGTTAGATGATTTGCACAATCCTGACCCATTAAGGCAGACTGCTACCATGCCTCCCTGCCGTGATGGAATATTTCTCTCATATTATAAGCCCAACCTCACCTTGTCTCCCTTGAATTGTCCCTATTTTGTTTCAGCAACAAGGAAAGGAACACCTGCAGGAATTATTATCTGTCTCTTTTGAGATTAGGCTACAGAAATGCTGGCTTCACCCTCAGGTACTCACTTGCTCTTTTGTCCTGAGGGAACCCAGTTGCCATGTTGGGACCTGACCACTGAAATGATAAAGGGAAGGTGGCCATTTGCCAACAGCCATATGAGTCATGTTTTAATTGTAGTCCTCATTGCAGAAGGCAAACCAACAAAGAGCTGGACAAAAGCAGCTAAAGGAAGGAAGGGTTTATTTCAGGTCACAGTGAGGAAGTACAGCCCTGTCATTGTGGAGCTTGATAGCAGGACCCCAAGGTGGCTGGTGATACAGCATCTGCAGTCAGGAGGCAGAGAGAGATGGATGCTGGTACTCAGCTCGCTTTCTCCTTTAATAATTAAAAAAAATAGCATTCGTGTGTGTGCAGTGTCTGTGTTTGGTTGCACATGTGCCATGACATGATGTGAATCAGGTCAGAGGACAGTTTTGTGAAGTCGTCTCCCTCCATTTACCTCTACATGGGTTCCAGAAATGGAACTCAAGGTGTCAAGCCACCTGGCAAGCACCTGACCTGTTGAGCCATCTTGCCAGTCCTCACTTTATTTCTTGTGTGCCCGCAGCCCCCAGAATGCTGTTTTCTGTATTTAAAGTGTGTATCCCCATTTTAATTAGCCTCATCTAGAAACTTCTTCACAGACATATATAGAGATTTGTCTCCTAGGTGATCCTAGATCCTGTTGAGCTGACAATGGCTATTAACCATTGTGGTGGGTGTGGGAGCAGAACCTTTTGTCATCAAGCCCTGAGAAAAAGCAGTAGTCATAGCTGGTGCTCTGATGGAGGCCTTGTTAGTGAGCTTGAACCAGGGCACCCCTCTGAGCTGTACCACACCCCATCCCACAGACACTGTTAGGTAATGTTGGCTCTTCTGAACTGCTAAGTTTTGGAGCAAATACTTACCACAGCACGAGCCAACTAATACAGTGAAATTTGTTGCTAATTTATTTTGCAAACATACTAGGCATACAAAAATGCTTGCCAAATGATGACTGGAGGCTAAACAGCAGCCCAGATGTCTGGCAGATAGCCAGAAGGATTAGCATCTTGAGCTGGAAATGTGGGGGTGGGAATATAGCTGAGAGGTGAAAAGTCCAGATACCCCCTGAGATACAGCAACCGTGGAGATGTCAATGACATCCACAGGAAATAATGTGAGCAGCATATGAACAATAGAGCACTGAGCAGTTATCATTTAAAGAGGACAATGTATGCTGAGTGCTTAAAGAAGACAGGCAAGAGGGCAAGGAGGAAGCAGGTAAGATGCAGGGAGTTGCCAGGAGCTGTAGATGCTCAACACATCAGAAGGTGAAAGAGAGAGAGAGCTATGTCTTACATATGGTATGTCCTGACAGCCCATGCATTTGAAACACTTGGTCCCCAGATGGTGGTGCTATTTTGGGATGTCATGGACCCTGTAAGTAGTGTGGCTTTACTGAAAGAAGCGTGTCATTGAGGGGTGGGCCTTTGGGTTACAGTCTGACTTCACTTCTGGATGCTTTCTCTCTGCTGCCTGTTGATCAAGAGGTGAGCAAGCAGCCTCATGCTCTCCACACGCTTCCCACAGCTACTCCACAACTGTGAGTTGTCCCGTCATGATGAACTGTATCTACACTAAGATAAGATAAATATTTTCTTCTTCTTAGCTGTTGAGAGATAAGGTTGAGAGATAAAATTAATGTAGGTAACAACTGAGAGTCAGGAATGTGCATGACTTTGAAGGTCAACAATGAAGCTCAGTGCTTCAGTGAAATGATGTGTATAGAGAACCAGAGGCAGTGTTTGCACTAAGCTTAGAGATGACAGGTGGACCCCAATCAGCAACTCAGCTCAGGCAGAGCAAGAGTTGAGACAGAAGGGTGGTTTAATGTTAGAGAACCTTGAAGTGTCCTTAGCCTGGTGGCCAGAATGTGTGAAGAGGGAGCATAAGGAGGACTTAATGGGTGGGAAAAGATCCCAGGAGAGAAGGAGGGTTCTGGAATCAATGCTCTGGCAAACCATTTAGCTTTGGCAACAAGAAGTGTGTTCAGAAAAGTACTTATGCCTTGGTTCAACATCTGTCCTGTGCTGTTCTGTATTCTCTGTGAATGAGTCCAGGGGAAAAAAAAAAGTGGTTGCTTTTATTGCCAAGTCGCTTAATTGCCTGACGGAATAACAGCAAGAGAGCTCCTTTTGGAGCTTTTGAACACAGAGACGCCTCAAAGCAGAGAGAGGGAGTGAAATCAAATAAACCGATGGCCTTTTCATTGACTGTCTCTCTCATCGGTCCCCCTTTCTTGTGTCAATCCATGGATGGTGGCTAATACCTGGGAAATGCTTTACAGAGTAGAAGCAGAGAGGGATGCCAGAACATACTGTTTGCTGTCCTACAGCGTTCAGTGTGTGCCTTGTTTTCCTTTATTACCAACTATTAAAGATTGTATGCCGTTGCCACATCGGTGACACTCTGCAATGCTAATAGAGGGAATGCTGTCACCTCAAACTCTCTAAGACAGCACTACAGAAGACAGAGATGGCTCTACATCCACTTTCCCTCTGTACCAACAACTGCTGATGTACCTCATGTGGAAACTGCCTTCCTCATCCTTGAGCCAAGCAAGGCGCTGACACAAGAGTAGGTCAGCCAGACTTGATTACTCTGAGTTGCTTCCTGGGGCAAGAATTGGCATCTCCCAAAGTGTAACCTAGGATGTGTGCGTGTGTGCATGTGCATGCTTGCAACAGTATGTGTATGATTTGATCCCTGATCTTATCTCTAGGTTTCTTGAATCTCATTCCCCAGGGTGGGCCAAGTATCTGAGTTTTGATAGACATTTCAGATGACTCTTCTGTCCCCACAGCTTGGTAGCCACAGGACACTTGCATGTGTCACAGTGAAATTTCATAGGTAAGGAGAGAGCTGGGGCCTTCATTCTTTCTGAGAATATGAGTGACAATGTTTGCAAAGCCAGTATTTCCCTTTCCCCCCTTCCAGGGACACTGAGCAACCAGATTTTACACCATTGCCTCCCACTTTGAGAGTCACACTAGTGGGTAGGTACACAGAGTGTGCATTTCTTAACACTGACAATTTAACATGAGTTTCTTTCTGGGAATTTTCTGTGATCACTAGATTCTACTCTACACATACCCCACCCAAGACCTCTATGGCCATTGGACTCTGTACTAACTATGTCCCTCTCCTTGCTAACTTTCATTAGGCTGCACTATATTCATGTCATTAACACCTCTCTATCCAGAACTCTGTATTGTTGCTGGACTCCACTCTCTGCGCACCCAGTGTCTTAGAGTTTCCATTATTGTGATGAAATAATACAACCAACCCAACTTGGGGAGGAGAGGGTTTATTTGGATTGCACTTCCACATCATAGTCATCATTGAGGCAAGTCAGGACAGGAACTCAAACAGGGCAAGAAACTTGAGGCAGGAGCTGGTGCAGAGGCCATGGAGCAGTGCTGCTTCCTGGATTGCTCATCATGGGTTACTCAGCCTGCTTTGTTATAGAAGCCAGAACCACTAGCCCTGGGATGGAACCACCCACAATGGGCTGGACCCTCTCCCATCAATCATTATTTAAGAAAACACCTTCCAGCTCCATCTTATGGAAACATTTTCTCAACCGAGGTTCCCTCTTTTCAGATGACTCTGGGTTGTGTCTAGCTGACATAAAACCAGCCATGGAAGGCTAGAAGTGGTGTGGAATAAACATGGAGATAACAGTTCCCCTTCCCATAAACACAAAATGAGTCTTCTGGCCTATATTGATGTGAATTGAGGTGGAACTAACCAATTTCTTGCCTCCTGGGTTTGAGAACTCTAGGGGATGTGGTCCTCATTGGCTCCCAGATTCTTTTAGTGGCAACAATCTCCAGTTACCTACAGTGGAAATTTGCTCTATAACATGTTTGTGTTGAATTCTGCCCCTTCACTATCTTACTTCCCTACTCTCTACCTCTAGGCCACTCCTTCCTAAATTCTTTTTCAAATTCAGGACTCCTATTCTCAAACACCATTCTGAAGATCCATTTCTGAGGGAACCCTAAAGGGTATCTGTAGATTCATGGAGGAGCACTTAGAACTGAGCATGTGGTGACAACGTGGGAAACTAGAGAAAGCTGGACTTGCTGCAATTTAGTTCTTGGAGTGGGGTTCAGTTTTCACTAAGTGCCCACCCTGTAGCCTCCAGGAGGGTCAGTGCTTAGCCTCTACAAACCTGGCCATGCACTCCTACCTTCTCAGATCACCTGCGATGTGTTCTTAAGCACATTCCAACTGATTTCTTTTGTTTAGAGATACATGCCTCTTAATTGAAGAAGGAGAGCTAAATAGAAATAACGTATGTACAAATGGCGAGCATAGTAATGCTTGGTTTGACCATGATTTATAGATCTCTAACTGTGAAGACCATCTATAAGCCACCAGTAAGCACTGCCTATGCATATTCTTCTTTGCAGGGTTGCATATTTCATTCTAAATGGCTTCAATGTCTTTACTTATCCATTTGTAATAAAATGAGTAAGACTGAAAATGAAGTGCATCTGAAAGAAATCGATCTCCTGCATTCCGTGTTGCTAAGACACAGAGCATTTTCCCCTCTGAGGTGTTAGTACTTTCAGGGAAAACCTTTTCTGTTCTGATTATAAATTCATTAACTATTAACACGTCATTGACTTGAGACATTTTTTTTCTTCAGAAGTCTTAATTTTTTTAAGTCTTAATTTTAACCTTCATGCCTGACTATAGGTAGAACTGCAGGGAACTGTGTTTAGGATATTTTAAAAAGGAGTTTTGTGGGTGTTGACATTATTTATCCATTTACGGGGCTAGATAGATGCCTCAGCCATTAAAAACACCAAACTGCTCCCGCAGAAGAACCAAGTTCAGTTCCTGGCACCCACGTTATCTGGATCACGACTGTTTGTCACTCCAACTGTTAGGGATCCAACACCCTCTTTTGGCTTTGGGGACACCTGCACTCATGTGAGTGTAGTTTCAGTCTGCAGCATCTACATGTGACTCAGCCATCTTTATCTCCAGTTCTAGGAGATCCTGCAGCCTCTTGTAATGCCTGTGGACACTAGGCACATGTATAGTACACAGACATTCGTGCAGTCAAAACACCCATACATATAATAATAATAATAACAATAATAATAATTACAAATCCTTAAATATTTAGGCACTTGTCTTCTGTCATTGGCTTCTGAAAGCCTGTGTGTACAGTGAGGTTATAGAAATGCTGTGGAAAATCCTATGGTCCTTGTGTCAGATGTGGAGGATTTAAACCTGAGGCCTGGAGCTTAAATTTGTGATCTTTAAATTTTTACTTTTTTTCCTGCTTGGAGCCTCAGTCTCTTTGTCTGTGAGATGAGAATTAAAAGGATGTTATGCATCCCACAGGGCTCCTCTGAAGTTGGGTGTAACACACAAGGTATGGATTAAATTCCCAAAGGTGCTTCTATTTTAAATTTGTAGCGAGTCCTCCAAAGGCACATCATAGCTTTCGTCGGTACATAGCAGGTGAATGAATTTGGATTTGAACTAGGTCACTATATATGGTGATCGAGTGAGACTGGTGACCCTTGATATCCAAGGTTTAATCCTCCTTTCCGTGGTGGACGGTAGTCAGCTCTGGGTGCCTGAGTCATGGTGAAGATGGTGTCTTTGTCAGCTGGCTGTCATCTAATGCAGACTGAGCAGTCAGCCCAAAATGAAACTCAACCAGAGCAAATGTTGATGTTCAGATGTGAGAACTTCCAAGGCTGCTGTGCATCGCTGAGAGATCATATAACACACTCATGTTGGATTCTCTTCCTTCCCTGTCTCATATGCCTACTCTCCAACACTGGATCACTCTTTCCTGGGTTCTCTCTCCAGTTCACCTCCAGTGTTTAAATGCTTTTCTGAACATCCATTTCTAGAGGACCACAACTAACATCTGCAGATTCACAAATGAGCATTGAGAGCCTCGGTGACAGTGTGGAACTCTCTCCCAGAGAAAGCTAAAGGTGCTAGAATATTGTTCAGTTGAGTAACTGAACTGGTATTTACAGGGTAAGCCATTTTTACCAACTGAGCTCTCATGATGTCACTATTCATCAGAGTGTTGTTCTGTCCACGAATGCTGCGTCATGGTTATGCTTTGGACCAGTGGGATGGTTTTTGCCTGATGCCATGTGACAACTCTGGGAGATATTTCTTGCCTGAGCTAGGGGATGAAGGATTAAGTCCTACTGGATTTGATGAGTGGGAGCTGAGACACTGAACATCCTATAGTGCATAGCAATCTGCTCCACGAGGGTTATCCTGATTGAGAAACCAGTGCTGCTGAGTTTGAGAACCCCTGCTTTAGAGCACAAAGAACCCTCAGCCAGCATGCAAGGTGAGGGGATGTGCCCATCACACAGGACATACAGAGCAGCAGCAGCAAAGGAATGGGACAGTTGATCTACTTAGGGACTCCATAGCAGTATGGATACCCCTAGTCCTTTGTTCTTGCCCACGCTGTCATCCTTAGCATCGACTCTGTCTTTGGGTGGTTCTAGGTGTGTGACAGATGTAGATGCTGCATCTGCACCCAAACCATCTTAAAGAAAAGAAAAACAGTAACATTTATTTCCAGTGGCTTTCACATGAAGCACAGCAATAATTCTTAAAGTATTACCATGATACAGGGTACATGGAGCCCAGCAGATCTCCTCCCACCTGCAGGGACATTGTCATCTTGCTTTGTAATTGCTGCCAGCTGCAGTTCACCATGTTAACTGTCACCGCTACTATGTGTATTACATCACCATCACCGTCACTGTTTCTAAGTCACACACAAACAAGTGGGTCTTCAGTCAACTATGAATCCTTGCCTAAGGGCTGGAGAGATGGCTCCGTGTTTAGCTGGCTGCTCTTCCAGAGGACTTGGATTTAATTCCAGCATCCACATGGTGTTCACAAACATCTCTAGCTCCAGTTTGGGGATCTGTTGCGCTCTTCTGATCTGAGGACACCAGTCACAAATGTGATGCACAGATATACACGAAGGTAAAAAACACCTGTACATACAATACAAAATACTAAAAACATGTCTAGTTCACATTAGTAGTAAATGGTAGATAAACATATGGAAGCAGGTGGTTTTACTTGTCCTGGCTATCTTTAACTGTTAACTTGACATAGCCTAGAGTCATATGAGAGGGAAGCTTCAGCTGAAGGATTGCCCAGATCATACTGGCCTGTGGGCATGTCTGTAGGGGATTATCTTGAATGTAAGTAGATGAAGAAGGACCTGGCCTTCTGTAGGAGGCACCATTCCCTGGGCAGGTGGTCCTGGGTTGTATGAGAAAGTTAGCAAAGCATGAGCATGCCAGTGAGCCAGAAATAATCCCCCTCCCCGTTTTTTGCTGTACTTCCTTAGCTCTGAGTGAGACCTCTGGTTAGAGGCGAGGCTGTGAGAAATGGCAAGTACATTTGCCTTCAGGCTCTTGTCTTGAGTTCCTGCCCTGGCTTCCTTTAATGGTAGGTAGACTGTGGCCTGGACATGTAAGCTGAATAAACCCACTCCTCTGTTAAGATGTTTGTTCAGCATGTTTTATCATAGCCTTGGAATGGAAAGTCAACACTTGTCCATATCATCCACTGAATGTTTCTTAGAGATGGATGACCAAGTATTTATTAAAGATATGCCAGGGCTGGGGACATGGCTCACTCAGTAAAGTGCTTGCTACAGGAACATGAGCACCTGAGTTTGGATTTCAAATACCCACATAAAAGCCAAGCATCAGATTTCTCCATTTCAGCCTTGATTTCCTCATCTAGAAAGAAAGAAAAACCATGGTAGTTACACCCGCAGCCAGATTCTGAGCCTTGAGTGAGATAGTTACACCCAGAGGGGTGGACATCATCACGGGGTTCTTGTTTCCATTCTTGTCATGGTTACTTTGTGAACCTCACTGTTTCTCTGTGTGTGTACATGTGCACTTGTATATATGCATGCTCCCTTGTGTGTGGGCACATGTCTGTGGGGGGCTCATGTATGTGGGGTCCTGATGTCAATACCAGGAACCTTTTCCAATTGCTCTCCACCTTATTCAATGAGACACAGTCTCTACCTTGAACCCAGAGTTCTCTGAAAAGGGCTAATTCAGTCCAGCCAGCTTTCTCTGGGGGGTCCTCTGACTCTCTCTTTAAAGTGCTGGAATGACGGGTGAGCCACATGCTCTCCTAGCATTCATGTGAGCCCTGCTGATCTGAACTACAGTCCCCATGCTTGTGTGGCAAGTGCCTCTTCCCCCGAGACACCTCCCCAGACCAGCCTTGCTGTGTTCAGGGCAGAAAAAGGGAGGAGACCAGGAGATGAGAAAGAAGTTCTTATGTTCACTATTTTAAAGACATTTTCTTTAAAAATTAAATTACATTTATTTAGTGCTGTGTGTGTGTGTGTGTGTGTGTGTCTGTGTCTGTGTGTGTGTATAGAGGGCAACCTACAGAAGTTGATTCTCTGTTTCCACCTTGTGGATTCTGGGAAGGGAATTCAGGTTGTTAGTCTTGGCAGCAAGTGCCTTTAACCTGCTCAGCTACTTTTCTGGACCTCAGAGACCTTTTCAAACAGCATGGAAACATGTATATCCTGAGAGAGAGACAGAGACAGAGAGAGAGACAGAGACAGAGAGACTCAAATGTTTTCTCAGATGTCTGGATAAATATCACAATCCTGAACTACATGATAGACAGTGGGCGAGTTTAACCAAGCCATACCTGCTTATTAAAAATGTACCATATGCCCAAGGTCTAGAGCAGGGAGCAGAGAATATAAGGCTCAGACCATCTTTCTGTGGTCCTCTAATTAGTGGACTTGTGGACTCTGCTAATTAGTTCACTAGTTGATAGACACAAAGATTTCAGCTTAGTGCAGAGTCAGGGAACCCAAGGCAAAGCAGGTCTTGGTGAAATCTTAGGGTGGTGTACTTTATGAACCCAGAGGCACTTGTAAAAAAGATCCCCATAAAGCACCCTCTCCTCTACTTGCTTGTGGAAAAGCATCCTTAGAATGGGAAATGAGAAGATGCTTGGCTATTTGGATGCATTTTCAGTTGATCTTTCCATCTATTTTCCTATCCTAATGCACTTTTAATATTCTTCCTATACTTAACATCATCCGTGCAATCAACTCATCCCTAGAATTCACTGGGCAACAGTACTGTCAATCTGGAAGTTTTTAGGTCAGTGGAAGGTCATCCTGAGGAAAGGGTCTTCAAAACATCAGTGAAAGCAAAGTAATGATCTTTGTAGATAAGGAATCCTGGTGATGGAGAGTTTGGGTGGGAGAGTGTAGGATTACTCAGCCAAAGCCTAGTGACAAAGCAGGAGTAACCGTGGGACTCACTTCCCAGCCTCTCTGACACCCCAGCCCACATCCTTAGCTTAGTCACCCCATCTTGCTTTCCCTAACACCTTCATTCCTTGCTCTCAGCATGTTTCTCTCTTCTGATCAGACCTTGTGTTTCTTTAAAGAGCTGATACTTTCTTAATCCTTCTCTATGATTGGCCTCGACCCAGCTCTTCCGATGATTCCTCCTTATCTTGTCTACTTGGAGTCATCTCCAGAAATTTGTGCCAGACTCTAGGTGGGCTATTTTCTGAAAAACAAACAAACAAAAAACAAAAATGAAAACCATTGTGACTGTATCTTCTGCTTATTCTGGCAGACTTCAAGTAGAGATGATATCTAATTCATGTATGGGAGGGTTCCTATGAAAAACATAAACATTGGATGACTTCAGGGGTGTGAGGTATGATTCAAGTGCCTGGCATGTGGACCTGAGTTCAGATCCCCAACACACATGTAAATATCCAGGCATGGTAGTACATATTGGAATTCTAACACTGGGAGAACACACATATGCAGAGAGAGAGAGAGAGAGAGAGAGAGAGAGAGAGAGAGAGAGAGAGAGAGAGAGAGAGAGGAAGAGAAGAGAAGAGAAGAGAAGAGAGACAAAGAAAAAGAGAAAAGAGATTTCTGTGGCTTGCTGGGTAGCTAGACTAGTCAAACTGGTGAGACCTAGGTTCAGTGGTGAGCCCAGTTAAAACATAACCTACAGGAGGGCAGAAGGAAGCTTCAACAAAACAATTATTGAGCTTCACATGCATCTGGCCCTTCACTCTGGGTAATAAGTCCTTGACATTGTGGGTCCTTCTGTTCCCTGGGGGGAAAATAGAATTTTCAATAGGCTGGTCCAGTTAAATGCAGGTGCTAGGGAGTTTTAGAGGAGTTGAAAGGCTTCCCATGGCGGGGGACTCTGAGAGTTAGACGGTGGTGTCCTAATGGATATTGAGAGGATAAAAAGAGACTGGAGGAGTCTGCAGAATGTTCCGGGATGGAGGACCAACCTATGCAACCAGCCAGAGGCCACTCAGAAAAAAGTAAACCTGGGTCACAGAGCCTGAAAGAGAAGCAGGTGGCCCAGAGGCTAAGAACCTGTGCTCAGGACTGCCAACCAGATCAGGCAGACTAGGAGAAGCAGCACTCAGAGTTCAAGTGTGAGATGAAATTTGCAACCTACATTAGCCAAAGGTGAGGCTGAAAATTCCTCCCCTCCCCCTCCCTCTTTGTTTTCCCCTCCCCAATTCCTTTCCTCACCCACTTCCTATCTCCTTCTCCTGCTCCTTTCCTCCTTCTTTTCCACCTTCTCCCTGTCCTCCTACTTTTTCTCTCCCTCCTGTCTTCCTCCTCCTCCCTGTATTCTTCCTCCAACTTCCTATCCTACTATTACTATTATTATCATTATTCTCAGCTTTGTGAAAGATACCATTTTAAATTTATGCTTCCACTATATCAAATGAACAGTACTTTCCGTGGCCAGTAGGAGGAGCCAGAGCCCCCCTGTTCTTTGTAACCATAGCTGGGGCACTGTCCCCCTAGGCTGTGCAAGGAGCTGTCCAGTCAGCACCGCCCATGACCTTTCAGTCTTAATACAGATGTGACTAAAATACTGTCTGGACAGGTCAGTGTGAAAACGCGGCAGCCTGTGCTTTCCAGACTAGTAGAACGATGGCATGCTACTGAGATGGTGATGATGACTTTGTTGTTGTAAATTGTAGTGGCTGTTTCCCCTTTCTTTCCTTCCCCCATCCCTTCCTTTATCCCTCCCTCTCTCCTTCCTTTCCTCCTTATACAGAGCCTCAGTATATAAAGCTAAGTGGCCTGGAACTCAGGGTATTGAATAGGCGGGCCTCAAACCTGCCTTTCTAGTGCTGGGATTACAGATGTGAGCCAGCATGTCTTAACTCTTAGTAAGTTTTCTTAAGCCTGGTAGCAGCCCAGGCATCAGCTGTCACCTCTGGCATTTGTTACTGATATAGCAAAACCTATTTCTGCTCCTAAATAAATAAATCAGAACAGATTCAAACTGACCTTGATTTTTGGATTGGTAGCTTTTATTTCATTTATTATTGTAAAAGTATGTATTAAACATAACAAATTGGTTCATCCATCACCCATTTAGTGAGCCAACAGCCAGTGTCTCTGTCTTGGGTGCTCGGGCCTGTGTCTTCCCCTCAGAACCCTGGTGCAGGAGCCCAGAGAAGCAGTGCTACAGAACTCCCCATTAGCTGACATTTATTTATTCTCCCATTATTGATAATTTGCCTTTAAATTGAGAATACCTCTTTTACAAGCCATCTCTCTGTATGGCTAGACAATTACATTTAAGTTCGGCAGCTCTCCTGATGCAAACAGTTTCTGGGGGGAAATGATTACGATGTTACTAACCTAGATTTATGGCTTCTTTGTGCTTTCTGGGAAGGATAAGAGACTATGAAAAAGGGAAACACAGTTGTTTACATACAAGCATATTGTTGTTGGAGAGAGTTTTGAGAAAGCCCATGGTCAAACGGAACCCAAACTTCAAATGACTGGTGCCAGTGATAGACAGTTTTGTGGAGCTTGCAAGGTTACTTCCTCAAGTAAGAATGACTTCAAATTGGGTGGTTTGAATAAATTGATGCTTGTGGGTAGGAGAATACTGTGTTTCCTGGATGTGAATGAATCTGTAGACTAAGTAATAATAATAATAACAATGTGATGTGGAAACCAATGAGACTAGATGAGGCCCTGGGGACATCCCAGAGAAATACAGAGGGGATAAGCTGTCAACCCCCAAACCAGGAAGTGAGCAAGAGCCTCAGGTCAAGGATCCAAGATGGAGTCTGGCCTAGCCTAAGCTCATCTGCCCATAAGTGCCAGGGTGATAGAATGGCTGCCTTGGGAAATGAGGAAATGTGCCCAGGGGAGGGTCCTGAGTCCTAGCTGAGGACTTGGTGATCTCCAGCAAATGTTAGAGCTTAGAGCAGCTTCAGGGAAGACTTTATTGTGTAACATAATAATTTGAAATGTAAATTAGAGAGGGAGGGAGGAAGGCAAAGAGGGGTCGGTCGAGGGAGGAGGGGAAGAAGAGGAGAAGGGAGAAAAGAAGAAGGGAAGGAGGAAGACTGGGGGGAAATAAAAGGGAAGGAGGAAGGAAAAATTAGGGAAGGGAGAAAGAAGGCAGGAGGGACAGAAGAAGAGAAGGGAAGAAGAAAAGAAGGAAAAAAGGATGGAGGATCAAGCGGGGGAGGAAGGATGGAGGACCAAGAAGGGGAAAGAAGGAGAAAGGGAGAAGGGGAAAAAGAGGAGAAAAACAGAAAGAAGGGAGGGAGGCACAGAGAATAAAGGAGGGAGGCAAGATGAAGCAGAAAGAGAGGAAAGGAGGAGGAAAGGGCAGAAGGAAGGAGAACAGAAAGAAAGAAGAAAAGTGAAACTGCATTTTTGTCTGGGTAGTCTAGGGAGAGTGTGAAGAGACGCCCAGCTTTAGCTTCTGAACCCTCAACTTTCTAGCCTGTGAAATGGGCAGATCCAGAGTGTCCTTTTCACCTGGTGGTTGAGATGACAGAGCAAGGCAGCACATGGTAGTTTGAGTTGAGACCCAGAAGCACTCTGCCCACCAAGAAAAAGTGGCTTCTGGGATGCAGGCCCCGCGCCCGACTTTCAGAGGTGAGGACTTTCCGGGTGCCCCTAACTGTTTGTTTCAGGAATAGGGCTCCATCTCTGCCAGGCCCGGGAGATTTGAGCATTTGCCAGAACCTTCATAGAACTGAAGTGGACCAGGGCAAGGGGACTTCATCCCCTTAGCCTTTTCTCATTAGTGCTTTTCCTCCATTGCCTGCGTGGGAGGAGGATTTGGTTCGGAGAACCGCTCAGGTGCTGGATGAGCAAACCCACTTTGGGAAGGGGAAGGCAGGGGCATTACCCTAAGGATTTGGGCTCATTGCTTCACCCTGTCTCCAAGTCAACTTTCACCCCTTGTGTGCTCTAGAAAGAAGAGCCTGGAGGTACCTAGTCCCTTGCCCACAGCGGCTGCTTGGAGTTCAAGGCTGCACGCGTGACCGTGACCGCGGCGCTGAGGAGGGAAGGGGGAGGGGGCGCTCCCTGGTGCTCTGGATTATTTTTGGCTCGCCAGCCCGGCTGCTCGCTGCTTGTCGCGCGCGCGGGCGCGCGCGCGCACACGCACTCACGCGCAACACACACACACACACACATACACACACTCGCACACACATGCACACATTTTCTCGAGCTCTCACTTGCTCTCCTTTGTTTATTTTCTAATCTGGATTTTGTTGGTTGTGTTCTTCTTCGCTTCCCTGAGCCTGGCTTGCCAGCACTCCCGCGGGCCACCCGGTGCACGCCTGCTGTTCCCCAAATCAGCGTCACCCGGGTCCCCTCCTCCCGGCCTCCTGGAGCGCGGGGTTTGAAGGTCACCTCCTTTCTAGTCCCCCCCTGTGAGCCGAGCCGCCACCACCCTCCTCCATCTGGAGCCCAGAAGTGTCAGTCGCAGCGGCTGCTACCACAGAAAGGGGTCCGCGTGGGGTAGCAGGGAGGGGAGTCCAAACTCAGAGCCAAGGGGGAGTTCCTCCTCCTTTGCGTCGCACCAGACCCGGCTGCACCCGCGGAAGAGTGGGGGCGCTCTGCCAGCTTCAGGACCCACGCGTGCGCTTCGCGGACCCGAGAAGCCACCAGCGAGTCGCGCAGCTCGCATCTGGAGGGGACAGCCGCGCGCCCCGCCCCAGCGTCCGGAGCTGACAACTCCTAGCGTCCTCTCAGCTCAGGGCAGATCTGAGAGGACCGCGCGCATCTCCAGATCCTCGAGAACCCTGCGCTCCATACCAGGTGGCCTTGGCCATCAGGGCCCCTTGGGGGTGATTCGGACCTTTGCCGCGCCCAGCTCTAGGGCGCGGCTGACCTGCCCTGAAGTTGCTGCCAGCTGGTGTAAGAGAAGCCAGCATCCCACTTCGTTGCCTCTGGCGGATGCTGAGCGTGGCTGGGGTGCACAGAGCACTGAGGAATCCGGGGGTCCTGAATCCAAGAGCAGGCGACAACTGCCGGGCTCCCCAGGAGTTCTAGGTAAGTCCAGGCAGAGTCGTCTGCTTCTGCGCTCCCTAATCCGGACCCAACCCAAAGGGTCCCAGGAAAGAAAAATCGAGGTTCCACCGAAGCTGGCCTCCTTGCAGCGCGACTCTGGGTGTGTTGGACCGGGAACTTTTGTAGGGGTAGAGGAGCCATCCCGTGGCACAGTCATGCAGAGGGATCGGACCCTGCCCCCCCCCACTTCACCCAGACACATTGTCTCTTCTCCCTTCCTGTCCTTTCCTGCCCCCGAGCGTCCCTTCCAAGCTCCTAGGGTGCCTCCTCTGTCCTCCTAGCTCGTCCCGGGGGTGGTGGTGACAGAGACAGTAACCTGGCTGCGCACTTCGGGTCACTCTCCTAGGTCGTCTCCCAGGCACACTGGTTCTTGGCTGCCTCCCAAGCCCTGTTGAAGTCAGGGGGAGGGGGCATCTTGGTGGTTGGGAAGGCCTTTGGAAGTGCCAAGCCACCGGTGGGAAGCAGGGGGAGAGCAGGCTGGGCAGGAAAGGAAGGACAGCTGTGGGGGTTTTGCCAGGTCAATGTCCAGCTGCCCTGGACCCCAGAAGAAGAGGTCGGCATGGAAACCTTTGAGTTGGGAACTCTCACCGTGCCCCCTGGTTCCTTGGGTGCCTCATGGGGGAGGGAAGTCAGACCTCAGAGCTGCCTTGGAGCACAGACAGGCGGTTGCCCCCGGTATTGGCCAGTTTCTCAGTTCCGTGGGGGTGGAGGCACCGGCAGAAGCTGAGCTGGCTGAATCCAGCAGCCCACCTGGCTGAGAAGCTCCTGGAGCCCCCAAGGCCCGGGCTTCAGGAGCCAGGTGTCTCACAGCACCCAGAAGGTGTCTGCTGGCCTAGGGAGGGGAAGACCCAATCCTGGTACACCCTGGAGCCACTGCTGTCTCCTTTGTCACAGACCACAACAGGAGGCTCTTGACTTTCCTGCAAGCCCCAGGACCGGCTGTGCCTGCCTGCCCCAGAACTACTAGAGGGGCATTGGGTCCAGCGTCTACACAGCTTAGAAATCCTCAGCAGCCATTCTGTGAAGGTGGCTCCCAACCAAGGGTCTTTGCATTTGAACTTGGAAGTGGGACAGGAGTCTTGGAAGAGATTTGAGCTTGTGCACAGTGAATTACAACTTGGGCTGTGTTTTACCATCAAATTAGTTTTTACTTTGTAATTCATGCAAGGAATGGACCTGGCCTTGTTCCTGACAAGTTCAGAGAGCACTGACCACTGCAGGACTCTCCTCCACCCTATACCATTTCGTCTACCCTCCCTGTGCTCTTTATCTTCATTATCAAAAGGGGGGGGTAAAAGGGGCAGATCCTTTTCAGTTTTTAAGTGACCACAGAGACCTGGCTGGAGCCAGTAGCAGATTTATTTTGGTCCAAGACTCTTTTAGCTTTTATTCAGAGGTAAGGCTTGGGCACCCCTCAAGGGCAAAGGTGCTAGAGACATTACACAGACTGCAAGCCCAGCTCTGTCTTGACCTCCTCTGGAATAGCTGAGACATAAGGGTTCTTTGGGCCTTCTCTAAGTTAGTTTAAAGGGATGGAAAGGGAGCCAGCTATGTCTGGGGTCTAGAGTATGGTAGCCTAGAAGAACCCAGTGCTGCTGGCACTGTTTCCTGCCAGCTCTGTGACCTTGGGCAACTTACTTTACCTTTGTGACTGTTGATTCACCTACACAATGAGAGCTTTGGTGGTGGTTCTGTCCTTAGGTGGGAATTAAGTAAAGCAAGAAATACCCAGAGCAGGACCTAGCATAGGTAAATGCTTAAATCACAGACATTTCATTTTCTTTCTTTCTTTTTATTTTTTTTCAACTAGATTGCTTTCCTTTTCAAGCCTCACCTCATCTGTGGGTTCTAACAGTCCAGGAGCTTGTTGCATATACATCTGTTTCCTTCCAAACTTACATATGGAACAAACTCTGGTAAATTACAAGAAGCATTTGCTGGGAGGGTTGCCGAAGCTCTCCAAGCCTACCGCTGCCCTTGTCTCATCTTGCTCTATTCTGTTTTTTGATTAGGATTGGGGACAGCTGTCCACCGGGCGGGAGGGTGGTTGGTGGCTTTGACTTTTGCCTTCCACAAGCACCTGGACCTAAAGTTAGGTTCTGTGACATGTTTGCCTTCCCCTCATCTGAGAGAAGGCCACCATCACTTCTGCCTCCTGGGATGAAACCCTTCGTGCCTTCGTAAGCGTAAGCCCTCTTTAATTGGAAACTCACTGCTCTGATGTAGAGACTATTTTGAAAACATAGAAATGAAGGAATATTAGAGTTGGCTTTCTGCAACGCTTACCCTGTGACTCACACCCTGCCACATTGAAATAAGGGATTTTGTAACATTATCTAATTGCAACAACATAATTATGGTCATCTCTCATCCACAAAAAGGAGAAATATATGAAAAGGTACTCTAACTGGTCAAGTATTTTATTTTATTGTATTATGAGGGTTACAATAGGGTTTACAGGTTCCCCTCCCTCATATTAGGAATGGAACCCAGGCATTCACTGTACATGTTATGCAACTGCTGGACCCCTGAGCCATGATCCTAGTCACTCACTAAAGGTTTCTAGAAAGAGGATCTTGCCCTGGGACATGCCCGGGGTCCCTCGCTCATTGGTGGATTCTAATCAGGTACTCTGACATTGAGCCACACTTCCAACCCTAGGTGGTGGACTCCAAGTCAGATCAGTGCTCTACCATCGAGCTGCAGAGCTGTATCCTGAGCCTTTCTTTCTTAGGGTTTTCAGAGTTACACATACTGTCAACTGCAGGATGCCTTTTCCCCAGTACAAGACAATCATGGCTAACAGGAGGCATTGGGAACACACACCCTGGGAGCAGGGAGCAGGAAGGTGCCTGTTGAGGTCCGGGAACAGTGACTCATTAATGAACAATTTGAATGATGTCTTGGTAAAACCTGATGCTGTCTTTACCAGTCACACTGTGCTTCCAAAGTTTTCTACCCTAGCCCAAGCTATACCCCTGACACTGTACGCCTGACACTCATATGCCCTATCCAGCTTGGTTATAGTCCCACACAGTTGTGTGTGTGTGTGTGTGTGTGTGTGTTTGTATTTTGTTCTCCAACGTTTGATCATACATTGTCACTGACATCTCTTTTTCAGTTCTTATAAACAGCATTGTCCCATCAGCTTCAGTCATCCAAGCCATTATGTTTTTATCTAATTTAATGAATTTATCATGCAAAATTTCTATAAATTTGGTCATATTAGAAATACTGCATTCAGCATGGTGGGGCACAGCTGTAGTCAGCACTGGAAGGCTGGGAAGGACTGTGATTTTGAGGCCAGCCTGGGCTACATAGTGGGCATAGAAGATCTCACTTTCTATTTCCCTTTTCCATTTATTTATTTATAGTTTTCTTTTTTATTTGGAAATAGATTTATTTTCATGCAGTATATTCTAATTACAGTTCTCCACCCTCTAACTCCTTCCAGATTCTCCACACTTCCTCACATAACCAAATCCATACTCATTCTTTCTCTCTCATTAGAATACAAACAGGTGTCTAAAAAAAAATAAGATAAAACAAAAGTAAACAACCCATTATGTTTTTTTTTTTATCAAACTCCTTTCTGATCTTTAGCTTTGTACTTCAAAGCACTGGTCTACCTGGACATATGGCTGATATTTCCCCCTTCCACAAGCTCAACCATTTTGCTGATATCCTTTAAGCTCATGGGTTCAGGAATGAGCACATTCCAAGAGGGAGATTGTATTGGACAGGCAAAACACCGGGGACACAGAAATTTCCCAGTGGCCTACGATTCTGGAAATCTGAGAAACTAGCTTTGAAGGTCACCAGGTAACTTGCCCTTCCTGTGCCTGGCATGGGGATTATACAACAAGCATGATTCCCCAAACTAATACTGACTCAGTGGCCCTCAGTGATTTTCCCCAGGAATCCATCACATAGATGTTTACCTCCAGTATTTAAAGATGTTTAAAGGCGGTAAAACTTTCTCCCCAATGTCTACCTTCCTTATTTAAAATACTTCCCCAAGGCACATACACATGAAAACCTTAATTAAAGAATTAATCAGTGATGGATCCTCAGAGCAAGGAGACCCGGCACTGTGAGATGACATCAGTGGTGAGCACAGGCTAGGCTGAAGGGCTGAGGTGTGGCCCTGACAATGACATATGAGGTTGAAGAGGAGACAACTGCTTCATAATTTGCATCTGTTCTTGCTTCAAGCTACAATTTGCTTGTCATTGGTCACTGCACACAGAGATGTGGGTGGCTGTGGTCCTTCCAATGGCTGGGAGAAGACCATGCAATACCTGCCTGTTAATAAAGAAAACATCTCATATTAGAGCAGGTACTTTCTTTACAGTGCAGGAGGGAACTTTGTCATCCTAGAGTTCCTCTTGTGGGAGAAGCCATGCAATCCGTAGAAGGTGGGTGCTGACAGTTGGCTACAAAAGTTGCAATGTAGCAATGTGATAGGGGCTTGTAGAGCAGGTGCCAAGGTCCAGTGGTTAGAATGAATGAGCCTAGAGTCTAGTGAGTGAACTTGACTTACATTAGTTGCTTTCACGTTGCTATAATAAAACACCATAACCAGGGAAAGTTAGAGGAGAAAGTGTTTCTATGAGGCTGTAGTTCCAGAGGCGCAAGAGCCGTTGTAGCAGGGAAATATAGCAGCAGGCAGCACACACGGTGGCTACAGCATGAAGCTGAGTGCTCAGATCCTCAGTAGCAAGAAGCAGACAGGGCAGATTCAAAGCAGGGTGAGTCTTTGAGCTCACCCCTCTTACTTGTGACATGCTTCCTCCAGCAAGACCACGTGGTTCTAAACTGTGCCTCCAGCTGAGGAATGAGTGTTCAAATGCTAAGACAATGGGCAGACATTCTCATTCAAACAACTACACTGATCTAAGCCCTGCTAAGGAGTCTACATAACATTATAGCACAGTCTCCCAGAAATTTTCAAGAAGAGGAAAGCCATTATGTATGAATGACTTAGGCCACATGAGAAACAGTGCCACACGATCTGAAGATTCTGTCGGTTCTGGTTTATGCTCTAAGCCCTATCTTATCCTATAAGTATATTTGGTCCCTCCATCTGTTGGCATTCGGAAAGACAAGCCTGAAACATCCAAGTACCTAGATTGGATTATTTTCCCCTCCTTTGTGATATAGTTTTTCATCAGAAAGAGAATAGGGGTTGAGATTTCAGTGTTGTTTAGTGGTAGAGCACTCGCCTCACATGTGTGAGATACCTGGTTACAACCCCAACATGAAAAAGATGAAGAAAAATGTCCATCTTCTATCTATCTATCTATCTATCTATCTATCTATCTATCTATCTATCTATCTATCTATCTATCTATCATCTATTGTTCTGTCACCTCTATTAACCTACTTATGTATCTATCATCAATTTACTCATCTAAATATCATCTGTCTACCCTATGTGTCTGTCTAGGTTTGTAGGAAAAAAGAAGTCTATTTTCCAGTAGTGTTTATTGTGTGAGAGAAGAAACCCTGAGCTTGGAAGAGTTGCATTATCCTCCTTGAAGTCCTCTCTTAAACCAAGCAATGCCATTCTAACAAACACACAGTCCTTTCTGTTGACATTTTCCCATGAGTTCTTTGAGAACACTGGTCCATGGTTCCTGGCTCCTCATCCACTGCCCTTGTAGGCTCTCAAAGAGAGCACCTCTTTAACTGACTGTTTGGTGTGGGTAGGATTGTGTCTAATGTTTGCAGTATATAGTAGTTCCTCTGCAGAGCTCTGAGTGCAAACACTGTTCACTGACTCCAGAAGGTGGAGTATGTTTTGATGAAGAACTTTGACCTGGGGGAAATCAACCTCACCCCCACTGCCTAACTGTTTGCCTCCTTACTCTATCCTCAGGTTTTGACCCTATTCTTCCTGGTTCCTTCCACAGATTCTCTTCCATTGCACTCATCCCATGGGCTCTTGAGGGATGATCACTTCTTCCTCTAATCTGATGGTAAACTCTAGGATCCTGAGCACATACTTGGCTAGACTTCCTTGCTGTGTCCCTAGCATCTTACAAATTGTCTGGTGCTTCTTGTCCACTTTAAAGTTAAATTCATCCTTTTCCCTCCCTCCTTCTTTCCTTCCCTCTTTCCCTCCTTCCCCTTTCTTCTTTTCTCTTTCCCCCTCTCTTGGTGTGTGTGCCTGTGTGTGAGTGTGTGTGTGTGTGTGTGCATATACAAACATTGGCTGCTATTAAAGACCAACCTCCCTTTATTCAGCTACCATCCACCTTGTTCCATTGTACTGTTTGCTTTTTGAGACAAGGCTTGTCACTGGAGCTTGCAGATGCTATTAGCCTGGTGAACAATCCCCAGCAATTCCCCAATTTCTGCCTTTCCAGGGTTGAGATCAAAGGTGTGTTACCATGCACGGCCAATTTGTATATGGCTTTTAAGACTCAAAATCAAGTCCTAAAGTGTTTGAAGCAAGCACTTTACTAACCAAGCCACCTCCACAGCCCCAAGGTTATTCTTTGACTTTCCAAGATTCTCTTTGAATCCCTCTTTCAGAGATTGAAAGCGAGCTATGGGTGGACTTTAAGAAAATTGTTCACCCGTATCTGCTGGAGCCACTGAGTTTCATGTACAACAGTTTGAAGCTAATGGTCCCATGAGGGTGATAGCCATCCAAAGGGCCTCTTACCGCATCTTAATCCTCAAAGAAGGTAGGAGCCATGTGGATGTCCAGAGTGAGCCACTAGGGATTATGCTGGATAGTTTTATATCAACTTGACACAAACTAAAGTTATTTGAGTGGAAGGAACCTAAATGAAGAAAATGCCTCCATAGGATTGGGCTGTAGACAAGCTCATAGGGCATTTTTCTAATTAGTGATTGATGGGGGAAGGCCCAGCGCATTGTGGTTGGTGAAACTCCTGGGTTGGTGGTCCTGAGGTCAATAAGAAAGCAGACTGAGCAAGCCATGAGAGACAAGCCAGTAAGCAGTCTCTGCATTAGGTCCTACCTCCATGGTCCTGCCCTATTTGAGCTCCTTTCCTGACTTCCTTCAATGATGAACGGTGATATAGAAGTGCGAGCCTAATAAACTCTTTCACCCCCAAATTGCTTTGGTCATGGTGTTCTTCTTTTTTTTTTTTTCTCACAGCAGTAGAAACTCTAACTAAGATAAATTGTAGCAGAAGTGGGGTATTGTCGTGACAGACCTGACTGTGTTTTCTAGAGGATTGTGGAAGGACTTTGGAACTTTGATCTAGAAAAGCCATTGAGTGTTGAAAGCTCAGTGAGATGTTCTATAGGATCTTGGAAGATAAGAATGTTGTGAGCTGAGCATAAGATGGAAGACCGGCTTGTGAAGTTTCAAAGGGAAGTTTAAATAGCCATTTCCTATTTTCAATTAAGATTCTGGTCAAGTGGAGACTGAAGAGTCAGTACAAGAAGCCAGTAGAGTGAAGTGAAACCTTCGCTTTACTGGGACAACTGATTCTGGTTAGCTAGAACTAAGAAATTAGTGGTGATGACCAGCATCACTGAAGTGAAATCTTCCAGGAAGTGTTTCTTTGGGGCCAGCACAGAGAAGCTGTACTCTAGAAGTGCCTCAGTTGTTCCTGGTGTTCGCAGCCAAACTTGGTAGTGTGAGATTCACTGAAGTGATACTAGTTTCGGAGGCATGAAAGGGTCATGGAGAGCAACTCAGGTTTTGCACTGTATGGGAGGGGGGGAGGCTGGGGTTCCTGAAGAAAGCCCAGGAGAGCAAAATGGTGAAAGTGTAGCCCAATTACATCAATGTTGGAGATGCCTGCACAATGGGATAGCCACTAAGAAGAGCAGCAGCAGTGACGTGGTACCTGGAAGAGAAAATGTGTGTGCTGCAGAGGGCAGAGCTGGAGAAGTGACCCAGTCCCCTTGGAGGAAACCAGAAGATCATGAATGAATCCCAGATATTGAACACTGAATTATTTACATTGTCAGAGTTTGACTTTGATTTGTACAGATGATGACTGTACCCTGGTTCTTTCTTCTTGAAGTAAGGATGTGTTTATTTTTGCCTTTTCTGGAGCCCATGGTTGGGGGGTTGAATTTCTAAAAACTGAATTTCTAAATTTTAGTTTTTAAAAGTGTTTAAAATTTTAAAAAGGACTGAATTTTAAAGTTTTTTAATTTATAAAGTATGTGAGACTTCCTGAGTTCGTAAATTATTTTATAATATGATATTGATATTAATGTGTCATCTTGGGGATGGTTGCGGCTGAACAGTGATGTGTTTGTGTGTCAAGATGACAAGGGGTCAATTTCTCTGGAGAGT
Source organism: Pachyuromys duprasi (assembly GCA_028658305.1). NCBI lineage: Eukaryota > Metazoa > Chordata > Mammalia > Rodentia > Muridae > Pachyuromys > Pachyuromys duprasi. The sequence continues at coordinate 15,735,953 of CM053757.1, read as the reverse complement.
TTTATGTCAACTTGACACAAGCTAAAATCATCTTAGAGGAGGGACCATCAGTTAAGAAAATGCTTCGTAAGATTTGGGCTGTAGGCAAGCCTGTTGGATATTTTTAAATGAATGATTGATGGATGGGGGCCCAGTCCACTGTGGGTGGAGCCATCCCTGGGCTGGTAGTCCTGGGTTCTATAAGAACTCAGGCTGAGCAAGCTATAGCTGAGCAAGCCAGTAAGCACCACCCTGTGATGGCCTCTGCATCAGCTCTTGCCTTCAGTTTCCTGCCCTGTTTGAGTTCCTGTCCTGATTTCCTTCAATGTTGAACAGTGATATAGGAGTATAAGCCAAATAAGCCCTTTTTCTTTACAAATTGCTTTGGTCATGGTTTCATCACAGCAACAGAAACCTTAACTAATGCAGGAGTCTTGCTGCTTGGTTCTGCCTGTTCTAGGAAGCTGGCTGAGAGCATCAGAGCCACACAGGGAAAGCAGGGGCGTGATCCTATTCAGTGCAGCATTCTGCAAGGCTCTGGCTCTGAGTGTGGTGTCCAGGGCACACTGGGCCTCCCATCTGTCTGTGGCGGTCACTGGTCATCACATGCTGGAGGCTGGAGCTGCTCGGCTGACCACTGACTGTGCTGCCTGCACACAGCTGCTTGCTCTGTGTCATCTCACCACCCACACCAGCTAGGTCTGTTTCTCCTGGCAACCCAATGGAACATGGGTCACATAATGTATGGACTTAACAGCACTCACTGCTCTTCTGCTGAGTCTGTCTTTCTTCAAGATGTCTGTGCTTCTTTCCTGTGGCCTTCTAATAGGAGTATTAGATGCAGAAAACTTAGTCTTCAGTTGTGACTGTGTCACTGTCAGAATGCTAATACACCCCTTTGTTGGGGATCCTTTTACTCCAGAGTGCCAAGGGAGTTGTATATGCATGTGTTATATGCCTGGGTCTATGTACACATGTGGTGTGTATGTGAGTGTGTGTGTTTGTATTTACATACATCTGTGCATTTATGTAGAGGCCCTAGGGGAGTCTCTGGCACTCCTCTCTATTAGTCTCTTTTTATTTCCTTGAGATAAGGTGTCTCACTAAACTGGAGCTAGGCTGTCAGCCAGCAAGCCCCAGTGATTCTTCTGTCTCTGTCTTCACAGTCTGGAATTAGAAGCACATGCAGCCATGCCTAGCTTTTGACATTGACGCTAGGGATTCAAACTGACCTCATGTTTGTACAGCAAGTACTTCTACCTGCTGAGCCATCTCCCTGGCCCCAAATGGGTCTTTGATCAGCTCTTTATCATACAATTCTTTCTTTCTTTCTTTCTTTCTTTCTTTCTTTCTTTCTTTCTTTCTTTCTTTCTTTCTTCTTTCCTTCCTTCCTTCCTTTTTTAAAAATCTGGGCACAAGGGTCTCTTCTGAGACTGATACTCTAACCAAGGATCATTCATGGATATAACCTAGAACAGCTGCTCAGACTTAGCCCATGGCAGCCTCAGCACCCAAGGTTCCCTAGTAAGGGGAACAGGTACTGTCCCTGACATGAATTCAGTGGCTGGCTCTTTGATCACCTCCCTGCCAGGGGGGAGCAACCTTGCCAGGCCACAGAGAAAAACAATGTATCAGGTCCTGATGGGACCTGATAGGCTAGGGTCAGTTAGAAGGGGAAGAGGTCCTTCCCTATCAGTAGAATTGGAGAGGGGCATGGGAGATGAGGGAGGGAGAGTGGAATTGGGAGGGAATGAGAGAGAGGGGGCAACAACTGAGATACAAAGTAAATAAACTGTAATTAAATTAAAAAATAAAATTATTTAAAATGGTAAAAAAAAGAATAGAAAAAAAAGAAATAGAATTCTGCTATGTAGCATAGGCTAGCCTCAAACTCATGGCAAAATTCTTGCTGACTCAACCTTTCAAATGTTGGAGTAAGAGCCACCATGCTTGTGGGAGGAAAGCGAGCAGAGCAATGGGTCACAAACCAGAATGTGAGACTTCCCCCATTTCTTCAATCCTAATCTGCCAAGGATGGGTGTTCTGAAGGTTGAAGTTCCTACGGGAATCCGAGCAACTCTCTTCACAGCATCTCATGAGGCTTACATTCTTCTGTGTGTAACTGAGCTGATGGATTACGGGTAACGGGAAGAGCCCAGCATTGCTGCAGATGCCCAAGGAAGGAGCCGACAGCCCGGATCTCGCCAAGGAGCTTTGCCTGCTGAGGATGCTGACAGCAGCCATATGCACGGCCCTGATTGATCAGCAGAGAAATGCTCGTTTATTAGACTCGTTATGAAAATGTGACAGCATGGTGTGGAGGGAGCTGACTCAGCACTGTCAGCCCTGACAGACATGGGTGGGGTGTTGTTCTTCTCTGGGCAGGTCCCTTTTTGATTCCAGGACTGTTGTCTGAGTTCTAGAGTCTCTCGGAGGCTCCAAGGCTTGCTTGGCTCACGATCATGGCTTTACACTTCAGGATCAGCAGCATGTGACCCTGCTGTGGGTGTGAAGGTTGACCCACAGGGAGAGGGTGCTAGCCAACCTTCCTGGCATGACAGGAAACAGAGTGCAAAAGCTGTGCACATTTCATGATGTGCCTGATGTCATTCTTTGAGAACATAACACCAGTGAGGTCTGCCTGGCAGAGCACAGTTGTAATCCCAGAGCTCAGGTGGCTGAGGCAGAAGAACTGTGGACGACTATAGCCCAATGCCAGCCTGGGCTACCGAGTGAGTTCCATGCCAGCCTGAATTACTTGGTGAGAGTGTGCCTCAGTAAATAAACAAAACAAAACAAAACAAAACAAAACAAAAAAACAAAAAATAAACCCTACCATTCTCAGTTGGAGGGCTTTGCAGAAGTTTAGGGATGCTGGGCCGCATTGGAGTGGGAGCAGAAAGCCCTTGCTTTCAAAGGTGTTGGCACACTGTTATTTTGGGCTTGGAAAATCTGCAAGAGGACAGAAAGACTGACTACAAACAGAGATAGGAGAATAAAGGCTTTAGGGCCAGGTGGACCCAACAGGCAGTGCTAATTCTGCCTCTCTGAAGCTGTGTGACCTTGTGAAAGTTACGATAACTCTCTGAGCCTCCACTTCCCTTTCAGATGTAGTCTGCCTTCCACTCTAAAGACAGATGTCCCCAGATATCAAGGGAGGCTCCTTGTCCACATATCTACTTTGTGAAACTCTGAGGGCAGTTAGTATACCTGTGGCTGTTTGAGATAGTGACTGTCACTCATTTCCCATCTGAAGCATGTAAGTCTGCGTGAACTTGACTTCACCTCTTCAAGGTGTAATGAGGAACCACCCTCTTCATCTGTGATGGTCATTGTTCATGATGAGGAATGTTGAAGAGAGGCATGTCACCCTAAGTTTTAAAAGGCAGAGGTCATACATATCCTCAGTGCCAGGTCATTCAGACTCAATGTGGGGGAACTGCTAGAGCCAAATGCTACACACAGAAAAATCATATGTCATGTTATTGGAGAGAAATCAGGAAAATCAGGATGAAGGATTTATGCTCCCTGAGCTTAGGTGCTCTGACGACATTTCTGAAGGCGTTGTTGGCTATTTCCTTGTGATCCCCGCTCTCAAAATCAGGAAGATGTTGTCTTTTCCTGAGATGCTTGTTGATGTTTATATCAGTTACTCTGATTTGATGAGCTGAGCATGCTCCCTTTTCACGAAGCCTTCCAGGAAGCTCATGCTAAATTCACAGTGCAATCTCGACAGTGCATCGGTCCAGTGGCATAGGCTGTATGTGTTCATTTCAGGATCCTGTCCATTTTACCTCCTTTCCCGCATGTTAGTGTAGTTCTCTTCCTGTATTGAATTTTATGTTTTCACTATATTTGAATTAAAAAACAATCTCTCTAATGTGGGGAGATGATTCAGCCAAGGACTCAAGTTCAAATACCCAGCATCCACAAGAGCAGTAGCCTGGTACAGTGCTGCATATCTGAAAGTCAACAACGGGGAGACAAAGGAAGGAAAAGATGTACGGTGCATCAACCAGTGGACTAACAAACTCCTGGTTTGGTGACAGACCCTATCTCAGAAGGTTGGGAATAAACTGTGGATGACACCCATCATCAACCTCTGGCCCCACATGCACACAGGTGCACATACACAGGTACCCAGACACACCACATATACATTAAAAACTAATCTTGATAGGTTTCCACATAAGCATGTTTAAATAGTAAATGAATGAACACCACACAGAAATGAGGACAGGAAGGAGCCAGAGGCATAATTCACTGCAGCTCAATGCACCAGAAAGCCCACAGTACAGGGCTCAGGCCAGTGCTTGGGGTCCAAGATTTAAACAAGATGAATGGAGTGCAGTTTTGAGTCTACAGATAGAAGAGGAAGCTTCCCCATTCCTCTCTTCCCCCTTTCCCCTGGAGCGCTTGTTAGACCACATGTTTTGTTGTTGTTTGTTTGTTTTGTTTTTTGAAGGGGTCGGGGGTACTCATTTGTTGCCTTTTCCCTAGGGTTCAGCAAATGCTTTGAACTCATGCTCTGGGTAGGTGCTGTATCAGGAGAGGGTGAAGCTCACAGTACAGCAGGAGAGGCCTGTGAAAACCACGAGAAAGGGGACAATGGATTCAAGCTGGAGCTCGCTGGTCACACAACAGTAGATGATCACGTTAGGGAGGGAGGTCAGGGGAAGGACTCCAGGAACACCAACCTGGACACACTGAAACTCAGGCCTAGAAAAGGAGAAGGGCCAATCTGCCCAGAGGGAAAGAGGGGAAGTGTGGCAGGCTAGCCTGGGCAGTGCTAGCAGATGAGGGAAGGAGTAGGGGCCAGGGTGCCTGGGGACCTATGCCTTTGCCTCTGGGATGGTTAGCTCTTAGCAACCACTGCATGAAAGACTGGGGTTACTTTTGGGAAGGTGGCACGTTTACACACATATGGTGTGTGTACCAACCAACATGCACATATACCTCACATATGAGGGCTACATGCCTATACTTGCTTAAGATGCACAGCACATAGGTGTGCATTAATGGCTGTATCCAAATGTCTATGTTCAATTACATGTGCACATGTATGTGAATGTGTGTGCACATGTTCATTCATATGCATGCCTGTGTGTACACATACTCATGTTTTATTTGAGAAAAAGGACAGTGTCATTCTGGGTGACTGAAGACGTTGCTATCCTTAGGAACAGGGAGTAAAATGGGCAAGCCTTCCCCTTTGACATGTTTTCAGTGCAAGTCTAGGTAGCCTCCTGCATCTGCACTGGACCACTCTCCTTGTGTTTTCAGAATTTGGGGTGACAGCCTTCCCTACCAAGGCAAAGGTGTTAGGCTCTGAAAGAGCATTTTCATTGCTCTCCAGAGCTTCTTGAGAAAGCAAGTCTGTACTCTTCCTCTTCCAGCTGCCTCACTGCCCAGTCATGGGTTTCATGTCACAATGGGATTTATATAACTCTGGGAGATGCTCTGGGCCTGCCTTGTTTTGAATTCTGTTTTGGAGGCTTATAGGCACCAGAGTGCCTGCTTCGTCCCTTCCTAGCAGGGAAGTTTGAGTTCTTGCTCTTTGTCCATATTGTCAGTTCTGCAGCAGTCTGACCTCCCACATCCTCTCTCTTTCCCACCCCTGAAAACAAAAGCATGCGTTTTCTTGTCCTCTGTCTGAGAGATGGATCTGTCGCCTATGTCTTCAGCTGTTTACTCTTTCTAGACTTACATTGCTGGGAGAAAGAAGCCAGTGGTCAGGCCTGCTGGCACAGTAACTTCATCCCAGCACTCAGGAGGCTAAGGCAGGAAGGAGCACAAGTTCAAAGCCAGCCTGGGCAACTTAGCGGGATGTCTCAAAACAGTAAGTAAAAGGGTTTGCGTGTATGTAGCTCAGGGGTAGAGCTGTTGCCTAGCATACAAGAGACCCTGGGTTCAATCTCCAGCACTACAAAAAGAAAAGAAAAATTCAGCCCAGGGATTTAGCAAGAGACTTCACTCATTTATGTGCATGGCTCAGGCCTGTGAGGTTGAGGGGAGAAGGAGGGACCAGCTACAGCAACCCAGAGGCCCTTGTGCTTTCCTCTGTTGATTAGGCACACACTGAGGAATATTAACCTCAGCTGGCTCATGCAAGCCTCCATGTGCCAGAAAACAGCAGGACAGGAGGCCAACCCTCCTCCAAAGAGAAGTTTAGGGAGTGCCAGCAGGTGTCAGTATGGCTTTGCCATCTGAGGGTTCCCCCTCTTAACTTTTGTAAAGCAACATTTGTTATGTTCAGTAGCCAAAGGACACAATTGTATCCCTCTTCAGCGGTAAACGAAGATGCTGTGAGATGGCGTTTATCCAGTTTGAGGGGAGGGTGAGAAGAACTCAGGGCACCGGCAAAGACTTCAACTTATCTCAGGAGGTCACAGGATCTCATCTTACTTTTGCTTGGCCTCAAAATTGAAAGCTCAGTTTCAGTTTCTTTCTTTTTCCTCTTTTACCTTCTCTTCCCGCACGCGGTTGCTCCCTGCCTTCCCTTTTGTTCTGTCTGAGCCTTTGCTTAGAAGCTAACAATGGTTCAGGATCTAGCTCAGCTGTTGAACGCCTGCCGCTAATTGACAGGACCCTTGAGGAGGGCCCAGGAGGAGGATAGGTGGGACCTCTAGGAGTGTCCTGAGCTCCAGGAGGACCTTTTGCTATCCTTCTTTCTGGAAGTAGGCCCCTGCCTGGGCATTGCTCAGCTTCAGTGTAGGAGGGGCTGAATGGGTAGGCTTCACTGAAGGCGTTTATGAGTATGACTAACTTCAGCAGGCATGACTGGGCAGCATGCACCAATGTCAGGTGTGCAAGAAGCATTCTAAGCAGGGAGCAATGCCCTGGAAGGTGCACAAGCTAGTTGCTTTGTCTATTTAATAGCTGAAGTTAAAATGGAAGAGCCCACCAACACTGTGAGAGAAGACAGTGAACAACTCTCCCTTGTCCTTGCCTGTCACTCTTCAGAGACAGTTAATGCAATTAAAGCATGGATCCCGTCACAGACAGTGTTCATGAACCCATACTTACAGAAGGTTACCCCATGGGACACGGTGGTACCTACTTATTATCTCAGCATTGAGGAGGCCGAGGCAGGAGGGTCTAGAAAGTGCTTCTCAACCTCCCTAATGCAGTGACACTTTAATGCAGTTCCTCATAATGTGGTGACCACCAACCATAATTGTGTCAATGACACTTTATAGCTGTGGTATCCTCTACCTCTATGCCTCTATCCTGTAGGTGATAGTAGCTTTGCCTTCCTCTACAGAGATAACCCAGATACCTACAGATGTTTTCCTCTGAGGTATCTGGTGAGGGCTGTTCCTCAGCTGGAGAGTGCTGACTCACAGAACAGATAGGCATTTGAAGACACTTATGGGAGCTGATGTCTGGCCCCCTCCATTCATCTGTCCCAGATGAGAGACACACTCATGGGATCACTGCCCCAGGGTTGAACAGATGGCCTGGCCTTCACAGACACCCATCCAGAGGACCACGTATGCTTTGGAAGCCACATTTGCTTGCATTCTGCTCCATCCCAGTGACACCCCACAACTGGACTTTGTCTTTGAAAGCTCGCTCAGTTGACAAATTGCCTGGTAAAAATAGACTTCTAAAAATCATTTTCTCCATGATAGCTCAGCTTAGGAAAAATTCAGTTTTGCTGTTTTGGATCTTCCTTTTGATGTTCAGAAATACTGGGCATCTAAATGGCCTGCAAGCTATACCTTCTCTTTTCATGGTGGACATTAATAATCAATTCCTCTATCTCATTAGTAATACCTCTTCCAGATTTCTAGCATGTCACCTTGGGTATGCGCTACCAACTAGCTGGGATACTTCGTGAAATAAAGTGTTTTTACCATTTGTGTTACTTGGTGCCTTCCTAGGAGGCAGGTTTTTGTTTTTGATATATATAGGATTATATTTTGGCTAGCCTGAGAAACATGCATGATAGATGGAATAAATACCTCTTCCTAAGGCATGAAAAATTAACATCTTATTTTATAACACTTATATATTTGTGATGGTGGCATGGTTTAGCCTCAGCTGCCTGTTTACGTGTTGTCTTCTAGTCATATACATACATCAACAGGGGAAGATCTCTCCCCTGCTGGAAATGACTCCCTTCCCTCCTTTAAATTTCTAAAAGCAAAAATAGTAAATTGTTTTTCTTTATTTTCTTAAGATAAATGGCGACGATTTAATGTATATCATTAAATTACATAATATATGTATAATTCTGTAATTTGCTATTTCTTTTTTAAAATTAACGAAGAAATTTGAGATTACATAATTCCTTTGATAATTCCTTGGGATTATCATAGCATTCCTTTCATTCATTCCTCCCTCAAACACTTCCCATGTACCCTCTTGCTTTCAATTCATGGCCTCTTTGTTATAATTGTTTACATACACACATACATACAAACATACATACATACATATGTATATACATACTTGTATGTGTGTTCCTAAGTATATAAATGCAACCTGTTCAGTTTGTATAATGTTACTTGTGTGTATGTTTTCAGGAAAGCTCACTGCTATAGCAAATTGGTGTGCCCTTCACTGGGTAAGACAACTTCTCCTGCTCTCAGCATTCTATAGCTACCTGAAATGTTTTGCGCAGGGTTGAGGTCTCTGAACTTTTCTCATCTTCACTAGTATGTTTACCAGGGTTCTGTGTTCAGCTCCTGCTTAACTGTACTTTTGTTTTTTGATTTTTTTAATGAGCATGTAGAATGTTAAGTACCATTTCATCAGTGCTCGTGAGGGCAGGCGGCTCTGGAAGACAGAGCTGGAGTTACGCGCAGTTGTGGTCTCCCTGGTATGGGTGGCTGAGAACTGAACTGGAGTTTTCTGCGGTTCTCTGTGAGACCAGCATGTGCTATTAACCAGAGACAAGATGTTCGGCATTCTCAAACACAGTGGGGTGCTGCTGGTTTCCCCTCTTCCCTGGTCCCTACTCCATCTTTGTGTACCTCACCCACTCTTCTTGTAATCTCATATGACTTGTGGGTTTTGACCCCTCTCTTTCAGCATCTTTTTATTATGAACTCTTGATGCTCTTTCTAGTATTTGTGGGCTTTATCCACATTCACACCTACTTATATATACATCGTATACTTCACAAGCTGGGGTCTTTATAAAAGAGAGAACATGAAACCTACCCGGGTCCCCAAGTGATGTGCGGTGGCTAGAGTATCCCTGGTAGGGAGCAGTCTGGGACCTGACAGGTCCCAAAGTGAGGGAGGGGAATCTGGAGGAGCTGGCATCCCTGGAGAACAGCTGCAGAGTTCAGGAGACCAGAGGATATTGCCATTACTTCTGGTTTCCCTCCAGAACTTGACAGCAACACCCTCTTGTTGAAGACACCACACACTTGAGTCATACAACACATACAAATCCAGCTGGTGCTCATCTGGAATCCTCATTCCTCCTGGCTGGCTTTCATAGTGCTGGAAGGTGCTATGCATATTATCAGAGGAAAAGAAAATCAGTGTCCATTTTACCCAGATATGAACTCTGCAAGCTGCTATAATGACTGGCCTGGTAAGACATGCCCACTGGAACTGTAGTAGCATGAATGTCAAAGGAGTAACAAACTCCTGGTTTCAAGGCTCACTCTGAAACATGGCACCTATACCTGCCACCATTATCAGCGTCAAGATCCTGTGGTTCGACAAACCATAGGCCCTAGGGGAAAACCTCCTGCTATTATCCCGATAAACTGACATGGTATTGAACTGACTTCTAATGGCTATCATTATTAATGCATTTCATAACCCTTATCTGAGGGGCTTTTGTTTGCAAGGATTAACACAAAGCCCGTGGGGTTTGACTTTTTCATCCCACTTTATTTGGTGTTCCTATGTCTCTTTCTCCATTCTCCAACCCAGTCCCTTCTAAGACCCCAACACCAGGAAGGAAAGAAAGAAGGTTAATGGGGAGAGGGGTTGTAGTTCTCTTTAACTGCTTCTGGCTGGCTAGGGTTGTTGGATTCCTAAATGCCTCTACTTCCCTTCTAGTCCACCAGCCTTTGGCAGGAGAGAAAGAAGGTTAATAGGGATGGGGATGTGGACCTTTTTAGAAGTAGTTCCTTGGGGTGATTCTACTCTTTGTCAGGATATCAGAAGTCCAGGGAAACAGCAATCCAGGAATAGCAAAAGTAGCAACAGGGTCCAGCAGCATCAGCAGCAGTGTACAGAAGTGGCATGAAGATTTCTTTGGAATTTTTCTCTCTAGGAGCAAAGCGATGGAAAATGAGCAGTATAGAGCAATCTCTCTCTCTCTCAGCTCTTATTTATACCTTCTTCAAGACCACACAAGGCTGGCCAAAACCATTCACCTCACCGCTGTACCCCTTGCACTAGACAGTTTCCTGTCGACAAGATTCACTCACCCTCTCACTGTTTATCAGCTGACAAAGGTCAAGAGCCTCTGGGAAGAGTTGGGGGAGGTGATGAATATGATAAATATTGTATAAAATTCTCAAATAACAAATTAAAATAGAAAGAGAGAGGAATACAAGGAAGGAAGAAGGAGGGAGGTAGAAAGATGTGGATAGCAGAAAGGAGGAGAGAGGAGGATAGGATAGGAGAGGTGGATTTTGCCCTTCTAGGTCATGGTCACCTCATCTAATATAATACTTTCCAGACCAATTTATTTCCCTGCAAATTTCATAAGTTCATTTCTCTTTACAGCTGCATAAGATTCCACTGGGCATACATGCTACATTTTTAGTATCCATTTTCCTCTTGATGGACATCTAGGCTGATGCCATTTCCTGGCTATTGTGAATAGAGCAGCAATAAACATGGAATGAACAAGCGTCTCTGTGCTAGGATATAGAACCCTTTGGGTATCTACCCAGCAGTGGAATATCTGAGTTTTATGAAAGCTGTATTTTTAATTTTTTTAAGAAATCTCTACACTGATTTCCATAGTAGCTGGACTAGTTTTTATGTGCACCAATAGTAAATAAAGGGGTCTCTTTCCGCATATCCTTACCAGCATTTGTTTGTCAGCATTTTTGATGATCGCCATGCTGACTGGGGTGAGTTGGTATCACTTTAGTGAGACAGACGCCTGGAGCAAGTCAAATGTTCTTTGGGAGAGAGGGGAGCAAGATGGTCCAATGAGTAAAGGTCCTTGCCACCAAGCCTGCCAACCTGGGTTCATTGCTGAAACTCGCATAACAGATGGAGAGAACCAGCTCTGGAAACCTGTCCTCTGACTTCCACAGTCCTTCCGTGCCACCCACGTGTCCTTACATATATAAATAATGAAATAGACACAATAAAAAAAAAACTTAAAGCAATGCTCTGGAGGCAGTGGGATTCAGGAAGCCCTTTAGCAGAGGAAATGGCTGGAATTCTAACACTAGTCATCACGAGGCATGTGAGGGTGGCTGAAGACCTCAGAGAACTCTAGAGGCATTTGCCATTTTCAGAGGCCCCAGTTCTAGCTGCCATGGGAAAGAAGCCCAAGCCAATGACTTGAATGCACAGCCATAGTAAGAAGATGGGAACATTCACAACCCTGAATGTTGATTGACTGATACAAAGACATCCATATACTGACCTATCTCTCTGGACACCACAGATATATACAATCCAAATGACAATTTCCAAACATCCTATACCAGAGCTAGAGAAATGGCTCACTAGGTAATAGGGCTTTCTGTGTAAGCATTGGCACCTGAGTTGGAATCCCCAGAACCGCTATTAAAACTGGGAGTAAGTAAACCTTCGGGGCTGTTTCTGCTGTGGTGGGCAGAAACAGAAGGACCTTCAGAGTTTGCTGTCTACCAGTCTAGCTTCTGGCTCAATGATGGACTCTGCCTAGGGCAATGAAGCAGGAAGTTGAAGGATACAGAAGCTGATATCCTTCTTGGGCTTCTGCTTTGGGGTTGCTTGCACCCACACTCACAGGTACACATATGCCACTGTCCCCCACGCCACAGCCCCTAGCGCACACACCAAGAGATAAACAGATTCTAAAATGTAGTCAGGTATCTTCTACTATGCATCACAGGTAGCTTCATGTTTGCTTCACAAATGAAAGGTATGAGTCCAAGCACTGACCCCCATCATCCAAGTGAAATATAAAAGAAATAAAAGAGTCAGCAGTAATGTTGGGAGGAAAATTTCTGGACCAGTGTGGCAGTCGTCCTCTTTGGCGTCTGTGGAAACATCTTCATTTTCCACTTTGAGGTGGTTTAGCCTGTGTGAGATACAGACAAGGGGGACAAGATACTATCTCCTTTGAGAAACGAATTTTTTAAGATGGCAAGGAGGCATGATGGCCTGCAGGGACTTCTTCAAGTCATATTCAGAGTGACAAGAACAACTGTTTGTACCAGGATGATAATCTTGCCGATCTTTTTTGTGGCATGGAAATCTTGGCTGAGGATGCAGTTGCATTGGTAGAGTGATTGCCTAGCATGCACAAAGCCTTGGCTTGACTCCCCAGAACTGTATAAACCAGGCACAGTGGAGGCTTGCCTGTAATCCCAGACCTTGGGAGGTACAGGCAAGAAGATCAGAAGCTCAAGATCAAGTTCACCCATCGTAAGCTACACAGAGCATTGCAGGACAGCCTAGGATCTATTACATAGTTAAAAAAAAAACTAATTAGGCCTAGTGTCATAGGCCTGTAATCCCAGCTACTTGGGAGGCTAAAACAGGAGGCCCCAAGTTCAAGGTATGCCTGACCTACAGAGGGAATTCCAGATCAACCTAAGTATCATAGAATATATATATATATTCTCCATATATATATGGAGAGTGAGAGGGAGACTGAAAGAGACAGAGAGACAAAGAGAGAAAAAGAGAAAAAGAAACACACACACAGATGTAGGCTTAGATTTTTTCACCAAACCTATGTTTTTTAGGGTTCTTAACCACTTTATCTCCCTTCCAACACCACTCTCCTCCCGCCTTAGGTAGATGAGTAGGGGAAAGGGGAATAGACCTCTTCTATGTACTCCCTGCTGATTAGGGTCCATGAGTCTTTAGGGAATTACCAGATTCAGTCATTAGGATACCAGTAGGCCAGTCCAAAGGCCAGCACCAAGCAGCAACACAAAGTCAGTGAAAGCTGCAAGACCCAGTTGGATTGCCTGGAAAAGCTCTCTGGAATGTTTGTCTCTACAAAGTCAAGTGGTGAAGCACAAAGATCAGCTCAGAGATGTCAATCCAAAAAACAATGTCTAACTGTGTGTAGGTCTCTGTTTATCTCCTCTCCCAGAGTCCATCCACCAATGATCTCAGCTGGCTAAAGTCACCCCCCTCGCAAATGAGACCTCACAGCAAAATATCACTGGCCCTCTCACGAGCCAACCTACAGCAAAACATCAAATGCCCATCTTGCAGCAAAACATCACATGACAAAACCAAGTCTTCAACAAAACAGAAACTTCCCCTTCACAGAGAAGACAGGGGTTGTAGCTCAGTGATAGAGCACCTGAGTAGAATGAAACGCTCTATGTTAAGTCCCTGGTATCATGAAATGGGTAGGGAGAAGCAGAGGAAAAGGAAGTAGAGACCTCTAACATGCCATTTGCTTCTCACAGGGACATCTGATGACTAAGCAATTCATATTTAAAGTTTAGGAGGTGTTTCTGAAATTTTTGAGGTGCAAGGAGCTATAAAAATTTTTACTTGCTCAAGGACAATGGCTTCCATATTATTTTCCTATGACCCAGTTAGTACCCAAGGGCTACCCCCTTTTTAACTCCCTGAAAAGTCCATATGGTCAGATGATACTGACAGTGAAGAGTTTTGGTGTCATGGTGTGGTAGCTGGAAATGTCCTCTATAGGCTCAGGAGTTTGAATTTGGTCCCCAGCTGGTAGCACTGTTTGGGAAGGTTTGGGTACCAGAGGAAGTGTGTCACTGAAGATGGGTTTGGGAGTTCACAGCTTTGCCTCATCTCCAGTTCATTCTGTAGTTGTGCTTGCGGTATAAGCTCTCACCTTCCTGGTCCTGACACAATGTCTCCTGCTTGCTGCCAACTCCTCCACACATACGTCTCTGCAGTAATAGAAACTTATGACAAAATAAACTCTTCCATACATTGCTTTTGGTCACGTCATTTTATCAATGCAGTTGAAAGTGACTAATACGCATATGAAACGGGGAACACATGGAGCTGTATCAGTAAGAGTATGTGGCCTTCATTTGAAGTAAAACCTCGCTGTGCCTTGCAGCCACTGACTCAGGTATTTGCCAAAATTATAGTGCAATGCTAGAACAAAAGCAAGAATGATATCATAGACTATGGTTGTTTGCAGGTGAATATTTACATTTAATTATGGGCCTCAGCTGACTTTTCTTATAACCCGTGTCGAGTTTCAGTGCTACTGAATGCCAGCAGTAGGATGGATTGTTTTTTCATAAGTAATGAAAGCATCCATTGGTAGATGACATTTCAATCATGCATGATGAGGACACAGAGACTTGCGGTTTTGATTCAGCTAATGGCCCATGGCAAGGATGCTCCAGGTCTGTGTGCATCAGCATCATATGTTATGCTGGAAGAGGTTGGTGGACACAGGCCAGAGGGCTGGCTCACGTGGTCTCTATGCCAGGCAAATTCTCATTTCCATCCCAGTGACTCTAACAGCCAAACACACACACACACACACACACACACACACACACACACACACACACACACACAGAGAGAGAGAGAGAGAGAGAGAGAGAGAGAGAGGCACATATGAATATGTACATTTATACTTTTCCTCTGTGTGTGCAGTATATGTGTGTCAAGGCACATGTGTACATACCATTGTGTACATATAAAAGTCAGAAGATGTGATGTTTTGATGTCAGTCAAGGAGAAGCACACAGGCTTTATTTCCTTAGTAAAGAGGAAATCTTTAATCACCACTGAAGAACTATGCATTGCATACATCACCAACATCCATGAATTCCATTTCTAACCCTTGAACTGACACTGGGTGTGTTCAACTATTTCAAGGAAACCTATAAACCTGTCAGTCTGCTCATTTCGAATCATTAGTTTGTGTGTGTATGTGTGTGACATATGTGAGAGCATGTTCATGTATGCAGCTATACATATGTGCATATGCAGTGTGTGCTTTGCGTGTTTGTGTCTGTGTGTGCACGCATGTGTTTGTGTGTGTGTGTGTGTGTGTGTGTGTGTAGTTTGAGGTCCATCAAACTCAAGGAAAACTCAAGTGTCATTTCTCCAGGGCAGTCTAGCTCATCTCTGGAGACAGGGTCTCTCTCTGGCCCTGGGGCTTTCCTGTTAGGCTAGGATGACTGGGCATGGAGACTCAGGGGTCATCCTGTCTCTGTCTCCCCAGCCACTGATGCTTGCACGGCAGTACTTCACGCACCTCCCCAGCCACTGTCATTATTTTTGAAGTGTTTCTTAAAATGTTTTTTTTTAGTATATTAGTATGTATTACTCCACTGCAAACTGACCCCCGTTTTGTAGTCCAGCATAAAAGGACATAATGTCTTTTCTGTACCCAGAAAAGTATGAGGCGATGAGCTGGGTCTCAGCAGGCTGCTGCCGCCTGGTATGCAGCTTGGAGTGGAGGAGGCCAACATGGTAGCAGCAGGAACATTGCTCAGGCATGGTATCTTTCCTTGCTTCTTCCCAGCTTCCATGGGCTGCTGGGAGGCATGGAAGAAATTCCTTCCCTATCACCCTCGCCTACAGCTTCCATGTATCCAACATCCCCGCTTAGGCATGTCTCTGGCTCTGAAGAGCCCTGGTCTTCCCTTAAAAGGACCTTGGGGCTATTTTGAGTCCACTTGAGTAATTTAAAGTGTTCTTCCCTCTCTCTCTCTCTCTCTCTGAGGCAAGGTCTTATTCTATCACACTGACCAGACTAGTCTAGAAGCTTCAAAATCTCTGCCATTCTCCTGCCTCAGCATCCTCAATGCTGAGATTTATATCACACTAACAAAAATGTTCTCTTAATGGCTACAGATTAACAATAGAATTCACTTGGTACCATACTTTGCATCCCTTACCCACAGCCCACTGTTGTCCCAGGTCCTGAGATTACGAGCCAGGCTTTTCTGGTCCATTCCTCATTCTTCCATGGAAACTTGAAGCAGACCCTTGAGGAAGGCATCCTGGGCTCTGCTGCATAAACACACTACGATTTCGGACATTTTTAGGTAGAGAGTGGTGGGGCTGGTGGAAGTTAAGGTGTTTACAGGCTGGGTGCTCTCCTAGTGTGTGCATCTCACACACAGGCTGCTGTCAGTCTTCATCAAGGAGCCAAGTCTTCCATCTGGGGCCCTACATTGGCTTTTAATTCTGGGGAGCAGTTTGGAGGTGTAGAGGAAAACATATGTACTGTGTCTGATTCAGTCTGATTTTCCTGCCTCCCTGTGGTTCCCCTGCCTTCCCTCTCAGAATCTTCTTGTGCAACTGAGACCTCTAACATGCCATTTGCTTCTCACGGGGATGTCTGATGACTAAGCAATTCATATTTAAAGTTTAGGAGGTGTTTCTGAAATTAAAGAGCAGTGAATATTACACAACACCTCCTCCTATACCAAAGATACCCACATGCATCCACATACCTGGTTGTTGGATTGGCCTTACAAACCAGGCTGACTCCCACAGTAAGGAAGACCTTTTTTTTTTTTATGTTTTGTTATCAATCACAGGTTAGGTACTTTGCATCCCATGCGCAGCCCGCCCACTCCCTCCCACCCTCCCCAACCCTCCCTCATCTCCTCCCCGCCCTTTTAATGGACATCTTAATCAAGGATTTCTTGAAGAGATAGAATAGTCTCACTTTTACCCACGTTTTTTTCCCCCTGTGTTGTAAGAGGGGAGGAGTGTAAAAGAGCCTTCTCTTGTAGGATGTTCCTATCTGATCCTACCAAAACTGAATAGTTTAAACATCTAAATATATGAGAGAGATCCATTTAAAGTATATGTATATTTATCCAAGCCTTATCCTTATTAGAGGTTTTTTTTGTTTTTGTTTTTTTAGGTAGACAGTTAATAGTATGATTCCTTGTGACTTTTTCAGGCATCCTACTGTTGTTTTGTTTCTTCTGTCCTTCTTCTGTATTTATCTCATTTCCCTTTGTAATTACAGCCCCTAAATGCTTATTCCATCTTCCTGACCAGATCGCTCAGATCCTGCCAATGCCCTCCCTATTGTGCCTCCTACCCCATTCCACATTTTTAAAAAATTTCCTTTTCTCTAAAATTACTCCAGGAATATGTACTCACATTTGAAAATTTGGAGCTCAGAGCCTCCAATGAGAGAGAACATGGGACATTTTTCTTTTGGGGGTCTGGTTTATTTTACTCAACATGATCTGTTCTGGATCTGACCATTTACTTGCAAAGTTTATAATTTCATTTTTCTTTATAGCTGAATTGTATCTCATAGTTTATACATATCGCCTTCTCATTATCCATTCACTATTTGAAAGACATTTATGTTGTATCCATTTTCTAGCTATTGTGAATAGAGCAGCAGTGAACACGTAGCTGATCAAGTATCTGTGGAGTATGATATTGAGTCTTTTGGGCATGTGCCAGGAGTGGTATATCTGTATGTATGGCAGATTTATATTTAGCTTTTTGAGAATTAACCACACTGATTTTCAGTGTAGCTAAACCAGTGTGCAATTACATTACACTGAATGAGGGTTCCCTTTCTCCCACACTGTCTCTAGCATTTGTTGTCAATTCTTTTATTGATCTTTGCCATGCTGACTGGGGTAAGATGAAATCTCAGCGTTCATTTGATTTGCATTTTCCTAACTGATAGAGACAATAACATTTTTGAGACATTTCTTAGCTATTTTTTTTCTCTGTGTTTAGGTTCCAGGCTGGTTTTTTGATTGGGTTGCTTGTTGACTCATTTTTTTTTTCATTATATATTCTGGACATTACTTCTCTGTTAGATGTCTAGCTGGCAAAAATTCTCCCCCACTCTGTGGGCTTCTGCTTCATCAGTAGCTTGTTTTGTTTGTTTGTTTGTTTGTTTGTTTTTGTTTTTTTAATCTGTGAAGAAGCCTCTTAGTTTTATGAATTACCATTTGTCAATTGTTGGCTATAGTTCTTGGGCAAATGGAATCTTATTCAGAAAGTCCTTTCCTATACCTATGTCCTGAAGGGTACTTTTCATGTTTTTTTTCTAGCAGTTTACATTTAGGTCTTTGATACATTTGGAGCTAGTTTTGGTGCAAAGTGTTATATATGGCTCTAATTTCATTCTTCTGCATGAGGACATCAAGGTTTCTAAACACCATTTTTCAATGATGCTTTCTTTTCTTCAGTGTTCTTGGTATCTTCATTAAATATTAAATGACTGAAGTTATGTGTACTCATGTTTGGGTCTTCAATTTTGTTCCATTGGACCAAATATCCATTTTTTTCTTTTACCTGCACCATATTGGATATACTACTTCGGCCTTGTAATATATCTTAAGGTCTAGAATGGTAATCCTTTACATTGCCCTTTCTGCTCAGGATTGTTTGGGTTATCTGGGGTCTTTGTGACTCCATATACATTTTAGACAGTTTTTTTCTATTTCTGTGAAAAATACGATGGGGATTTTTGAGTGGGATTACGTTGAAATTCTAAAAAGCTTCTGGTAAAATGATCATTTTTACAGCATCAAATCTACCAATCCATGAGCGTGGGATGCCTTTTCAATTTTTATTGTCTTTATCTTTCTTCAGAGCTTTAAAGTTCTCACTTCCTTAGGTAGGTTTATCCATAAATAATTTCTTTTCTCTCAGGCTGTTGTGAATGACAGGGTGTCCATGACTTCTTTCTTTATGCAGCTGATGTTGACATATAGAAAACCTATTGATTTGTGCTCGTTGAGTCTCTACTCTGCATTGTTGAATTTGTTCACTGTTCCTAAAAGCTTTCTCATACAATTTTTAGGACATTTAATGTACAGTATCATGTCACCTGCAAATTGGGGCAGTTTCAGTTCTTTTCCTTTCTGTATTTCTTTAATTTCCTTCTTTATCTTCTTGCTCCAGCTACTTTACAGTGTTGATAAAGAGTGGGGATAGGAAGCAACCCTGTGTCCTTACTGATTTCAGTGGGATTGCTTCATGTTTTTCTCTATTTATGATGCTGTGGCTATGGGTTTCTTATACATAGCTTTTATTATGTTGAGGTGTGTTCCCTCTAGTTCTATAGTCTATAGGACTTTTATTATAAAGGCATGTTGGATTTGACAAAGGCTTTTTAAGAGTTTATAGAGATGATCGTGTAATTTTCTTTTGGTTTTTAAATCTATTAATGTATTTTACTCTCCATATTGACTTTCATATGTCGAGCCATGCCTACATTTCAGGGAACAAGCCAGCTTTGTTGTTGTACTGGCTCCTACCCTGTTAGAGATCCTGTCCCAACTTCCTTTGATGATGGACAGCAAAGTAGAAATATAAGCCAAATAAATTCTTTGCTTTTGGTTGTGTGCCAGGGTCCAGCTCCCGGTGAGGTCAGGGTCTCAAGAAGGGTGGACTCAAGAGTAAAGAAAGAGTCAGGCACAGGGACTGGGAGGAGTTTTACATCCTGACTTACTGGCTTCTTTACTTACACAGAATGTATTAGGTAGGGATAGATGAATGTTGCTCCAAAAATAGATCATATCATTTTCGTTCCCAGACAAGTGTTATAACTTCTGCTTGGTCATTGAGAAACCATGACAGAACAGAATTATCTTTTACAATCAGTTTTCCTCATCAATCCCAGAACCCAAATTTTAGCAATATTGCAGTGTTAAGGGCATATTTTGCTAAAGCATTACAGCTTGTTTTCGGGTTGGTAACTTTACAGTTTCAAGAACACTAGACAGAAAGAAAACATCCAAGCCATCCTGGGCAAATTGTCATGTCCCAAGCAGTATATTATCAATTTTTAATACTCAGAGTGTTAACTGCAATTAAGCCCAAGAAAAATCTTCTGTCCCAAACTGCTGTACTTATTATTCAATTTCTGTGATAAAATGCTTATATTTTATATATTTGTAAAATGTATTTATATGTCTAATCTTGCTGTTTCATATTCCTCAGCTATATGACACCAGAGTGGCCCTGTATAAGTTAACATTTTTCTAGGAAAGAGGCCTTAATATTTTATTCTTTTATCATTTATCTATACCACTCTTTGCCCATCTGTAGTAGGAATAGCCTTTTAATTTGATCTAGTGCCAACTTCTCTAGCCTAGTGAATATTGTTTACCTTTTAAAGTTTACTTTGTTCTGATTATTTTTTTTCCTGAGTAAATTCAGGGGCAGATATGCCAAGAGGATCTGTGAGTCAGAGTCTCATAAAGAGGTCTTTGGCATAATTATTTGAGTCACAACCTCCAGGGTGTAAGGAAGACCTTCAAGTAGGCCCAGATAAGGAAATCTCCCTAAAAGTGTGAAGGGTTACAGCCAGGACATTCCTGGGAAAACTTAGAAGCAGTAGTCCTGGAAGAAGGCATAAATGGATCATAAGAAAATTTCCAGCAATACATATCCCCAAGTTGTACAAATAATAAAAGCCCCCCAACTATGGGACACATAGAGATCAAGGCCAAAAGAGAGGAGACTGCACCACAGCGACTGCATCACTGGGCTCAGCCTTGCTGGATCTTTGTCAAGCAGCTGTGCTGGCTTTCTGACTTTTGCTGTTCCCATTAGCTGTGGCTCGGCCAGTCATGGTGTTTTGTTGCAGCAATAAAAACCCTAACTATGACAGTCATGGTATATCATCTTTTTGACATATTTTTTATGTATTTGTTTAGTAATATTTTATTGAGCATTTTGAATCTATGTTCATCAGTGATTTGGGCTTGTAGGGTTCTTTCTTTTTCTTTATTCCTATCTTTTTGTTATTGTTGTATCTTTACCTGGTTTTGGTAGTAGAGTAATACTGGCCTCATAGAACGAGTTTGGAAGTTTTCCTGTTTTGATTTTTTAAAAAATAGAGCAAGAAGCAAAGAACCTCTAACAAAAACCCTAACATCAGGGATGAAAAGTCCTTTCTTGATTTGTTGGTCAGAGTTGTCCAAGAGACTACACAAACATTATAGACTATTGTTATGACCCTTGGTTGTGTAAGTAAGTTTCTATTGTTGAGGGCACCACACAATTCAGATTCAGGTCCCAGAGTCCCCTGAAATGGAACTGATGTGAAAGCTTTCTTCCTGAGGACTAGTTTTCATGGTAGTAAAATGTTCCCGACAAGCTTCCAAAGAAGGAGAGCATGCAACAACCCAGATATGATGCTTATGAACCACAACAATGGTTAGCATGGCACAGTAACCCTAAGGGTGCAGTAGTGGCAAACGCACCTTTGTGACATCACACAGGTCTCTAGTAGGGCTTAAGACTTGTTCAAAAAGAAGGAGATCATATCTGGTATTGGAAGCCTGGCCTGATACCCAAGGTTGATCAAGTTATGTATCTTGGAAGAGAACTTGCAATTACCACTTCACTAGGCCAGCATATCCCTAACTACATTATAAATATTTGTTTTTATACCCATAGATACATATGGTTCTTAACCCTCACCCAGTTAACTTATCTGTGTGATAGATGGAGAACACCACAGACAGCCAGAACTATCCAAAATGCAGAGTTGTGAATCCCAGTCCCAAAGGATACATCTATAAAACAACTCCCATACCTAAGACTCAGGGAATATTACAGAAGAGGGGGAGGAAACGTGGGAAAAGAGGCCCAGGGAGTTTGCTATGAGATTTTGTCAGAAGGCTAGTATAAATTCTCACCAACATGACTGCCTAAACAAGAACTTAACAAGGACAATACCAATAGACATGGCAAAGTTGGTGGGGGAAAAGCCCATGGTGCCCGAACCCTGTACTAAGAAGTATAGGTTACTAAGGAGTGGGAGAAATAGTCTTTCCCAGAGAAGAGCACACTGATTGGTTATCCAATATCAAATGGTCAATCCTGAAAACATATGGATAAGAAACATTATATGGTCTTAGCATGGTTAATTTACATATTTAGGAAATATATAAAACAACAGTTAATAAAAAGGAGGCCATGATTTGAAAGAGAACAAGAAGGTGTGTAGAGGAGGCTTTGGAGAGAAGGGGGACATGATGTAATTATATTATAATCACGCGCGCGCACACACACACACAAACACATTCTCCAAACAATTCCACAGGTGAGCTAATGAGCCAATTACAGATAGCGGTTTCAAAACACTGGTACTGCACAAGTAAACAGCATCTGCCTTAAATTAAGGTGCAAAATTTCCAAAAGGTGTGAAGAGACGGATGTCATCTTTAGGTGGTTCCTTTCCTCTCTTTCTTTGATTACTATGGAAGCTTGCAAAATGTCTCCATGCCTTTTGTGAGGATGTCTGAACAGACTAAGCACTGTGTGTGGAGTCTCTTCTTTTGTGTGAGCCAGGCTTTTGCCTCTTGAGTTGCCTTGCTCCTCCAGGGCAGAGCTTGGTTCATGGTGTGAATAGGGAGGCCTTTGCCTAGGCGTCCCTCCTTTCTGTTCTAGCTCTGTCTTGTTTTTATTTTGCAGTAGCTGCTTCCTCTCCATGTTCAGAGAGCTGGTAAAATGTTTGTTCAGTTATGTGTGTCTCTGTCATTTTAGCACTTCTGAGGGACAGGTATAGAGACATTGTCATCCTCGGCAGCCTGAGGAGTCTCCTTAATATTTTAAGGACCTCAACTAAGGCACTGTGAAACTGAATTTTGGATTTCAATACGGAAAGGGATTTCAGAATAGCCTGTATGAAGCACAGTTTGGGTTTATTAAAAATAGAAGTAAAAAGGGCTTGAGAGCTGGCTCAGTGGTTAAGAGTGCTTGTTTTTCTTGCAAAGGACCTAAGTTCAGTTCTCAGCACCCAGAGGGTGGCTCACCTTTTCTTGCAACTCCAGTTCCAGGGGTTCATTCAGCCAGTTTCTAAGGTACCTTCCCCCTCTCAACCCCTTTGTTTCCATAATTGAGTTTATGGGTGGTTCTCTCCATGAAATTACAGTCATAAGAACAAAACAAAACAGAATGGGAGCATTTGGGTCGCACAAGATGAGATTCCTACAACTAGCAAAGAAAAAACGCCTTTATCAAGGGTGGCTGGCTACTGGTGTTAGAATTCCTGTCTTTTTAGCTGGGTAGAGGCTTCAATCAGACTCCAGGGTGAGGGACACTCCTTTTCTTTACCAAGTCCCCATTATTTTTTATCTTTTTCTCCTGCCTTAAATACACCTTAGAATAGAGTTTGAGTTTGAAAAAAATAATAGCCATGTGACCAGATCATGACCCCAAAGACTGATAAATTGGCTTGGTTTGGTATCTACTAAGAAGCAGTCAAGTTCAGACCCCACAACTAGGTGGAGCTCCTTCCATTTTAATGCGTAGCAGACCACCAGAACATCTTGTTAGGAGGCTAACTGGGGCTGCTGGGGGTGGAGCCTCAGGCTCTGAGCTGGAGCTCATCCAGCAGTCAGCATTGCTGATGCTGCCCCTTTGGACACACTTTTTGGTATCCCAAGCATCATTTGGTCAGGAGGACAGGAGAATGACAGAAAGAAACACTCTTTTCCCCAGATACTGGAGTGACGAGAGCAGAAAAGACACTTAGGAAATTTGGCTCAATAAGAGGGATGCCAGCACTCCTTGCTCTGTTCCACTAGAACTCAGTGTGTTGGGGGAGGGGTCCTCATGATGATGATGATGATGATGATGATGTGGTTTTAGGATTCCCACAGTAGCAGCTCACACTGTGCAGGAGGGAAGCCATAGAAGTTTCTCAGAAGAGATAACATTTTAGCTGAGACATGAAGGATGGCAGTGGGAATGCAAAGGCCCCTGGGAATCTCATTCCTGGAAAGAGCAGAGGCAGAGTCCAATGTCCTGAGGCAGGAAGGAGGTAGATTGATTGAGGGGACACAGGGGGGTCAGTGCAGCCTTGGTGTGTGGAGGGAAGAGGCAGGCTGCTTGGAGAGGCTAACATGGATTACACATGAGGTAAAGAGCGCCAAAGGAAGCCAGGGCTGTTTGAGGAAGAGCCATGTTGTGGTTCCTGCATTATAGCAACTGCTCTGGTGGCTGTGTGAGGGTAGTTTGCAGAAGAGAGTATGCAGAGTACTGACGGCACAGGTCTGCCCTTCCAGCCACTGTGGAAGGTGAAGCAGGGAGCCCAGACGTTCAAGGCCTAGCTGGGCTACAAAGTGAGTTAAAGGCCAACCTGACCAATTCAGTGAGCTCTTGCTTCAAAACAAGAGGAGGAAAGAGGGCTGGGCATGCACTTTGGTGTGGAAAAGGAAACAGGCTAGGTTCTGGCCTGTGGATACACAGTGGAGATTCTCATGTATGTGAGACACTCGGTAGAACTTTTGCTTAGAAAATGGCCAGCTTGAAAAGCTAGCTGCAGTGGGAAGCAGTGTGGAATGTTCCTTACGCTTGTCCAAGGGGACCAAAGAGTACAATTTTACTCCCAAGTCTAGGTTCCAGGAGTGCTTGATCTGGCCACTGGGCGTTAGCCTGCCTCCTGATATTAAGAGTCATAAAGCTGATATAAAGAGTCATAAACCACAGCATCATCATCGTCATCATCATCAGGACCCCTCCCCCAACACACTGAGTTCTAGTGGAACAGAGCAAGGAGTGCCGGCATCCCTCTTATTGAGCCAAATTTCCTAAGTGTCTTTTCTGCTCTCGTCACTCCAGTATCTGGATCAGAAAGCTGGCATCTGGAAGTCCCACTGGTCAGTCAGCCCAGCCTAGTCGGTGAATGAGCTCTAGGACATCCAGAGATACTGTTCATAAAGTAGAGTGGACCACATCCAAGGTTGAGCTATGGCCCCCACATGCACCTGAGTACACACAAATATGTAATACACATACACCCATACATATCATATATGTACATACCCATATTAGTACTATAGATTAGATCTAGGACTTCACTGAGACTAGGAAAGTGCTCTACCACTGAGCCTTGTTTTTTCCCTGTTTTTTTTGGAGGGGGGCAAACTCTCACCAAGTTGCTTAGGATGGCTTTGAACTTGCCACCTTCCCACCTTAGCCTCAGTTTGCAAGGCAAAAGAACATAGACAGAGAATACTGGAAAGAAAGGGCATTTCTACTTTCAGAGCATTAAAGGAAGACTGGCCCAAGGTTAGGGGGGCTCTCTTTGCCCCTCCATTCCCCAGCCCTATCCTGGCCAGGGCCCCCAAATCTTAGACTCAAGGTAACCTCTGTGGCAGTTTCAGAATTAACACAAATGCAAACTTTAGCAAATATTATTTCCCAGACATAGGACATCTGGCCAGAGTCAGTGTAATTTGAAATGATGTCAGCTTTATCTCAGAGTCTCTCTCCAAGGGACAAATTGTGAGCAAACAGATATTCTGCTGGTTGATGATGGAGGGAACGAGTGTGCTGCTTCATTGGCCAGATGTCTAAGTATATGGTGAGTAGGAAGGCATATGCATGTGGGGCTGGCACCCTTTCCTCAATGCTGGGCAAGGTTGCCAATGAAGGATGCTGATGGAAACAGAGGTAGAGATGGATGATTTTTGTCCAAGGAGGAAAAAGCAGTTGCTTATGCATCCTAAGAGACAAGGAAGGCTGTGTGTGTGTGTGTATGTGTTCCTGTGTGTGCAGAGATATTTTGTGTGTGCAGGGACATATGATCATATACATATACATGGGGAGGTAAGAGGTCAACTTCAGGTATCATTTGTTGGGAACTGTGCACATTGTTTTCTGAGATCATAACATGAGCTCAGTGGGTCCACCTAATAGGGTCACCTATTAGGTGAGGCTAGCTAGCCATGGAGACATCTATCTGTACCCCTCAACCCCCATGCTGGGATTACAAGTGCATGCCACCACACCCAGCTTTTTAAATGTAGGTTCTAGGTATCAAACTATTTTCCCAGACATTCAAATATTCTTTTATAACTTCCAAACAATTGCCTTATATGTTTGAGTGTTTGCCTGCACATATGTCATGTAGGCACCACTTGAGTGCCTGGTGCCCACAGAGACCAGAAAAAGGTATCGGTTCCCCTCAAAGTGGAATGAAAGACTGTTGTGACCCTTTTTGTAGGAGTGGTTCTCAGGAGGAACAGCAAGTGTTCTTAATCCAGCCCCTCAAAGTGTTATTTATAAGTATGTGTGTGTTCCTCAGGTCATCCTTCTTATTCTAACCTCGCACAAACACTCAGCATGGACATCCCCACTGCCCATGACTGTCTCAAAGGCAGGCTCCCTTACATGGGGAGGGGAGACAGTGAAGCTTTTTAGATTCCTCTCCCTGTAGTTATTCCTGGCAGCTGATGAGAGATGAGATTTCTCTGAAAGGCTCACCCCTTTGAATTGTGTTCCTGGGGAAAGAGGCCAGATGTCACATGACCGGAGCTTTAGAAAACTCCAGGCTTTAGGGGTGATGAGCATGCAGAGTCTGGCTGCCTTCCACCTGCAACAAGGGCAGGGCCAGCGGGGAACAGAGACAGAGGTAGAGACAGCAAAGAAAGTGAGGGGTACAGGCTGCTTCCTCACAGATGGGAGTGTTTAATCCCAAATGGGATGGTTTGTGGTGAGTTAAGCCGCCTTCCACACAGCCTCCAGGGCTGAGGGCCCTGGGTTGGCTGTGAGGCCATCATGGGCACTGTGGCATTTCAACTATAGAACATTCATTGCATTGTGCATTGTTTTTAAAGGTTTTGCTTTTATGTGTATAGAATCACTTAACTCCACCACAGTGCAGAAACAGGGAGGTGGGGCAGGTTTCTTGCTGTGCCCACTTAATACATGAAAAAAAAAAGAAAGAAAGAAAGAAAAAGAAATATCTGGGGAGATGAAACAATTTCCCTGAGGTTTCACAGCCAGAAAAAGATTGGAATCTGGAATTGGAACTCAGACAGCTACACTGAGAACCCATTTTGTTACATGATAGAGGAAATGCTCAAATGCTCACTTAATAGAGAGTGAAGGGAAAGGAATGGATATGGGGAGGAGGAGGGGGAGAAGAAGAGAAGCCAGGGGGATGGTTTAGAGAGAAAGATGCCTGCAGCACAGCATGAGGGCTTGGGTTCAGTTCCACGGGACCCATGGTGAAGGAGCGCGTCTACTCCTGAGAACAGGGGGAAAGGAAGACAGGTAGCTTGATGGAAGGACAGGAACAGACAAGCTAACGGGTGACGGAGGCCAACCCCTCAAGTTCTACTTAGTGTGACTGAGTATGCACCAGGAGAGCCCTTTCCCACGGAGCTCCGTGTGTAAGCCCTCCACTATGTTGCTTAGGCTGAACTTGAACTTACCTCTATACCCCAGCCTTGCACTTGCCATCCTCCTGCCTCAGTCTCCTGAGCAGCTAAGATGACAGGCCCATACTTTCAGGCCTGGCTATTTTGCAGAATTTTCAGTTTTAATTTAATATAAATACAGCTTTGTTAATGTATGCTCAAATTTTATGGTGACATTGCCGTATCTGATTTGATTGAATCTCTTTTTATGGCTCCAGGGAAGAGCCGTTATCTGTCACATCTGAGGAAGTTGGCTGAAGAGCTCACGGCTGAGGCCAAGCAGCTCTGAGCAGCTGAGCTTAGATGCAGATCTCTGTTCTCTGACTGACACCCTTAAACCACTGTTCAATGCTTCTGAATTTTAAATGGCTGGGTCATCATTTCCCCTCCCAAACCCAGATAGCATGGGACCTTTGCATTTGGAGGCTCCTTGTGCTTTGGAAATGGAAGTATATGTGTATAAAGTCAAAGTGCAGTGTGACATTTTGAATAAGAAATGTCCCCACCCCACCCCACCCCCTTGCGTATTTGAAAACTCGGTCCCCAGTTAGCAATGCTGTTTTTCTTCAGGAGTCTATAGAATCTATGGGGGTAGAGCCTCACCAGCTTTGAAGACTTACGACCTTGCTCCACTCCAATACTCGCTCTCTGTATTCTGTATGTCCATAAAATGTTATCAGTCAGCTACCTACTTGGGTCATGTGCTGCCATGTGTCCCCACCATGATGGGCCCTCCTGTTAGACCCTGAAGCCAAACTATATTCTTTCTTCTTGAAGTTGTTTCTGGTCATAGTACCTTCTCACAGCCACATAGAAGTAACTGGTACAGATAGTAGTATTTTCTTCTAGATAGCATGAATTTCTTTCCAAGGAGGAGCAATGCCTTGCTACCCAAACCTTTGCAGCTTTTCCCTGTGGCCTGTGCACTTCTAGCTTAAATGTGACATTACCTGCTATGCTACTGAAACTGTACTTACTGAAGGTTCTCAGCAATAGGGGCACACATACATTACTTTTGTTGGTTTGGTTTGGTGTGTGTGCATGTGTGTGTGCTTGCTTGCGTGTACATACAAGAGCTTGTGGAAGCCAGAGCCTAATGTTCTTCTACTTCTGCTTTTCATTTTGTCTCGAGATAGGCTGTCTCATTGAGCCCAGAGCTCTAGACTGGTTAGCCAGTGAGCTCCAGGGGTCCCCCATCTCTGTGGTCCCTGCCAGCACATCGGAGTTACAGGTATACAGGATAATGTGTGGCTTTTAAGTGGGTACTGGGGATGCGAACACAGGTCAGGTCCTCATGCTTCTTTACCACCAGAGACGCTGTCACAACTCCATTTCTGTGAGTCTTCAATAACTTTCAGATGTAACACTGTAAAGTGCATGTAGACGTAAAGTGAACAGAAGGCAGAACCAGTGTGTAGCCACCACACACATCAGAAATCCCCACGGTAGGCTCGGCCTGGCTGACCCCAGTCCGGCCACCTGCTAGGCAATCCCAGCCTACTTCTGCCGACACCATCCAGCAGTGTCTCAAAGAATTTGTCATCTCCGCAGTTGGGAGGTCTTCTCCTGATGTCTTCATAGTTACTGAGGATTGGATTAGTAATAATTTTTTTTTTGCCTATGAAATCATCACATCACATAGCGCATAACTTGCTTGTTTCCATTTTAAAACATAACTTTATTTTTTAGAGCAGCTTCAAATTATATAAAATAGTAGGTTTCTTTGTGAAATTTCCATATAGGTGCAACATTGATTTTACAGTATTCACCCTCATTACCCTCTCTTGTTTCCCTCCATTACTTCCCTTTCTTCATAAATAGTTTCCTTGGTTTCTGTGTGTGAGTGAGTGTATGTGTGTGTGTGAATGTGTACGTGTGTGAGAGAGAGATGGAAATGAGAGAGATCTAGATTTCACATCTAAGAGAAACACATGTTATTTGTTATTTGTCTTTCTGAGTCTGCCTTATGTCACTTCACATAACGATCTCCAGCCAACAACATAATTTCATTCTTTGCTGAATGAAATTGCACTGGGTATGGGTTCCACCTTTTTCTGTATCTGTTCACCAGCTGATGGACATCTAGGCTGGTTCCCTTCCTTCCTTAAGGTGGTTTTTACCAGGCATTTCATTACAACAAAAAGAGAGGTAATGAAGAGGCACGGGAAGATGGCTCAGTGGTTAAGAGAATATATTACTCTTCCAAATAACTTGATTTTTGTTCCCGGGCACTCATGTTGGATAGCTCACAATTGCCTGTTACTCCAGCCCCAAGGGATTCAACACCTTCTTCTGGCCTCCATAGGTAGCTGCAGTCATGTGGATTTTCTCTCTCTTCACACATACACACAACACACAACACACACACACACACACACATATACACATTCCAGCTTCTCACTTCCTCCCTCTATCGCCTCCCCTCCTCTTGCGTGTGTATGCGTGTGTATGCCTTGAGGCCCCTCAAAGTTAAGAGATTCTTCAGGATAAAGATCTCAGTCATCCAACAGCAGTTTCTACTTTTGAATATCTGGTCCCAACAAACAGTGCCATACCCATGACAAACCCTTGCTCGCTATTGCCAGTGTTTTAATATCACAGATGTAACAAGAATTCTGCGTGAGTTCCTGATGTAGTCCCTAACCCACTTTGCCTCTCACTGGGAATAATAGTTTTTGTTTATTTCTGTTTTGCGGTGCTGGAGATAAAACCCAGGGCCTCCCTCAGGCTAGATGAGCACTGAGCCACCGAGCCACATCTCCATCCCTCAACAGAAACAAGAAACAAAGAAGCACTACTGTCTGGCACCAAAAAGCACCACAGGGTAAGGCAGACAGAATGACTGTGAAAGAACTGAAGAGAGCACAGTGGGCAAAGCCACCTTGGCAGGACTTAAAGGACAGTCAGATAAAGAGGAACCAGGAGGTGCCCGCTAGGAGAGCAAAGCCATGGAAGACAAGGCTGAGCCCAGGTGAGGCTTAGCTGCAGTGGCCTAGTTTACACAAGCGAAAATGGTTCCTGTGGGTATGAGCAAACCAGCCAAAGATGCACGAAGGCCAATAAACTGCCCAAGGAAACAACACCCTGTATTAGATCAATATCTGCATTTGCACTCTCACCCAGAGAAACTCATATTTAACTGGATACTTCCCCCTAGTTTAATTTTCCCTTTCTTTATCTATGGGACCTTCAGGACAGAGGTGGTTTTTTCCCAGCATCCCGGCTCATGCCTTGCTCTTGAGTTCCTGTAGAAGCATCTTGGAGGTTTCTGAGTTGAAAAAACTGATAGTTTTGGGTGGTGGAATGGGCTTGAGTAGAACCTGTGGCATACTGTCTTTTGTTTTCTTACTTTGGTTTGTTCTAACCAGCATTAGAAAGCATTATGCAAAATGCTTATGGACAGAATAATTATTGTAATTTCATTTAATAGACCCATGCATGTATCATCACAACTGGAGTGTGTGTATTCAGGGTTGAGCTCTGGAGTCTTTTGCACAAGAACCTTAATGATGCACGGGAATGCGCAAGGGGGTGGACACTCGCCTTAGCACCCCCCTACTCCTCCTGCCCTCTTTTCTCTCTCTTCTTAAAGGCTGCCAAAAGACACCTGTTTCATCCGCCTCCATGGTTCTCTTCTCTCCTCTCCTCTGCCATCTTAAGTGACTGAGTAGACATTTGTTCTCTGATTTCCTCCTCAACTTCTCTCCTCTCTCCTTCCTCTGCTCTCATGTTGACTGATTATATGCTAGCTTTCTTCTCCAGTCCTCTCTCCCCCTCCTCTTGTTTCCTGTCTTCCTGTCTCTTCCTCATCTTTCTCCCTTCCTCCTCTGTTCTTTGTTTTTCCTCCATCCCTTCTTTATGGTCCTCAGCACTCCTCCTCTCTTCCCTTTCTCTGTTTCCTCCTCCTTCTTCTCTCTCCTTCCCTCATTTGTATTTGAATAGGATGTTCCCTTTGTACACTGTTAGGGCTGCACAAGAGAAAGTGAACATCCCGTTATTCATGTAACTGGTTCTTCCCCCCCCCCGCCCCCGTGTCCTGCCTTGTTCCTGGCTATCCTGGGGAGGAAGCTGGCATGGTTACTGACCACAGCAGTGAAAACTAGAGCCTAAGGTTTTGAGTCTTCATTGCACTGGGTGCCATAAAAATGTAAATAAAAGTATGAAATCACTTTTCCCATGTTCCCATTGACTGTTCCTTCGAACCATCAGAAATAAACACCAGAGTCCATGGCTGCCTGAACAACCATTCTGATGAAGAATTAAGACCTTGTTTGTAGAGCCTGGAAGTGAGTTGCATGCTGAAAACATAAAAACCAAGTGCAGACAAATAACCCAAGGACCACTGTGGCGATTGATTAACCTCCCATTTTATGATACCTTTGCTGCACAGCGAAAAGTAAATTTGTGTTTATAAATGCCCTGGTGACAAGGGTCTTTTTGTCCCTAAAGAAAGAGATTTGTGTGTAACTGATTTTCACCCCCAGAGAACACAGGAGCAGGGGAGGAAGAAAAGAAAAAAGGAGCAATCAATCAAGAGAGATTTTATGTTCCCTATAAGCAAAACCATACTTCACGTATGATGGATTGTGTTAGCAACTAAATTAGATTGCATGGGAGCTGAGTACTAATGCTGATATTTACAGTGCTTAAATATATTGTCTGCCTCCTCTAAATGGAGCTTATTCATTGGCTGTCTGTTATGGGGGAAATACCAGAATAATGAGATGGCTTTTTTCTTCTCTGTCTTCATAGTTTAATATCATGCAACTGTTTATTAATAAGATGCAAACCCCAAAGGATTTTTCTAATCCTATTCTAATATCAGACTAAATTTAATAAGATTCATTCTTCTCCCACTGCATACGCCTCATCCATTCATTTATTCAACTAATATTTATCAAGGGCCCCTGATGTGACAGGACTGGGTTAAGCTTATGGGAATACAGTGTTGAAACAAGACAGACTCAGTGTGCCTGCAAATGGGGACAGGCCTAAAGGGACCAGAAAGAAGCCAAGGTGTCAGGTTCAGAATGTGACCAGGAGTTTTAAGAGTGTCGGCTGCTTCTCTTGCTTCATGACTTCATGGCTTGGAGAGAGAGAGAGAGAGAGAGAGAGAGAGAGAGAGAGAGAGAGAGAGAGAGAGAGAGAGAGAGAGAGAGAGAGAGAGAGAGAGAGAGAGAGAGAGAGAGAGAGAG
>CM053757.1:15681649-15703402 GCA_028658305.1 Pachyuromys duprasi | reverse complement strand
GTTCCAATGGTTTACCTTGCTCGTCCAAGGCTGATAAGGTTTGCTGGGCCCCTCTCTAGTTGTCTGCAGTAGGTAACTGCTGGCTTGTATCCTGGATACAGGATGTCTTGCAGATTGAGAGGTCAAAGATGAGGGGCAGATCTCCAAAGAGAAGAGGAGCCTGCAGGCTTCCCTTTAGACAGAGGCTTGGTCGTGCTTTTCACACTTGAAAGGCAGCCTGATTTCAAAGGGCTGAAGAAAAGGAAGCGAGACAGACACTATGGAGACTGAGTGCAGGGAACATATTTGAAGTATGTGTTTGAGTACTTGATGGTCTTGGAGCAGAGAAATGCTGGTCAAGGCCCTTTTAATCATTGGTGTTATTTTGATATCATGCCTTGTGAGAAATGGGACTGTATGTTGGTTTTTGTGCATCTCTGAACCCCTTCTGCTGCCTGTCCTTCTACCCTGTTCCTCATATCTGGATACAGCATTGGTTTAGCCAATGTTCATATTTCTAGTTCTGGCATGAAACCATTTCCTGGATTATGTTATAGATTTCTCTGGTCTAGGCCCTCATGGGGAGTTTTTACATGCTTGCTAACTAGGCAATGTTGTCTTAGATCTACTTTTTTATAGCTGTCTATTTATTCATCATCCATCCATCTGCCCATGCATCCACATACCATTCACTCATTCATCACTAATACTCTTTCATTCTTTCCCTTTTCCACCCTTCCATTTGTTTACTCATCTACCCACTCATTTGTGCACATATCCACTTTTCTATCCATCTGCTCATCTATCATCATCTGTCCATCCACTCACCCACTCACCCATTCACTCACTTAGCCATACATCATTCATCCATCTCACCTACCCACCTATCCATCTGTTTTCCACTCACCTATCCATCCATTCATCTACTCACCCATCTACCTATACATTTACTTATTTATTTTAATCCACTCATCTCTTTTAAACCATCCACTTTCCTACTTACCCACCCATTCATCTGCTCATCTATCCATTCATCCACCCCTTCACCTACCCACACATCCATCCACTCAACCCCATGCTGTTACGTTAAAATCAACAGCATCATTTTGCTTTGTCATTTCCCTCTGTCAGTGAAGCAGAGACCAGCCTCTCAGACGAGCTGAGGAATTAAAAATAACTAATGACTGTAAATGAAAGTGCACCTATGTGAAAGGAAACAGCACATGCTTTCCTGATTACGCTACTGATCCCACCTTTCACAGTCTCCCTGTAGAAGTCACAGTTTGATTATGGTTCTGTGTCGAGCCAAAGGAAGGATATCACAAGTGAATGAGTCATCTGAACTCTAAGTAAAGATTTTTATTTTCCCTTGAACTCAAGATGTCTGTGGAGATTATGGTAGCCACGGAGGATAGTCTAAATCCAAGGTGAGTAGTGTTCATCAATTCCTTGAACAGGAGTTGTGAAAATGAGTTAAATCTTGAAGTACTGAAAGGGATGTATAGCTATCTCAGTGTCTAGAACAGGATGGTTCTGGACACATCCAATCAAGTGCTATTTATGGTATTAGGTCCATCTGACTCTTGATTTACACCACCTGTCCCAACTTTTAATTGTATTTTGTAAGTGAAAACATGCACTTTCAAAGAGAAATCTTCTAAAGCCGTTTTGCTTATGGGGAGGAGGGTGTGTATTTAAATGGCTCTATGCTTGAGGTAGTTCAAAGTGAGCATCTCTTGGTTTCACAGGCCTTGATTCTTCTTTCTTCTTTTCCATGTTCCTTTACTTTGAGTAGCTGAATCAGGGCCACTGCCATCTGTTTATCTATTTCAGCCAAATTCACCATTCAGATAATGTACATTTCACAACTTAAACCCACTTAGAGATCACTTTTCACCACTTAAAAAGCATTTAGCCAGGATTCCAGAAATAGAAAATGCATCCTGAGACCCACAACGACTTGATGAGAGAATAAAGGACTATCTTCTATGCAGTGAGAGTAAAATTACGCCATCCTTCTCGTGTGTACAGATGAAGGGCATTCTGGCTTGAGAAGAGAAGAGTTTCCAAATTTCTGACTGAAGTGATTGGATGCCACACCTTCCCACTATGTTTGTTGTCTTGGAAACAGATATAGGGCACTTTTGATATAAAAAAGTAGATAATTGGCTCCATTAGGACCTAAATTAGGATTAAGATTCCCCCGTGCTCCTCCCCCCACACACATACACACATATACCAAGAACAGAAAACCATCTTGTTTAAGGATTGGGAAGACTTTCTTGCTGTGAAGTACAATTTTGGACTCCATTTCTTCTCTCCTTAGCTGCAGTTTGACTGCTGGATAGATTCCACATCTCCATGAGTCCTCCAGGCTGAGACTGTAAAGTGAGAAGCAAATCAACCTTGGGCACTTATGATACTGTAAGCAAGAGTCCCAAGCCTTGTGTTGCTAGGCAATGCAGAATCAGCATCAGTATTAGGAAGCTATGGAGATGCAAGTAACTTAAGCCAGAGTCCTCATGGTGATAAGGTAAGGGTAGATGAGGCAATTGATGTAAGACCCTCAGAAGAATGCCTAGAGAATGGCAAACACTCCAAAGCATGAGCTGTTTATTCTCATTACTATGTATTTGTTATGGATCTGTATTCTGGATTTGGGTATAAGGGGCTCCCTCCCATCAAAGATAACTTCTCATGTGTTGAAGGACTGTCCCCCAATGCTGTGATTAGAGGTGGGATTTGGGAAAGTGATTGAATATGAGAGCTGTGACATCATGAATGTATTAATCCATCATGGCCTCATAACCCTCGTCATTAAGAAGTGGTGGGAACTAGGAGGGAGGGCCCGGTTGGAGGGAATAGCCTTCTGAAGGCATGAGTCTGAGATAACATCTTATACCAGGTCTCTCAGCCTTCTGACCTCCCTCTCCACACCCAGATTGCTGCTTCCCTCTGCCATCTTTTTCTGTCTTACTGTCTCTACCTTGCAAAAGATCTAAAAGTAACATGAGCTACTGACCTTGGATTGGAACTTTTTGTTGCAGAGTTAACTTTTTCTGAGGAGACAAGGATAGGGATCTATTCATCTCAGATAGGGCATCAAAGGACAAACCTCTGAAATCCAGTTTAGTACACCAGTGAGTTGAGTAGGCTTTATCAGAGGCGTGTGGGAGGAAGATTACTTACAACATCAAGGCCAACTCCAAAACAGCTATATCCCTCGCATGGTCCCCCAGTGACCCTAAGATAAAGCTGCATCATGAAGTCCGTATTCAGTTATGTACTTCAGCATCATCCAAAATCTCTTGCAGCTGGAAGGGAGAAGGCTGGAATCCCAGGAAAGGATTTTGACCTTGAGAGCATTGCTATCTCCATCACCATTACTACAGACCAGAGTATCTCGGTATTATTTCCATCCTTTAGTTGTTATGAATACCAGAATAATCTCCAAAATGGCTCTGGAATGATCATGTCATTTCTGGAGGACAAAAGGCATCCTACAGCATCTCTGAAACCATGAGCTGAAATAGACGTCCCCTCCTTTGGTTGGATTCTCTCAGGTGTTTTGTGACAGGGACAGACCTGACTAAATATCTTGCTGTGGGGTCAAGTTTCCAGAAGCAATTCTCCAGGCTTCAGTTTCTTCTGATGTCTCTCCTACACCCGTTTTAGGTTGTCCCCTAACTGATTAGGTTCAGATCCTTTGGTTCCTGCTGTGTGCTCTGCAAGCAGAAGTCCTGCATCTGGCTGTGTTGCCAGGCAACAGGAATCAACATCTGTGTTAGAGATGATCTTGGGGTTGGAAATAGCTTCAACCCATTATTTATCTGAAGACAAATATTTCTTCCAAAGATCCAACTCTGTCTCTCAAACTCAATGGCCTAGACTTCAACCACAGATCTTAAGTTCAGACAGTTCCCCGTGAGGGGTTGGAACCAGGAAACAGAAGTATGTGGCAACTTCTGCTCTGTCTTTGAAGGGAGCATTGGCCTTTTGTTTTTGTGTGTGTGTATGTGTGGAGTGACACAGAAACAGTTGCCGTTGAGACAAAATACATATAGAAGCCAAGGGAAGAAGCACTGTTTGAGGCTCACTGCCTCACAAGGCCGGGTCCCTGTTCACTTAGTCCCATGTTTGGGAGAGCATCATGGAGGCAGCAGTGCATGAGGGAGGCTGCTATTCACTTATTGACAGACAGGAAGTAGGGAGAGGGAGAAATACAGAAACCAACCAAGGAGAGCTACAGACCCAATTATCACAAGCCTGGACCTGAGGCCCCTGGGCAGATTCTGAAGCTCCCAGATTTTTGTCCCTCTTTACAACAAATTGTTTAGAGGCTTATGAATTTTCACAGGCAAGGAAGTAACTTATAAAGAAGCAGGTTGTGTGGTGTGTGATGGGTGGGGTGGGGTGGGGTGGGGTGGAATAGTCCTGTGCCATGTGACAAAAGAGAGAAAAGAGGGACATCAGACCAACGGGACCTTTTATGAGTCCTTAACATAGTTCCTGGCTCTACAAAGTTAGGTGAAAGGGCTCTTCAGAGAATGCTGTCTTGGTTGAATGAAGCTTAAGTAGACTGAGGATTGGTATTCTTTCCACTCTTCCTCCCTTTTGTGCTACTGTCTGGAACCTCTTCCATTAATTCTGATTCTCCCACCTTAAGGAGGCTGCTGCCCTCAAAGACCTGCTTCCCCCAACTCAGCCCCAACTCCAGCCTGTCATCCCTTGCCAATAAGGGTACCATATCATAAACCCATCAAGAAATTAACCCACTGACCAGGTCATCTCCATCATGCTGTCATCACCATCTCTGGAAGTGCCCACGCAGACACACCCAGAACCACCATGCTTCCCTAATCCAATGCATCTTTAAGTCAGATGAAAGTGACAACCAGAATTAGCCATCGCCTTCTGCCTGGGTAGACTTTGTTCCTGTAGGTGGGCTAGAGATAAATCTGCACCAGCACTGTCCCCACACTGATCATGACCACAGTGCCCATCAATAGCTGCGGTAGCTAAAGTCTGATTGGCCTCACTCTTTCCCATGGTCAGGCTGCTGAGTGGGTCTAGAGGAGTGGGGTCATGGTGCCTAATCCTCTTGGCAGCAGACAGCAGGAGATGAAATTTTGAAGGGCGATCATGCCTGATAATGGATTAATGGGTAATGAAACTGGTGTGCCAACCCAGTAGACTGAGTTCCTAAATAATCAGACTACAGTGAGCTTGTTCATGG
Organism: Pachyuromys duprasi; assembly: GCA_028658305.1. Lineage (NCBI taxonomy): Eukaryota > Metazoa > Chordata > Mammalia > Rodentia > Muridae > Pachyuromys > Pachyuromys duprasi. The sequence continues at coordinate 15,698,187 of CM053757.1, read as the reverse complement.
TGATTTCAGGAGGTGGAGCTAGAGCCAGCAGGTATAAGAGATAAGATTTCAAGTCTTAAAGAACTTAATTTTTATTACATATCTATATGATGCATCTCTATTTAGGCTATATGTTAGATAATTCTTTGATGTATATTAAAAACATTTATACACACCTAAACAAAAACTGCACATTTCCCTGGGGTATTCCTGCAACTCCATCCTTGAGTTTGATGAATCTGCCAAGGTTTCACAGAACTCAGGAAAACATGACCTGTGATTATCTATAGATTATAAAAGATTCAGGACTAGGGAAGTAGTTCAGTCAATGAAGTCCTTGGGGTGAGAAGCTGTATCCCCAGCACCTAGGGGATGGTTCACATGCTTGTATTCCTAGCACTGGTAAGGGAGAACAAGATGGATCCCTAGAGTTCATCTGCCAGCCTGTCTAGCCAAAAAGAGGTACACTGTGGTAGCCAAAAGAGACCTCAGCTGTGGCCCGATTCCGTGAGAGACCCTGTCTCAAAAAATAAGATGGAAAGTGATAGAGGAAGATGCATGACATTAATTTCTAGCCTCCATATGTACATGCATAATATGGCACACAGTGTTATAAAAGACAAAGATCAATTTGCTTATACATGTCCACATTTACCTTCAGGCATGGATGAATGCATAATACTATGAAGAATATAGATGAACCTCAGATGAAGATAGGTATGAGATGATGTAGGAAGAGCATGATCCCTGCAAGCATGATCAGGGAATCAGCTTTCTGGAATGCCTAGGAATTCTGCCTGTGTTTTGTGCTTTTAACAGATGATTCATTACAAACACACAGTTTATGACATCACTGACCATTGATGAGCAACACAGCTTTCAGCCTTTTCCCTTCTTCAGTGGTGTGTGTTAGGGAAGGACTCAAAACTCTAACCTTCTAGTCACATGGAGTTTCTTCTTGGCAAGCATCTCCTCTCTGAGGCTTCCTAGGAATCCCTAGGCATCAGGGCATACTTCAGTCAGTAGCACATGAAAAGACACATGATTTTGAGACACTCCAGGTTTAGACAGTTGTGTGGCAGAAAGCTGAGACAAAGACTAACTAGATATAGATATTTCATATTATAAAACACTGTATCCCAGCCATGTATACACACACACACACACATACATATAGTCTGTATCCAAAGGTTCTTATTTCTTTATCAATCTCTGGGAAGATGTATTTTTAGGAGGCGTCTCTTGTGATTCTGAGGTCTGGCAAGTCTGGAAGTGGATTATAGGAAGCCAGCTGGCAGGAAGCTGGTGGAATTTCTCCGATATCATATGAGGACAGCTTTTCCTTTATCTCCAGGAAATCCATCTTTGCTATATAGGCCTTCAGCTGATGAGGCCAGGTTCCTCCCCATTCCTAAAGACTATTTGCTTATGTCAAGTGTTCATAGGTGTTGATTACATCTGTGAAATGAGCTCACTACAATCATCAGGATCAGTGTTGTTGCTATCTGAATGTTATCTCTCAGTCAGCTCACACTGAACGCTGGGCAGCAGAGCCTTTGAGGTTATCTGTGTGAACCTGATCTGGTGTGAATAACAGAAGGGGAGGTGGAGGTGGCCAAAATCACCCAGGGAGATGCCCACTTCCAAAGATTGAGTTCCAGCTGAATCTCCCCAGTTACCTGCCTTCCTCATGCCGAGGACAGAAGGGGGCAGGGAGATCAATATGGGCTCATTAACACTTAATTTAGGCTTTGTAGGCTAAAGCATGCCAGAAAGAGAAATGGCAGACATATTACTTGTCCAAGGCATTAGCTATCATTAGCCTGTCCCTTACCTGTCAGGCTCGTAATATTTCTCCTGGTACTTGACACTGCCCGTACCACGTTGACTAATGGCTTCCACCCAAACTCCATCTTTACCCCTCCCCATGTGGAGCTCTCACGACTGTCTGTCTTTCACTCTAAAGCTCACTATTTATTTCATGTCCAAGTGATTGTGTTCATTTCAAAGCCATTAGCATGTGGAGAGTGCTCTGGTCACCAGGGCAACCAAGAGCCTGGAGTGTCCATCACCTAGTTGAGGAGATATCTCCTTCCTCTTGGGAGGATTCCAGCTGTGCTTTGATTTCCTCCATTTATGAGGTCCCTGCATCTGTCACTTGTCAAGCTTCTGTGTAGCTCTCTTGCTACGGCCCATTCCGTATGACATTTCTTTCCTGTACTCACAACACAGATGTTTTCTAGCACAGCCAACTGCATGATTGTACAACCTTCTAGTCTCTCACCTGTTAATGTTTTGCCTGTTGCACACCTCAAACCATCCCTCTCCTCCAGTCTACATTTTACTTTGGCTTATCACCTCCCAGTCTGATGTCTAAGAATTCAGAGCACTGGCCAATGTCTCCAGGAGGGAAGAAAATGTATATGTTCAACTTTAGCTATAGAGTTAAACACTGCTGGAAATGAAGTATGATGCCTCTCAGTGTTGTTGTTTGGTACCGTTGGAATATAGTTGAGAATCTGATGTCATTTTAATATGTTATCCTAGAATTGTAAATAGAACTCATGATTTCCCACTGCAGGAACCCAATCATGTTCTATTGTGGCTATGCTGCCTGAGCAATAGTAAGGGCAGGTGCTTGTCTGGAAGCAGATGCATATTTGGATGGAAATGACTGTAGGTCATGGTGGTGCCCATCCTTGGCTTTGACCTGGTGTTGCCCAGATGTCAAGAATACAAGATGAGGCCAGATGCTTTTTTGACCCTCTGTTCCATCTGCCTTCCTCTCTGAGGTGGAGGTGGGATCTTTGCTTTATAGGCTGGGGAAGGTAATTGCTTCCACTGCATGGGCTGGACTTGACCATGTACACTTTGAGTACATCCTAAGGTGGACCACTGGCCTGTGGTTTCTGGGAGTAGAGGGAGGGGAAGAGAGGAGGAGAAGGTAGTGCCTGGATGACAAACAGGCCACATTGAGATTCAGTCTCTGTTTTTCCAGCGGTCTGAGGTTTGTGGGAAATGGAGAGGAAAAGCCATTCTCTACCCTATTCTCCCTGGTGTTGCAAAATGGAATGTATCAGCCATGCTGTGCACCCTGTGGTACTTACTGCCTGCCTAAAGGAGACAGTAAAGCAGGGTTTCCTCCGTCTCTCAATTTGGTCCAGATAGTACCACAGGTCCCAGAGTGGACACAGGCAAGCTAAGCTGGCTTTCATTCCGCCTTTTCATTCCAGCCTCTGCTCTTGATAGCCAGTCTCTTTTTTTTTATTCCCAAAGACAACTGGTGTCTGATATAGCTTCATTTTGTTAGCAGCAAGAGTGTGTGTGGGGGGAGAAACACCTGAAAATTGAAGAGACACCTGGATAAGAGTCTTAGGTTTCATTGAAAATAAATCAGCAGTAGCACTTGTAGGAGTCTGTGATGTGGATTTTACAAGGCTTAATATTAGACACAATATCTGAGCTATTTTGATGGAATATGTTGGGAGAGATTTCCTGTTCTGTGAGATGAAGGTTTTTCTTTTTGCCTCAAGCTACAACCTTCGTTTTCCAGTGAAACCCTTCTCCACAGCTGGGATTGTAGTCAAAGGGTGGAGAGCTGAAGACCATATCTGTGATGAAGCCAAAAAAAATTTTTTTTTAAATTAAAAGATTACCTAGACTGCTTTCGGTACAGGACACTGACAGTAAATACTAATTGTCCAAGCCTGTTGGAAACATGAAAAGAAGGCTTTTGGGCTCTTTAGCACAATCGTCTTTGTGACTGTTTCACTTACGGCAAGTTGAGGGTGGCGGGTACCAGTGAGACCCTCCCATCTAGCCTTTGTGTGAGTTTCCTCTCAGAGGAAACTGGAATCTGTTTTGCTGGGTTTCTTCTCCCTCTCATTCCTGTAGCTCTTTCCAAGCTTCATTTTGTCAGGCTGTTTGCCATCCCCTTCATTAAGAATCGCAAGGAGGCGATGCCGCTCTGCATGAGTGGGAGGCAGGTTTCCCCGTCTTTACCTTTGCATGAGTCAGGGTTTTTAGCCAGTGACAAAACATGTGACAGAAATGGCTGAAGAAATGAAGGATTTATGTTGCATTTAGAGGCTGCCAGTCTGTTGTGAAGGGATGGCGTGGCCTAGCAGAAAGGAAAGGGAGGGATGAGACTACAAATATTGCTTCCATTCCCAGAACCCACCTGGGGAGAAGGAGAGAACCAATTCCTGCAAGTTGTCCTCTGACTTCCTCAAGCATCCCATGCATATGTGCCCATCCATACACACAAAATAAGTAAATAAATGCAATAAAATCAAATATACATATGAATACAGATGGCTGCCTTTGACCCCTTTCTTCTCCTTTTTAGTGCATGTGGGCCGTCAGCCTCCTGCCCACACTTGGGGCAGGTATATCTTCCTCACTCAGTTAATCACATCCGGCAGTGCCCTCCCAGACACACCCAGAGGGCTGCTCTTTGCTAATCTCTGAGCGCATTTGTCCAGTCAAGTTTATGCCCAGGATAGCTGCTTGGGTTTGGTTCTTAAGGGAATGGTTAGAATTTAGCACCATCTTTTGGGTGGCTCAGCATTGGCACCTTCCAGTGCAGCCTTCCTCTGCCTGTGCACGGACCGGGTTCTTTCTGTGTGCCTGCCACAATGTCTGGCACAAACTACACACTCCATAACATATATGAAAGTTCGGAGAGAGGTGGAGGGCAGAAGAGGAATGATTGAGGGGAGAGGGAGGGAAGAAAGGTCCTCATCAGAAGGAAACGAATCTCTTCATACAATGTGTACTGGCATGGCCTCTCTCATAAAAGGAAGGGATGAGATCATTCACATTCTTTGTCAGTAATGGACCTTCAGGCTCCTCTGTCTGTGGAATTTCAAGGCCACAGAAACTCCCCTGAAACTTAGTTATTTTTGGAAGTTATAGAAAACTGCAGTAATGAGGCTATAGTTATAATTATACGTTAAACAATTAAGAAGGCAATCTTTTTTTTTTCATAGCTCACGATCAATGAAAGGATTTTTCTTGTTTTTTAATCCTACCATACTGTTTCAGCAAAATTTATTCCTTTTTTTTTTAAAGTTTTTGTTTATTTATTTTAAAGCAAGGTTTGGGAGCTAGAATGATGGCTTAGTGGTTAATTACACGCGTTGAGCTTCTGAAGGATCCAGTTTGGTTCTTAGCATTCAGATATGTCTGTAACTCCGGTTCCAGGAGGACTGACGCCCACTTCTGGCTGCTGCAGGAACCATCACACGCACGCACGCGCGCGCACACACACGCTCCTTAAAAATAGTTTTTAAAAAGTAAAAAAAAAATATTAAAAGGCAATGTCTAACTAATTATATCAAAAGGAACCTTGCATTGTTAATTCAGAAACAAGTCTGTGCGCGAAGGAGGCACTCTCATTCCTGGAAAGAATCTGATTGAAGAATCAATTCCTGGTTCCCTCCTCAGTTTCCAAACCCATCAGAAAAATAATCACTTTTAAGGAAAATATGACATGAGGGTCAAAAGTTGGGCTTCTTACCAGCACTTGGCATTGGGGACTTAGAAAATACATGTATTATTTACATGCATTGGGATGTCTGCCCTTTGAGAACACAGATCAATATAGCTTATCAGCTTCAGCCCTTTATGTGAGGAGCCCACACCACAACGTCAGGAGTTCTAAGACAGCACCAATGCCCCCGTTAGCGGAAAGCCACATCAGAAGTGGCCTTTGTTTTTGGTTAATGTAGTTCAAATCCACCCTCATGGAATGACACAGAAGAACCTGGAGAAGCAGCCAGCACTGAAAAGACAGATTCGTGGAAATTTTTGGTTGTAAATGGTACAGTACAATCTTGACCTTTTACTGACATTGGAGTTCAGGGAAATTTATTTTTCCCACAACCAGTTCTCCTAGGAAGTTTGCACCTAAGTCATAAAAGAACACAATAAAATAATGCCCACACATACAGCATCTCCATTAGCTTTCTTAGGCAGCATCCTCGAGAGTAGCCATATAATTTAATATTTTTCATCTAATGCTTAGAGTAAAGCATGCCATCAAATTGAATTATTTGTCAGGTTTTCATCTTGTTCCTTTGATTTTGATTATCCAGCATTTTCTACATCCTACTCACTAAATTGGAGAGGGTCACAGCTTTTTTGTGTGCCGAAATGAAATGTAACCTTGACATGGAAGGACAGGAAAGACTTTTTTTTATAAAATAGATTTGATTTCTATAAAAAAAATTGAGCTAGTGCTCTTTTGATACACTAGCCAGAATAGATGCTGTTAACAGATAGGAACGTCAGTCTATTTAAAAATCTATTAGCACAATTTTAAGTGTATAATACCGTGCTGTTGAGTCAGGTACTGCATCAGGTCATTTCCTAGCTCCTGTGACCAAATACCTGTCAAGATACAACCTAAGAAGGAAGCATTTATCCTGCTCACAGTTCTGGGGCACAGTCCTTTATGTCAGGTGAGGCAAGACAGCTGGAGCCTGAGGTGGCTGGATGTATTTATCTGCTATGAGGAAGTGGAGGGAAGTTATTAAACTTCAAGACCTGCCCCTGGTGACCCACTTCTTCTACTTAGGCTCCGCCTGCTAAAGATTCCACAACCTTCCCAAATAGTGCCACAGGCTGAAATCAAATGATTAAACATGAATTTGAGGGGACTGGTTCACACTCAGACTGTCTTCGCGAGTGCCTTGTGGGACAGTGGGCTCCTTAACTAATCAGTCATACACAGCTCAAGTGTTAACTACAGTTTCTGATTGAAATAGATATGCACATACATTCAAACATACCCACGGCAGGGATGTGAGCCCTCCAGGGCTGAGGGGATAGGACAGTTGGTAGCGTATTTGACTCAGGGGCATGAAGACCTGATTTCTGTCCCAAGCACCCACACCAGTAAGCCAGGTGCAACATTTGCAGCCCCAGTGCAGAGGGAGGGAAGACAGGCGGATCCCCTGGGCTCGCTGGCCAGACAACTCAGAGCGCTTGCTCAGTTCTAGGCCAGTAAGGGAGTTTTCACAGAAGAAAGACAAACATAGACATTGAGTAGCATAATTAGAGGCTGTCTTCGGGCTTCCACATGCATGTGCACACGTGTGTGTGCCACTCCACACACAGACGTAGCCTACAAAAGCACAACTCCCAAGGATCCACTCCCTGCAGCCGAGCGAGCTCCATTTCCTAATAGGGCATGGAGTCATAGGCTGCCCCTTGGTTTACCCTAGACAAAGCTAGCTAGCACCCTCTTAGTCCAATTACCTCTCAATGGCGACACCTGCTGGAGACTAGGTTTTTTGTTATGTTAATGTCTGTGGAAGCATGGGAATATCAGCACAGGGCTGCATTTAACTCTCTGAGGCAGCTAAAGTAGGTAGGCGCCGCTGAAGGCCCAGAATTAGTCCGGAAACACTGTGGTGTCAACCTCCCCTCTTTTCCGGGTGAATCCAGTCTAAAACAGCACATCATTTGGGAATGGACAGACCCAGGAGATCAGCACCATAAAACACCTGCATTTTTATCTGTCAGGTTTGTTTCGTTTTGTTCCTGTAAGGGACAGAAACTCAATCCACCAACGCTAAATAAAATAGAAATTCGTGTCACGAACGGAGAGGGTAGGGTGTCACATTTGAGAAAATAGGCCTCAGGCACAGCTGGATTGAGCCGCTCAGTGGCTGTGGTCAGGGTTGTCTTTCTCCCCCTTCCTCACTTCCTTGTCCCTCTTCTTTTTGGTGTCTTGCGCAGTCGCAGGGACTATATAACCATGTTTGCTCATGGTAATGTAGAAATCCCACATGCAAACACCCCACTCCGTAGCTCTAGAGATGCCTCATAAAGGTCAGGAAATGTCTGGTATACAACTGGGGAGCAGTCACAATGTCATCCTGTGGGTTGATTCGCTATCGTGAATTGATTCTTGCTAGAGCACGACAGTCCTCTTAAAGAGAAAAATAGCTGCTCTTGATAGTTGGTGAGGGTGGGTCGGGGAGACTTTATTTAGGGGAGGGGCAGCCTTGCAACAGGGCGTGGGGACACTGTAGTGGGCTCAGCAGTTGTGGAGAGGAACTGGGCTCAACTCTAATCGCACCAAGAAAAGTGGGACTTTATAAGCAGAGCGCAGAGTGGTGGGCAGGGTCAGCGGTTGGGAAATGACTAAGGGAAAGTGTCATCAGTGAGGGGAGACTGGGCTACCCTGATCTAAAAGGACCCTTGGTGGCATTCACAGGGAAACCTGAATAGTGTTGTCATGGTGTCTTAGTTGGAAGTTTCTACCGTTGCAACAATGGAGGAAAGAGTTTACCACACTCCCCCATCATAGTCCATCACTGAAGGAAGTCAGGGCAGGAACTGAAGCAGAGACCATGGAGGAGAGCTGCTTATTGCGTTGTTCCCCATGGTTCACTCCACCTGCTTTCTTATACAATCTAGGACCAACTGCTCAGGGCTGCCACCCCCCACAGTGATCTGGGTCCACTCACATCAACCATTAATCAAGAGAATGCCCTACAGAATTGCCTACAATCTAGTAGGGACATTTTACCAATTGAAAGTTCCTATTTTTCAAATGACTTTAGCTTGTGTCAAGTTGACAAAAAAAAAAAAAGAAGAAGAAGAAGCAAGCAAACAAACAAACAAATCAAGAGAGAACAGCAAACAAAAAAAATTCCTCCAAACCAAAGTCAGCCAGCACTCTTGGGTAGGAAGATTCAGAAGTCTCATGAGAGGTGAATCAGGAGCAGAATCTTCATGTGTGCTCCCCTGGTGCACTTCCTTCAGAACAGACAGCACCCCATGAACAAAGTACTTGAGTAACACGCACTGCAAGGAACTCACTGGTAAAAGTTGATTTCAAACCAGTGTTTCCCTTAGGGCTGAAGAGAGGGCTCCATGCTTAATGGCATATACTGCTCAAGCAGATGACCCAAGTTCAGTTCCAGGAACCCAAACAGCTCACAACCACCTCTAACTCCATCTCCAGGGTAATTGACCCCCTCTTCTGGCCTCCATAGGCACCTGAACCCACATGTGCGTGCCCACAACTAGGCATATGCGCACCTACACATAAATTTATAAAAAGAGAATTAAAACAATGAAACCAGTGCTGCCCAAGGTCCACACGGATGTGTAAGCTTCATCTGACCTTGAGAATAGGAAGGCCAAATTGTCACAGAGTTTTCTGAGATGTAAACACCGAGGCATTGGATTCGTCCTTCTAATGCCTGTTTAGTGTTCCCTGCACTGAGTGACATTTTAGACTTTAGAGACCCACAGACTGCTGCTGAGATTTCTGTTTTCATGTGTGGTGTGTGGTGCTGGTGGTAAAGTGCAGGGTCTTGTGGAAGCTAGGCAAGTGCTCTGCCACTGAACAACATCTTCAGTCCATTTTTGTGGTCTGAAATTACAGGATAAGATTTATGGCCTTGGGGTTTTAAACAGATGTCTCAGCGGTTACGAGCACGTACAGCTCTTGCAAAGGATCTGACTGCTTCTCAGCACCCATGTTGGAAGACTCAAAACTGGTTGTGACTCCAGTTCCAAGGGATCTGATGCCATATTCTGTCTTGTGCAGGTATACGCAACACAATTGCACAACACACGAACCCATCTATGCACATACATAAACAAATGTTTAAAAATTTAAAAATTATTCCTTGAGATTTTCAAACAAGTGTATTTTGATCGTCTCTACCCTCCAATTTTTCTCAAATCCACATGATTCGATTCATACAAACTTCGTTGTTGTTGTTGTTTTGCGCATCAAGGCTGATTTGTGCTGTCAAGTATTCTTGGATACATGTTCTTCCGCTGGAGCTGCATCCATCTATCAAGGACTTCACTATTAGAGAAAAACTGACCTGACCCTTTCTCTCCCTGCAGCTAAAAACTGGCAGTAACTCCTCAGCTAGGAGTGAGGCTTTAAAAAATGATTTGTAGCATTGATGTGGAACACACAGGGCAGCTCTCTCTCTCTCTCTCTCCCTTCCTCTCTCTCTCTCTCTCTCTTTCACACACACTCACACACACACACACACACACACACACACACACACACACACCCAGCAGCTCACACACAAATACGCCCGCGTGTGCATGCACACATTGTAGTGTTTGCTACTTTGTGGACTTCTCTTCCTCTCTTCCACCATTCTCCACCGTTATTGACCCCCTAACATCAGAGAGGAGAGAGAAAAGGACAGAGGGGAAAGGATTTGAAGTTACTGTTAGATGGCTTCCTGCTGGTTGGGGATGCTGAGCTCCTTGGCGAAGTTTGATCTTTTCCATCAGGATGTCTAGTTCCTTCTTCTTGTTTATTTGTGCATGACTACTTGACAAACAGCAACCAACAGCATCTAAACACCAACCAGCCAACAACAGCAACCCCCGCCCCTCCCTCGGGGCCCTAGCCTTTATATCTCCCTTGAAAAATTCCCAGAACTCCAAAATCTGACATTTGCAGAAACTATCCGCAGCTGGCAAGTCCACACTCTTGATAGAGCGTGAAGCAGATCATAGTCAGCTGCCATGACGCAGCCTCTTAGCCCCATATGTAGGATTAAAACAGAAGCACATTCCTATATCTGTGTTTTTTAAAGTGACCAAAAATCACAAAGTTCTTACTGCAACACATTTTTATTTGTAACACAAACCACATGTTTGTGATTCCAGTCCAATCCACTCAACATAAAGTTAGGTAATCTGCTTGTGTGTGCGTGCGTGCATGCGTGCGTCCTAATTATACATTCGTGCAGGCGAATATACGCACATGTACAAGCACATGGGGAAGTCAGAGGACAATCTCACATGTCTTTCTTCCAGCACCATTTATGATGTGGGTCAAGGCCTCTCGCTGGCAGGAACTTGCCAGTGGACAAGACAGACTAGCCAGGCAGTCAGCCCTGGAGAGATTCCCATCTCCCTGGGCTTGCAAGTCTGCACAGCCACTCCCAGCGGCATCTTAAGTGAGTTCTGGAGGGGCACTTCTTGCTTCTTAGGAAGTGCTTTACCAACAGAGCAGTCTTCCAAGCCTTGTTCGCTTTTAGCCTGAAAGGGTCTTCCTTTCCCCAAACGCTTACACCATAGTTTTGTTGTTGTTTTGCTTCTTTTTTGTTTGTTTGTCTGTTTTTGTTTTTCGAGACAGAGTTTCTTTGTGTAGTCATGGCTGTCCTGGAGTCACGTTGTAGACCAGGCTGGCCTCAATGTCATAGTTTTTGTGACATGTATAAAAGGTGACTTACACCCCTGACACGCCAGGAGACACACTGGTGATGGAGGCTTGTTCTGACCAAGCTCTTGGCTGGGCACTGTGCTAATGGTTTATTGTGGTATTTCTATGAATTTGCATGACAAACCTACTACGTTGGTAACACTGGCTGTTAAAACACTTCACAGATGAAAAAACGGAGGCTTATGTTCCGTCTTAGGATTCTCATTGCCGAAAGTCCTTCAAAGTCCTATGTTATGGGGCTGGAATTTGAATTCAGTCCCAATACCTGTGTAAGAAGTTAGTTGTATGTCTGAGGAGGCAGAGAAAAGCATGTCCCTGAAGCTCGCTAGCCCCCAATCTAGCACAGCCAGTGAGATCCAGGCCCCTTGAGAGAAACTGTCTTAAAAAAAATAAGGTGGAGAATGACTGAGGAAGAGAACCTGAGATAGTTCATATATACATAAACAGACAGCAGACAGACAGATAGACACACACAAACACACAGATATTAAACGTACCCATTTTAGTTTTAGATAGGAACCCAGCCTTTCTTCCCTACCTCAGACACAGAGTCTCCCTCTGAGAGCCATCAGATGGACAAGTTCACTGTCAAGTTTCTGACCTCAACATAATGGACAGATGAGGTCATCTGAAACATTCTCAGTGCCAGGGAACCAGAGGTGTTCAACACACCATGATCACATTCATGGAGGTCCGTCCAAAGGTGGGAAGAGGCGGACGGGGGACTGAGGACACACTAGATCTCGTGATGGTAGTGTCTGGGAGGTTATCACCCTGGGAGAGCAACCTTTGATGTCAGTCTTGCCCAGGACCGCAGACCTCAGTAAGCTTAGTCTCACTCATAGCCCTGTAAGCCTTGCTTGGTAACTCTCTGCATGGTGATCCTGCACTGGGGTCTGTGCTCTGATCCTTTCAGGCTTACCAGCCTTCGGGTCCTGAAGTTCCGCCTCTTGTAACATACTGTGCATCTGCCACAGCCTCTGTTCCCTGCTGGCCTTTTGGAGATAGCTGGGACCACTGTGGTGTCGCAGTTGACATGGCAACTGGGCCAGGTATGAGCTCACATACAACAGCATTTATTGCTCTAGGTGTTAAAAAACAAATCACATCTTTAAAAGGTCAACATGGTTGGGACTAACCATGTGAGCATGGAAACACAAGAGCTGGGGTGAGCCGGTTCATTATTCCTGGAATTAGAGAAGTCCTGTGGCCTCATTGCAGAGTGCTGGGAGGCCAGAGCGAGAAGGAAAATCAGCTGCAGTGCTGCAGTGGGCAGCCCTCCGGGGAAGGCACACGCCCCATGTTTGCTCCAATGCTTTATCGTTCGTTTTCTCTTTTCCTCCCTCACTGAACTACATTTAGGATGAATGATGATATGTACTGTTTCTATAGCTTCTCATTCCCAAATCCACATGAATTGGGGTTTAGTCACAGATTTATTAGAGTCAAGAGATGGGGCCTTTAGGGAACATGATGGTTAGTCAACAACTTGACAAGATTTAGGATGTCATAGAAACACAGCTCGGGATGGGGATGTGTCTGTCCATGAGGGTTGTTTCCAGGTCTAACTGGGGAAGTGGGTGGCACCATCTCATGGTCTGGGGTGTGAATAAAAAAAAAGATGTGAGCTGAGCACCCTCAGCCACCTCACTGCTTCCTGACTGTGGGTGCATTATACCCTATGGCCAGCCTTATGCCATGGCCGCCATGCCTCCTTTCCTGCTATGGCAGACTATATCCTCAAATTGTGAGCCAGCATAAGCCCTCCCCCTTTCTCTTCCTTCCTTAAGCTGCTTCTGGCAGGCATTTTCTCACAGTAGTGAGAAAAGTAACTCACACAGGTGGTGGTGATGCCCTGGTGACTGCTCTCTCATGTACAGGATTAACATCCCCCGAAAAGATGCTTTGTCCCTTTCTGCTGTGTGGCAACATATAGAATGTACCACTTCAGAGCACAGGTCCTCACCATACCCTGACTCAGTGGACAGCCTCAGCTTGGACTTCCCAACATCTAGAACTCTGAGCAGTCAGTTTCTACTGTATGTAACTTGCCCAGACTCACATTTTCTTATAGCATCCTGAAGAAGTGAACAAGTAAGTTTAGAAGAGCTTTAGGAGGGAGATATTGGGCTTGTTGGAAGAGCCCACTCAAACCTAGACATGTCTGAAGTGTTATGAAAATTACCACAAGATACTAATGTGGTCTGCCCCTAGAGTACTGTTTTAGGTCTTTGTGTGTAGCCTGCTAAGAAATAAAGCATGCAGCAGTTGGTAGCTATGGCAGTTATTTTTTATTGTCAACCTGACATGATCTAGAATCACTTGGCAAGAGACTTTCAATGAGGTACTGTCCAGATCAGGTAGACCTGTGGACATGTCTGGGGTGAGGAGATTGACTTGATTATGTTAACGGTTGAGAAAAGGACCAGCCCTTGTGGGTGGGGGCACCCTTCCTTGGTCTAAGAGTGGAGATGAGGGGAGCGGAGCACAAGGAAGCGGGCATCCATCCTCTCTGCTGTTGACTGTGGGTGTGATGTGAACAGCTGCTCCAAGATCTTCCCGCCCTGACCTCCCTACAGTGGCACGCTGTACCTTGCAATTAGGATCTAAAATAAACCTTTTCCCCATCTCAAGTTGCTTTTTTTCCTCCCAGAGTATTTTCTCACAGCAACAGAGATGAGCCAATACAGCAGCCCAGTTGGTCAGGATCCTGTCTTCTGTATGTCCAGGGCTCAATCACCAACACTTCATAAAACAAATACAAAACCCAGAGTCACACAACAGTCATTCTAACTGTAGGAGATGCAAGTGTAGTAATGTTATTGGGGGGGCAGCCTGTTGTGCTTGTGCGTGTGTGTGTGTTTGTGTGTGTGTGTGTGTGAAGTTCAGTGTATGAAGAAGGACAAGAGTTCAGTCAGGCTGTAGGAGCAAAGTCTGCCAGCCTACCAAGGTTATGAGTCCTGCTTCCCCAGCATCTTCTGTGGTGAGCAGTGAATCTGACTTTCTGTGAGGATGTCCCTACCATGGTTAACATATATCTGACAGAGGGCTAATATCCAGTGTATATAAAGAATTCAAGAACTTAAACAGCAACAAATCAAGTAATCCAACTAAAAAATGGGGTACAGAATTAAACAGAGAATTCTCAATAGAGGAATATTGAATGGCAGAGAAACGCTTAAAGACATGTTCAACATCATTAGTCATCAGGGAAATGTAAATCAAAACGACCCTGAGATTTCACCTTACACCCATCAGAATGGTTAAGATAAAAAACTCAAGTGACAACACATGCTGGAGAGGATGTGGAGAAAGGAGAACTCTCCTCCACTGCTGGTGGGAATGTAAACTTGTACAACCACTTTGGAAATCAATCTGGAGCTTTCTCAGACAATTAGGAATAGTGTTTCCTCAAGATCCAGCTATACCACTCCTAGGCATGTATCCAAAAGACACTCAAGTACACACCTTGACTTTTGAGACATGGTTTCTCACTGACGTGGAACTCACCAGATAGGGCAGGCTGGCTGTCCAGCGAGCCCCAGGGATCTGCTTCTCTCTGCTTCCTCAGCCCTGGGATCACAAATGTGCCCTACAACATGAGTACTAGAGACCAAACTCAGACCTTCGTGCATGCGTGGCGCGCACTTTACCAAGTGAGCCAGCAGTCACTTCCAGGAGTTGATTTCAGTGAATGTGGAGCATGCTCTCACCTTTGCCTTGGGTGCCTAAAAATAGACCGGGAAATTCTCCTACTGTGTCTCAGATGCACTGTGGATAACTGAGGAAGGCAGTTACACAGGTGGCTCCAATCTGAGGGAAAAAAATGTCAACCAAAGTCAACTGGATCCTGATATCCCCCTTTCCAGTTCCAAGGGCACCCCTAAGTTCAACAAAGTTCCCAGTAACTGAAACTACCACCCATCCCCACCAAGGCTGCCACCACAGATTAAGTGTTCAGGAGTTCAGGCCTCTGTCACTATTTTCACATTTTTCTCCGTCAGAACTGTGAATCTGCCCACCATTCATGTCAGGATATTTTTATTCTGAGGGCTGAGGATCAAGGCTGTTGGTTTTTTTTTCTCTCCCTCTAACCCTTTCAGGTATTTTAGGTGCCTCGCTGTTTGTGCTCTCTCCTGCCCCCTGTTGCTCTTGACTGAGAACAGCTGGGTTTCCTCTGAAGGTAATTCTTAAAATAACAGTGGCTGAAGGTCTTTCAAGTAAAGGAGGACATTGGGTTTCCGGCTGCTCACAGCCTGGCTGTCCAGTGATAACAACTTTAAATGAAAGTTGAGCTTAACAGGGAAAAGGTGATTAGCAGAAACAGGACCTAACGGCTCATGGACACTCAAAGGAGGAAGTAGGTGCTTATGAGCTTCTTTCTTGTTGGGTTTTGTTGTTTTACAGTTCCAGTGTCTGGTTACCTCCAGTTACACAGATATATTCTAATTCCAAGTTTCCCCAGGTCTTGAACTGGAACCTGGAGCTTGCAGGGTGGAGGGAGCCTAGTCTCACAGTGACTTGGGACTGTCTAGAGGTCTGTAGTGTTTTGGTTTCTTTCCTATTACTGCGAGGAAAGACTCTATCAGAAGCAACTCAGGGAAAGAGTTCTGACTCACCATTCAAGGTATCATTCATCATGTGGGGATGCTAAAGCAACAGGAGTTAGAAGCAGCTGGTCAAGCTGTGTCCACAACCAGGAAGTAGAGAACAATGAACTGCATCCACATCCAGGAAGTAGAGAATAATGAAGTGTATTCACAGTCAGGAAGTAGAAAACAAGGATTCCATGCTGCTGCTCAGCTCCCACTCTTACACAGCCCAGGATGGTGCCACTCAGAAGAGGGCCAGTCTTCTCAGCTTAATTAACTTAAAATAATTTCTACATGAGGGTTCAGAGGCCCCTCTCCATGGTGATTCTAGACTCTGTCAAGTTGACAGTTAACACTATCACATGGAGTCAGACCATTGCTTCAACTCTTAGCAACTGGATGACTTGAAAACATCACTTCAGCCCCCTGAGTATCGGTGAATTTGAGCTCTGATAGGATCTTATTTCAGGCTTGAGTAAGAAGCAATCAGATGATGACACTGCGTAGCATAGCTGTCTTTTTTTTTTTTTTTTTTAGTCCTCGCCACACTTCTGTGACTGTCTCACTGATCACCACACTTTACAATTAGAAAGCTCATGGGCAGCAAGATGACTCAGTTGGTAAAAGCACTTGCCACCAACCTCGGCAGCCTGTTAGGAGAGAAGGAAATCCTGCAGGATGTCCCTGCAGGGCAGCTGCAATCACTGCATGGACACCAACTGTGTGCGGGGGGGGGGGGG
>CM053757.1:15566560-15681549 GCA_028658305.1 Pachyuromys duprasi | reverse complement strand
GAGACTTTGGCATGTAGGGGCATTGTCTTCTGCCATTCTTCTTCAAGGTAAATGGCCACAGGGTTGTTTTAATAGGCCAGTGCAGGAACATTGCTGAGAATATGTTGAGCTGTATCTTGCACCCTGTTCTCAGAGCATCGGCTTTTAGCTATCTCCCTTCATGGTACAAAAGGGCTGCCACAGCTCCAGGCATCATATGTTCATATAATCACAGTCAAAGGCATTTCTTCTTACGTTCAGATCAGAGAAGACTGCAAACAAACACCCTCTTTTTTATGCTTAGCCTAGTCCAAGGCAGATCTCTCTGAGGGTTTCCCAACATTGTCATGATGCTGTTCATTGGGCCATATACTGAAGGGAGTCACATGCTAGCCGAAGAGGTAGAATGATAGCCTACAATGCTGTGTGAAAAGTTACCAAACTTTAGTGGTCACGGTGGGATTTCTGGGACCCAGAGTTTAGCCACACTAGAAGCACCTGATCCTAGACCCTACGTTTCAGCTGAAGTCTTTCTTTTGACTGTTTCAGGTCTGCCTTTCTTTCCCCCTTTTTATTGAAGGTATGTGCACGCTCCTGTGTGTGAATGTATGTCCATGTGCACAGTGTGTGGAGGCCAGACAACCTCAGATTCTATTCTTCACCTTGTCACTGTGTGTGTGTGGCGGGAGTTAGGGGGGGGGATTCTTTCTCACTACACCTGGAGCTCACTAAGCAGAGTGGGCCGTTGGCTAGTGAACCCCAGGGACCCCCTATCTTTGCCCCACTCAGCTGAGACTGCAAGCACACCGCTGGGCTTTTAAACACTGATCGTAAGGCCCGAACTCTGGCCTGTAAGATTGCTCAACAAGCATTGTAGCGCTGGAACCATCTTCTACCTCTTTCTTCCAGTCTTTGGCCTGCATCCTGAATGCAGAAAAGGCTCTTTCTCCCTGTTCACATCCTGTCAACCCCAGTGAACCCTGGCCTCCTCTGAGAAGAGCTGGCTTCACAGAAATCTGTGAATTTACTTGGAGCAAGAATGGAGGAGAAATGAAGCAAGTTGCATTTAAAAAAATATTCCTTATTTAGTTATGATGTCAAAGTTTAGAAACTGAGAAAGGGGTTGGTATATTGGATCATCTGTCCTGTCTCTGGCTCGGAACACATTTGACCTTGGACAACTTAATCTTCTCAGTGTAGTGTTACCTCTCTCCCGGGAGTGTCATCACTGAGATGCTTTTTGCAGAGTGCATTTTCACAGTGCACAGGACTGTCCAGCTTTCGCCAACCCTCCCCAGTTACTGTCATTCTGTAAATCTGAATCTTTCGGCTGTCAAAGATCAAGGATCGTCTCAGTGGGCTTTAATAGCTCCTGAAGAATAAGTTAGTGGCATGGTAGAAGAGTCTCTCTAGTACTCTCTCCCCCATCGCCCTCTTTTTCTGTCTTGATACTGGGGTTCTGAGGTCAGGAGTGAGGTCACCCACACACACTTGGAGGTACCAGAAGGACACACCTCTACACGGAGGGGGCTTCAGCATTTTACATTTGTCAGGACAAGCATCTTAAAACTCTGCTATTGCAGAGCGTGAGATCTCGAATGACTAATTCATTTTGACCTTGACCTATTTATTTGACTGAAGTGGTTAATGGCTGGATAGCTAGACTCTGAGATGCTATCTCATTTTTCTTTCCATTTCCTTGTGAAAGGGGAGTGTGACGGTGGGGTGGGGGTTGGGGAATGAGATAGTAATCAGAACTCATTTGCAGAAGTGGTTTTCTTTCCCTGATCAATTTGCCAGAATCTACCTCCATACTCAGTTCGATCTCCATTCATTCATTCACTCACACATTCAGGCACAGTGCTAGGGTCTGGATACATGGCATATGATGTATTTCTGGGGTCCATAGCCCTTCCCTGTGAATATTCTACCCCTATAGACATCCAACCCAGGGCCTCTCCTTTTGCACTCAGATTTTGAAAGAGTGTTTGGAAGTGGGATGCTCTGTGTCACTTGAACAGCACGTGTCTCTAGACTGTTGCCCCGTCACTGTCTACTCTGCCTACGCATGCTCTGCTGAAGAGTTTCTGTGCAAAACCTCTGCCATCCAGGCTGTCTCTGTTGGGTTTGGTTGACCATTCAGGTGGCTATGCAGAGAGCTCTGCTGATACTTCTTGTGATGACAGCACCCTTGTTTATTGAGGACCAAGTACTCTTTTGAATTTCAACTAAAGCATGCAGAAAGAATGAGTGTGTATAGTCCTTGGTTCCTGTAAAGCACAGAACTCAGGGCCATGCTGTTAACCTGTTGAAGTCCATGTTAGCTGGAGTAAGATGAGGTAAGGTAGAAGCAGTTGTTTTCATTGTATCTCAAGTCATTGTCAGGGTGGTCATTTATTACTGTTTTCCAGTAAAAAATAGAGTTTAAAGAATACTATGTTGTTTAGTTGGGTCTTGTAAAGGACCTTTATCTATCTATCTATCTATCTATCTATCTATCTATCTATCTATCTATCTATCTATCTATCTATCTTGACTTTTCAAGATAGGGTTTTTCTGTGTAACTTTGGCTGTCCTGTAACTAGCTCTGTAGGTCTAGACCTTGAAGTCACAGATATTCCCCTGTCTCTGTGTCCAGAGAGTTGGGATTAAAACTGTGTGTCACCACACCTAGCTCTAACTCCATTTTATTACTTTGAGCACAAACAGATGTTTTTCAAGCTAAACTAAGCTATGTTTAATCAGACTGCAACCCCCACCCCCCATGTGTGTATGTGTGTGTTTAAGTGTGGGGTTCAGAGAATAATCTTGTGTGAACCTTTGAGACAGATTCTCTCACTAGCCCGAAGCTCACCAATTAGCCTAGACTGATTGACTGACTGGCCAGTGAGCTACAGGAATCCTACACTGCTGTGGAAGATTACAAGTGTGGCCTAGTATGTCCAGCATTTTCTTTTCATGGGTTCTGAGTATAAAATTCAGGTCTTCAAGCTTATGGAACATACACTATACTAGCTGACTGATCTCCCCAGTCCAAGGTGCAGCTCTAAGTCTCTAAGGTTCAGCTGGGTTCAATGGGGCACAAAGTACCAACACATCATGGGTTGTTCCACTTTCCAGTCTCCCCATGTTAGAAGCATACTGATGTTTCAGAAAGAACAAATAGAAGATCCAGAAACTACAGAGTTGAGCCCGAGGGCGGTGGGAGGAGGCAGGAAACTGTAGCAGAAATTGTGCAAGTTAAGTCCCAACCCCAATCCATGGGAAGTTTGCTTCAAAAGATGATGCAGAAAGGGGAGGATGTGGGGGCAGAAATGAGAGGGGCTTGCCCCAGGAGGAACAGAGGCAGACTGAGTGGGAACCAAATGTGGATTATGAGACGGAAAGATAGATGTATGAGGAAGGCTTCAATCTCTCCACCTATGAGGACCTTGGAACTATCACACACTTAGAAGTACATTTCAAGGAAATTTTCATCCGATGAGAAAGCAAGAAAGAAAACAGGACATTCCCTTTTAGCAATTAGATCAAGGGCTGTCTCTGAAATCTCTGAAATGGACTCTGTTGCCTGATTTTGGATCACTTCCCCTGGCTGGGCTTCCTTGTTGGGATGTAAAGTGAATTATATCATGCGTGTGTGTGTGTGTGTGTGTGTGTGTGTATGTGTGTGTGTGTGTGTGTGTGTATTGCTGCCACCATTCCTATTTAACACAGCATTTTATCTAGATGTGGCCTAGATCCTGTGTATGTGTGTACATACAGCCATGACAAACAGTCCCAACTTCAGAGGTAAGTTAGACATCTGTGCATACATTTATATCAGAAAGTTCTGGATCATTTTGCCTATATTTGTTTAAGACAGCATAAGCTAGTCATGGTGTATTATGTTTATAATCCAAATATTCCGCTGCCTGAGGCTGAGGAGTGTCAAGAGTTTAGAGGCAGCTTGGGCTAGGTAGGGAGTACCAGGCAGGCTAACCTGGGCTAGAGAGTTATACCCTGTTTCAACCCTACCTCTCTAAGTTCCCTCAAAAAGTGGCATATATGTGTCTTCAGACAGTAAATATTTCTAAACCATGATATTTTGGATAATTACACAGTTTTCCATATTATAGAGCTTTGTCACCTTTTGTTAGGGATTTCAGTTGTTACCCACATGGAATATCTGTGTAGTTAGATTGTACTCACAGGTTTTCACAACTTCTGGACCAGCTGTAACACAACTTCATAGAGCAGACTTACAGAGTATATAATCTCGGAATTCAGGCTCATTATCTATAAAAAGGGATCATAAGATCTCTTCCTCTGACTCACTCAGCCAGAACATTTACCTCCTAGTTATTTTGTTTTTCCTCTTTTCAGCCTGGTTGCGTCAGATGGTTCGTGCCTGCTTTTCTTGGGAACACAGCAGCAACTCTAGAACAATATGGGACATGCTGTCAGTGAGGGCTTCGCACAGATGCTTTTTTGTCACACACATGTTGATTCCCGAGAGCAGTGTGATTAATCTTCCTCTCTGATATGCTTTAGTAATCTTCATTTGTCTATTAGCAGAAATTTTCCAGATGAGTTTTTATAGCGATATATAAACACATTAATCATTCACTTCTCTGCTCAATGTCCATCCGTCCTTAACTTTATCCAATCATCCATGTGTCCATGCATGTCTTCATCTATGTATCTATCTGCTCATCAACCCCTCTTTGATCTGTCCATCCACCACCCATGGTGTATTCACACCCATCTATTCCTCCATCGATCCATCATGGCATCTTTCCATAATCCAGTTTTTTAATCCCTCCATTCCTTCATCCCCCATGGATTCCTTCATCTGCCCATTTCTGTAAGGGAAGTTTTGTTATGTTATGTAAATATGCTTTTGCGTTAATCCCAAGTGTGGGATTTTAGTTGGGCTATAGCTTTTCTATGCCTGTTAATTGTTAAGTGTGGGGAATGATTTTTGCCACCTGGCAACGGCCTTATACATGGGGCATGGAGAGGGGTGTGGTCTAGGGTTTTAAGAGTATAAATAAGAGGCTAAGAAAGAGAAGAGGAGGTGTGTGTGGTAGTGTTTGGTGTCAGCGTGTGGTGTGTAGTGGTTTGGAGAGACCAGAAACCAGAGATGATGGAGAGAAATACTTTGGGGTGCAACAGTGGGGAGGAGCCTGCTAGCTGTGTCTGCAGTTGACAGAGATTGGTATAGAGGCCTAAAAGAACCCTTGACCCTAATTAGCAGGGAGAAGTAAAGGGAGCTGGGCCCCTTTTCCCCACTGACCTTTTCTCTCTCCTACTTAAGGCTGCGGGGTTAATGGAAGGTATGTAGCAGCCTAAACACCCCCAAATAAAGAAGAGCTTTTAAAGGATCACTGCAGGTGGCCTTCTGCTACACATTTCATGATCTGCTGTAATCTGTGAGGCACTTTGAACAACTGGAAGATGTCATACAGAGTGACATGTGCTACTATTTCATTTACAGATATCCCTGGGAAGATTTTGAGCCTCCTGTTTTTTTTTGTTTGTTTGTTTTTGTTTTTGTTTTGTTTTTTTGACAGACATCTGAGGGCTGGCTTTAGGTGTCTGCTATTGGGTGGGACACAATGATAAAAATTAGTCACTTGGTTAGGGGAGGTAAAAACATCCTCAGTCTTAAATTGTTTAGTTTATAGAAATGAGAAAAGACAACCACCAGTGAGTGCTCAGAGCTTCACACACTTTGCTCAAAGTACCTCTCTGAATCATGAAGAGTTACAAACACATAAAGATGTACTAGTTTCCTATAGCTACTATAGCAAATGGGCAGGATTTCAGTGGCTTAAAATAGTGTAATTTGTTCCCTTAGGAGTCTTGAGGTCAGTGTCTTAGAGATATCTCTTTAGGTTTAAAAGTTGAGATCGACAGGACCCTGTTTCTTGGGGAGTCTTTAGATGGGGTTTACTTTATAACCTTTCTGGATTCCAGAGACCACCTATCCTGCTAGGCTCCTGACCTCCTCCTCCAACCTGAAAGCCCAAAAGGGTAGGTCAAGTGAGTCTTACCTCATACCCCTTTATTCCTCTGCTTTTCTCTTCTGTATTTTCAGAGAGTGATTATTACAGTGGTCTCCCCTTGGCAATCCAGCATATCACAGCATCGATGGAGTTGCTACTTGAAATTCTTATTAATCTTGACAGGATTGTTATTGCAATGGGGTGATCTATGGTATGACTTCTCCTGGGAAGACATGAACAAACAGCTGCTTACAAAGATAGGGTACTGAGAACACATAAAAGGGATGATCCTGTCCAAGTCTAACAGGATAAATATTAAGTTTGTGAGGGTTATTACAGGAACGGGGTGAAAAGTTACTTTCAGGAGCATGAACACCTCAGAGCAACTGTGTCACTGAGAAGCCGCTTTGCATGGCCGATGACTCATATGTATGCAGCTCAGCAAGGCTGAAAGTCTCTCTGGCCTACAAGTCTTTTCACTGCTTGTATAATCTCTGGGGGAAAGGGCCTCATGACTCTTGTATGTTTCAGGGCCTTTGTGAGACTTGCAAGTTTTGTTTACTTCCTAAGCCTGCAGGTTTCTTTGGGCCTCTGAGTCCTACGGAGGCCCCTTCCAGGAGGAAGTGTTCACATTTTAACAATTACACAACCGCATCTATGGGGACCATTCTTCTACAGAGCATGCATCACCATCTCTCCACTCTCACCACCGTTATCAGCTACTCAGGGTTACAACTGAGGCCTGAACCATTAAGTGTCTGTCTCCAAAGTCAGCAGGTGCTAAAAGGTAAATCTCAGCCTGATGTGAATGATCAAGGGAGGCGGAAAAGTCTCCAGTTCTGATGATCTCATAAATCAATGGGTTTTACCGCAAGCTCTAAAGCTGGAGCTTACCATATTGACCTTTCCTCTTCAGATGCAGAGCACAGCCCCCAAGGCAGGGTTTTCTGTTCTTTTGACAACCTAACATCTCTAATTAGCTGCAGGGCCTCTCAGCGCAGTAAACAAATCACAGATGGAATCCTCTGTCTTCTTCTGCTTTCTTACACTTGGCTCTCCAAGCTCAGCAAGTGGAGGCTCTGTGGTGGAGGGAGGGCTGCACAGGTTGCTGGGCCTCTTTATCGTTGTCTTCTCTGAGGATAAGAGCCATACTTCTCCCTGGCTCCATCACACCGCTGCTAGCTCCTGTTTACCTGTTCAGCCACACCTCACTGGGCATCCTCCTGTGTCCAATACATGTCCCTTTCCCGGCCCTGTGAAGGTTGAGTCTCTAGCCCAGAAGTATTTTTATCAATCCCCCAACTATGGTTCTCAACCTGTGGGTTGTGACCCCTTTTTGGGTGAACAACCCTTTTACAGGGTCACATGTCAGATATTTACATTACAGTTCACAACAGTAGCAAAATTGTAGTTATGAAGTAGCAATGAAAATAATTTCATGAGTGGGGTCGTCATAGCATGAAGAGCTGGATTAAAGCATCCCAGCATTGGGAAGCATTTTGAATACTAAACGTTTACTTCTCTAACTTCCTCTTCTCCACTTAAATGAAGTCAACAAATTCATAGATGTCATCAGCTTTATAATTAATACCGCTGTAAGAATTTTCTCTCTTTTACAGAGGAAGGTGTTGCTGTCTATTAACTGACACAGGACCCTTTCAACTAATTACATGATAGGGACTCAGTTAATATTTATTGAATTGATGTTTCTTTAGTATGTCTGCTTCTTTATACATCCACCTACCAGACTATTTATCCACATGTGCACCTATATCCATCACCCCTGTATCTACATATCCATGCATCTATCCACACATTTACCCATCCATCCTTTCATTCACCAATTCAAATATCTACTTAGCAATCTACCCATTCACCCCAATATACATCCATCCATTTCCCTGCACCCACCATCCATGATCCATCCATTTTCCACCCACCTATTCATCTACCTGTTCATGCTTCCTCCCACCTATGTGCTTATCTTTCCACTACTTACAGAGCTGTCTATCCATCTATCCATCTACACAGTAAATTATCACCCATCCACCAACCAATCAGCCATCCATCCTACAACCATTTTCACCTACCAACCCACCTATTCACTCATCTATGTATCCTCCTCAAAGACATGCAAGAACGTCTGGAAGTCTTTCCTGATTTCCCACTTTTCTTCTCTATTTTCTCCTTTATATTAAAGTCCACATATGGCATGTCATAATGATAATTCCGGGAACATTCTGAAGCAAAGGTTATAAACATCTGTGTCTTGAAGTTGTCAAAACTGGCAGTGAGCAGTTTTAAAGTCTGGAGGTAGAGACACAGCCCTGGTTGACTTATCTCTGGGCTCAGCTGCTTTTTTGTTCTTCTAGTATGCCCCAAGTTTACCTTTAAAAAGGTAGGGTCTGGTGAATTCAAATACTATACAACTGTCTGGTGAATTCAAATACTATACAACTTCATTACAGTATATTACCCTTCCAGTTTCTTCATTTTTCAAGGGAACTGATTGCACGTAGGAAGGAGCTCTATTTGATGTCTTCATTGAAGGTTCTGGGAGGAACAGGTGTTCAGAGCTGCAGTTCTCCTCATGGTTTAAGATTTTAATGTAAACTGATTAAAATGAGCAAAGTCCTATTTTACCATAAGTAGTAGAAATTATTTAAAACTCCCAACATATGCACATGTCTAGACAAGAGGGTGTCAAAAAAATTCAAAGGGGGTATTTTCAAGTTACAGGATACAGGAATTAGGGGGACACATCAAATGTGACTTTAATATTGTCTAGAGTGTTTTAGTAAAGAAAAAATATTTGTGTATTAGAAAAGTCATTGTATTTCCTTAGAGATACTGATGTCAAAGGGCATGACACTCTCCATTTCTGTACATAGCGAGCTCATTTTTTTTTTCCCTCTGCACAAACCTGCTTGAATTCTGTAAGGATAAAGCCACACTTTTCTCATCA
Source organism: Pachyuromys duprasi (assembly GCA_028658305.1). Classification (NCBI taxonomy): domain Eukaryota; kingdom Metazoa; phylum Chordata; class Mammalia; order Rodentia; family Muridae; genus Pachyuromys; species Pachyuromys duprasi. Next base: position 15,672,618 of record CM053757.1, on the reverse strand, counting down.
GGATGGTTTACGTTCTGCAGAGGATTTCTAAGTTGATTTTCAAATGAGTGGTCTTCTAGATTGATCACTCCAGTGTGCTCCTGAGAGGCCTCCCACATAGCTCAGAAGCTGACACAGGAAGATGCTTCTAGTTTAGATTTAAACTTTCTTCCAATGGCAAATCTAGCTGTGTCTGGAAAGAAAAGCTCCTTCATGAATGCACAAAAGAGACCTGGCATTTTTCTGTCAGGTTTCTTCTTTGTTATCCTTCCAGGAGTTACCATTCCAGATGAAGGGAGATCTTGACTGCAAGTGAAAGAACCAGACTAACTTTGTAACCTATGTTTCTCTTAGTTGCCTTTTGGTTATATTTTTAAGTTTAGGCCCATGTTAATTAAAGCCTCTTAGTGCTTCTCCAGAGAGCAGAGGAATGTAAAAATTCCTGACATTGCCATCTTTGGGGCAGAGATAAGAAAGAAAACAAGCAGAGGTCTCTACTAGGTAAGAAATCACCGGGCTGGTGCCTGGGAGAGAAACTTTGTTTGAGAATTGGGCCAAATGGCTCCATCTTTCTCCTGAATGGCTCCTGACCTTTGACCAAAAGCTTATGGCTCCCACTCCTCAGAACAGACACAGCATTGGACAATCACTCTCCCACCTTTAACTGCAGCTATACCTCAGATGGCAGGAAATTCCAAAGTGACTTAAAGATCAGATATCCCCCAGATATTTATGACAGGACTGACCAGACCTAAGGGTACCCAGAACCAACTAATTATCTTAAAAGAACAACTACCTCATCCAATCCTGAACTGCCAAGACTGTACCCTCCGAGAATTCCCACGCCTTCCCCCTTAAAAACCCAGGGTCATTGTCTCCCGGTGGCACTCTTTGTTAACTAACAGGAGTGTCCCCTTCGCGCGTTGGAATTAAAAACCTCTTGCATTTGCATCGGTGGTCCGTCTCTCCTATGCCTTTCTTCATGCGCCTCTTTTGGTAGTTGGGCCCCTGCTGAGCCTATTAGGCTTCTGCTGGGCCTAACACAAGTCCTCCATCCAATTTCTTCTGGTTTCTACTCAGACAGAAGCTCTGAGTCACAGAGTCAGCTTCTGCATAAAGTCTGCAATGCCTGGACTGGCAGAGAAGGTAGAATTTATCAGGCTGAGGCACACACATGACACACACCTGTAATCTCAATACTGAGGGGGAGGAAGGATGTCGTATGGCTTTTCCTGGGGAGAGATGAGCAATCCCATCTTCACTTCAAATGGGAAACTGACCACTGACCACAGAGATATAGCCACCAAAGTCTATCCTGCTAAAGAAAGAAACTTAACGAGTTCCTTGCAGCACAAGTAACTTACAGGTTGTTTCATTGACATGTCCTCTCTTTCTCCCATTAGTCAGTCACTGCTTACATAACCTGAGGGGAGAAGCCTCTTCATGAGTCTTGTAACTTTCTCCCTGAGTCTTTTGATGTTTCTTCCTTCTGCAAGTGAGAAAGTTTGAATTCAGATTAGAAAGCTACATATCACAGGAGGCTGTCCAGTTGGAGGTCAGCTGAAACTATGTAGGAAGACCCTGTCTCAAAACAAAACAAAACAAAACAAAACAAAATCAACAAATAAGACGAGCAAAACAAGAAGAACCAGTCTGCAGGGGAACAGTGAGATTTAGAAATGAGCTAGAGCAGAAATGTGGCTTCTCTGTTGAAAACGGAGTGAGTTACTTTAGGAGAAAATAAAAGACAGTGCTACCCGAGAGGCAGGTGGTTCAGATCTGAGAACTGTGAAACTGTGCACCTCACAGTGTTACTATGAACCTTTCATGAAGTCAGGTATGAACATTTTCTGATGCCTAGTCAGGGTACAGTCACATATCACGGAACACTGTCCTCTCCATTAGCTCATTTGACAGAGATTGGGGTTCCTGAGGCTTGAACAAACTTAAGTAGATGTGGGATTGCTTTCTATGTATAACACTGAAAGTAATTTTTTTGAGAGTGGATATGCAAACAAGCAAAGTCAAGGGCATAGACAGTCTGTGGCGCTCCAGGGAAGTCGGGCATTTAGCACATCCCTTTGTATCTAGGGCCGGGATGCCATGAAGTGCACCCATCTTCCTCTTGTCACAGATGGCATCTGCCCATCAGATACAAGCTGCCTGGCCCTGAGTGGGCGAACCTAGCTGGTTAAGCAGGCCCAGCTCATTAGTCTCCCCTCTCACTGTGTGTCATCTCACACTGAAGAAAGGATGGGCTGTGTGGGAAGCACTTCCCCAGCTTCCCAATGCCATTCAGAGAGGCAGGGGTCTGGCTAGTGGTCCTAGCTTTGGATTATTACTGAGATTCCAGTGTTTTGGAGGCCAGAATGAAGGTGTGTCCTCAATTAGAGGAGGGAAGAACTACCTGGCCTCTACTGTGACTTTCTCTGGGATCCAGCTGAAGTCCGGACTTCATGCTTCATCCTTGGCTTTGAGTCCCAGGTCCTAGCTACCGACTCCAAAGCAAAGCAGGTGCCTGGTCTGCTCCAGGGCTGGCTTTTCCAGGGTTTAAGATGACAGGAGCACAGTGGGATCATCACCATATGTCATTTTTGCCTTTGACTCCGTGTTGTCATGGGAACAGAACATGGTTCGTTCATAGTAAACGACCTTGTCATTGCTTTTTTTTTTTTTTCTATGCTCTTAGTTATTGTGAGGAAGTTATTTAAAGCTGATGGCAGGAAGGCCCAGGAGAGGGGCATTGTTCTGTTTAATTGTTCCCTGAGGAAGAAGAAAATTTCTGCCCAAAAGGAGAAAAAGGAAGAAGAAGGAAAGACAAGCAGAATGGGATTTTCAAAAACTGAATTAAATTATTAAAAAAAATTCTAAATCCATTTTTTTTCTAATTATGTAAGACTATGTTTCCTCAGCCATGCTATGCTCAAATTTACCTAGAGGTTTTGTGGGGCCATTGGCACACCTGCTCAGCTTCACTTTCAGTCTCATCACATTTTCTGTAGAACTTCCCCTCTGCCTCTGAGATATTTAACCATAACTTTTTGGAGTTCCAGAAGAAACATGGCTCTGTGAATCCTCTGCCTCTACTTTGTCCCTAGAGGAAATTAAGAATCTTGAATCCATGAATCATCTTATTTCCATTGCAATAGCATTAAGAATATTACAGTTTACTCAAAAAAAACTGTTCAGTCCTTGAGCCATTCACTGGCTATCATAGTCTCCTCATCATACAAAGGGTAAGAATAGCTGGCTAAAGACATTTGTAACAATGTTTGTCAGATTTGCTAACTTTATTGCTCAGTGTGTTATCCTGGCCTCACCTGGAAAAGAGTAGACAGAAGGCCCATTCTCAGCCCCACTGAAATGGCCCTTGTATTTGAATAAGGTACCTTGGTAAGTTGGAATAAATAGTAAAGCTTTGGTATTTCTAGGGGAATTACGATCAAATTGCCTTCCCTAGCAGAGCACATCATCACTTCGTTTTGTGTGGGGATGTGTTGACTTGTTTGTGTAGGTGACATATGCGTAGAGATCAGAGAACACCCTCAGGTGTCACAGTGGTGCCATGAACCTTTGTTTTTGTTGTGAGGTCTCTCATTGGCCTGGAACTCACAAAGTGAGCTAAGCTGCCTAGCCACCGAACCTCATGGAAATACCCGCCTCAACTTCCTGGTGCTGCAGTTATGAGCATGCCACAATCATGCCCAGCTTTTTCATGCAGCTCACAAAGATTGAATCCAGGTTCTTGTCCTTGAAAGACAAGCAGTTAACCAACTGAGCTGCTCCCTCGGCCTTACATGGACACTCTGTTTATAGGTACAGATGGGACCGAGTAGCATGGGACCCAGTAGTCTAGCACTCATAGCCTCTTTCTGTGCTGAAGTGGGAGAGTCCACACTTTGCAATTGTTTTCATTTATCTCGCTCCAAAGATGAAACGATCTGAGTCAATGGGTAGAAAATAATTTGCCCAAGGATATGTAAGTGGCCACTCTCAGGCTTGAACCTAGAGAATATGAATTTCTAGTTGAGATCTCACCATCTTTTGTACCTAGTACATTCCTTAATGTCTTCATCTTTACACACAGTTGCATCATCACTATTACATCCAAAAATTCATATTTTCTTTTTAAAAATGTTTATCTTTGTATGTGTGTGTTTCTAGCTTTGAGGCGTGGGGAGGGGGAGAGAGAGAGGGAAAGGAAGAGGAAGGAAGAGAAATCAAAGACTAGCCTTGGACGTCAGACCTTACCTTCCACACATATTCCCCAAGGCAGGGCCATTTGTTGTTCACGACTGTGTGCCCCAGGCTAGCTGGTCTGCAAGTTTCCCCACCTCCATTCTCAGGCAGGAACTCTTTCATCGCAGACGCTTACTAATGTGTTCACCTTTATGATGGTTTCCGGAGATCTTAACTCAGGGCTTCAGACTGAGCCACCTAACTATTTTTATTTGTTTCTATTACCCTATCTCTACCATTAGAGGGTAAGCTTAATTGGATACTGTAGACTTACCTAATATGCCTACTGCTTCATATTACCTCATGTTATGTTTAGGGCCTTTATCAGGCATCAGTCAGTTCTGGAAAGGCAGGTAACCGGGCTCCACCCCCAAAGGGTCTATTTGGCAGGATAGAGGAAGACCTGAGAGCCTGCATTTCTAAGCAGCCAACTCGAAGCGATTGCTGTGGGTATGTAGCCTTCTCTTGGAGTACCAAGGTTTTACTCTACTTTTCAAAGGCAAAAGAAGTGGTGGTGTGAGTGTGTAGAGGGGGGAGGAAGGTTGATACTATAACTTTGTGCCTCTTGCTGCCCTTCGTCTCCTGGAGTTCCACACACTTTGCAAACTTCGCCTCATTAATTTTCCCCTCTCCGGGAGGGCTTGTGAGACAGACACTGCTACCTTTATTTCACAGATGGAGAGGCAGCAGTGCCGAGGGGATGTGACAGGCCCAAGGTCACCCAGTGAGTCCCTGAGATGAACCCAGAATAGAAACTCGGCCGCCTGCAACAAATCCTGTGCTCCTCTGGCTCCTGTGAACCTTGCAGCCTGCACACTGGCCCAACTTCTTCATGTCTTCTCTAGCCATACCCACAAGCACTGCCTCCAAAATTAGCTTTGTGTCTATGACCCCACACCCCCGATACACCACTTCAAGGTTAGCACTAAACATCTTTTAAGTTCCTTGTAGCATGCACTTTGTAATGATTCCAAGTCAAGAGCAATCACTTATAAAAACATTAATCCTGCCAGAGAGCTGCCTCACTGGAGTGTCTTGACTACTATCAAAGGCCTAGAAAAATCTTGCGCTCCCTTTCTCTTTGTATCTCTGAATCTGGTGTGTTCATGTCTCCTCGATCATTGCTGACACTTGTTGCGGATACCAGCTCAGCTGAGAGTAAGGGTGGGTTGTATAGTAAAAGCACTCATTTCACAGGCTCATGCAGTGATTTGGTTCAAACCCAGACTGGTGAATTGCTAAGTAGAAAGAGGTTGGACTGGCTTCAAAAAGCTGCCTTTTCTGGGTACTTTGTGTGTAGCCCAGGAGATCTCCTGTGTCAAGAGAAGGCTTGGGCTGCTCTCCGAGCCTTGTAGTTCTGACAGTTTAATTCAACAGACCATGGGCTGGGTAGGCGGATTCCCAGTTCCTCATTAGGCAAGGAACATTCCTCCATCTGGCAGAGAGTCTGTCGAGTTATTGGACTGTGATGGGCAGTGTGCTTTAGAATTTACATAAAAGGAAATGTGGTTGAACTTGATTTGTTTCTTTTCATTAGCCAGCCTGCATCCTGTCCAGGGGGAATGGAAAAATCCATTTGGTTCTGTCAAAGTGGAAATTGGCCAAGGTAAGCATTAGGATAGTTTTCCATTTGTTTGAGTTGAACTGTGTGTAATGGTCCACTATGCTTTGGCATATAGGTGATCACATGATGACACCATAAACAGTCTCCCTAGGAATAAATGCTGTGGGAATTGATGTATAACGAGGCACTGTATTGGCATAAAAAGGTTAGTTATGACTGTTTCCATGGTTGGTTAACAATTGAAACTTGGGTAAACTTGAGTCAAAGTTTCATATGAAATATCCTAAAGAGATAGCTTTGTAGAGGAATGATGCAGAGGGTTGCTTATCAGGTAAAGGAAAGGCACATCTAATGAGCGCAGGGTTTTGGAACTAGATGGAGTTGGTTGCACAATATTGTGAATGTGCTAGGTGCCATTGAACTCTACTTTTGAATAGTGATGTTTATGTCTTACCCATGAAGTTCTTAACCTTTACAAAAATACCTGTGGAGTGAGACATTGAGTCCTTGGGGCATACGGCAAGGAGCGGGTCATATGGTAGACTCATTTTTGATTTTTTGAGAATGCTCCATACTGATTTCCAGAGTGGCTGCACCAATTTGCATTCCCACTGATGGTGAATGAGCACAACCTTGGCAGCCTCTATTGTCAGTTGTTTTGTTGATCTCAGCTATTGTGATGGGAGTGAGATGGAATCTCAAAGTTGTTTTAATTTGCAATTCCCTAAGTGCTAAGGGTGCTGACCACTTTTTGAGCTATTTCTTAGCCAATTTGTATCATCTATTGAGAACTCTCTGTTTAGAGCCCTGCTTTTTAATTGGGTCATTTGTTTCCTCAATTCTTTGGTTTTTTTTTTTGAGTTATTTGTATATTCTGGATATTAATCCTCTGTCAGATGTATAGCTGAAAAATATTCTAATTCTGTGGGTTTCTTCTTTACTTGATTGATTATTTCCATAGCTATGCAGAAGCTTTTTTGTTTTATGAGGTCCCAGTTGTCAATTGTTGACCTTAATTCCTGGGCAAATGGAGTCTTGTTTATAAAGCCCTTTTCCACACTACCTTGTAGGGCACTGACTGTGTTTTTGTCTAACAATCTTAGTGTTTAGGATTTTAAATTGAGGCCTTCGATACACTTGATCTAATTTTTGTGCAAGGTAATAAATTCAGGTCTAATTTCATTCTTCTGCATGTGGACAGCCAGGTTTTTCCAATCAGTTGCTGTTGAAGATGCTGTCTTTTCTCCAGTGTCTGTTGCCCCCCTCCCCTTTGTCAAATATCATACGGCTGTAGTTGTGAATACTAATGGTGGGTCTTCTGATTGTTCCATTGTTCTACATGGCTGCTTTTGTCCCAGGACCATGCAGTTTATATTACTATTGCCCTATAATTTATCTTGAAGTCTGAAATTAGCAAACTTTCAAGTATTCTGTTTTGTTTTGTTTTGTTTTTTGCTGAGGACTGCTTTGGCTCTCTGGAGACATTTTCGGTTGGCCAGTACAGAATGGTTAGTCCTGAAACCACATTAAAAACCACAACAAAAACAGGTTGTGTTTATATATTTGTATACACACACAATGATAATAAAAGAAAAGGAGGTTATCAAATTAGGAGTTGGGAAAGGACATGTATTTGGAGCAAAGGATGCTGGGAGAGACTAGAGGGAGGAAAAGAAGGGGAAATGGAGGCAATTCTATTTCAATTAAAATGTATTTTAAATATTGCATATGTTAAATAAATGAAAATAAAAGGGAAGAAAATGCCATCCATCTAAAATTAAACATGCAATATATATATATATATATATATATATATATATATATAATCCAAGTACAAGTGAAAACAAATTACCACTATTATTTCTGCTTTGCAGTGTCATCTTCCCATAATGTAGAAGAACATTAGCAGCATCGTCACTTCCATGGTGGCACAGCTCTTCTGTCTGTCCCTCAGTGGGACATAACAGGAAACAGTAAGATTAAAATGCGAATGCTTCTTTTGTTTTGCCAGCAATGCCTGGAGAGCCCTGTTGCTGCAGTTTGAATATAATGTCTCACCCATAGGCTTTTGTGTTTGAACTCTTGGCGCCCACCTTGCTATGCTGTTTAGGAAGGTTGTGAAACCTTTAGCTGGTGGAGCTTCAGCAGGGGAAGTGAGCCACAGGCTGGGCCTCATCTCCTGTCTTCTCTCTGCTTCCTGAGTGTGGATACAATGTGACCAGCGCCCTCCACACGGGACTGCAACCTAAAGCAAACCCTTGCTCCCTTACATTGCTTCCTGTCAGGATTTTATTCACAGCAGTGAGAAAGGTAACAGCTAGATTTGTGTATGTTAAGCATGCCTTCTGCCACCAAATGACACCCACAACCTAACCAAGTGGGTATGAATCATTATTTCTCCAAGCAAGTGATACAACCTGGCGTCATTGAGGAGTCAGGAGTGAACATGACGTCAAAGGAAGGATCTGGGCTGTGGTGCTTAGGAGTTTCAAGGAGTTTGGGTGCACATTCTTAAGATAGCAGAGTGAGGGATAAGATAGGACTGACAGCTTTAGACAGACCTCAGTGAAAAGCAGATTTCACTGTTTTGTTCTTCTAACAAATACTCTAATGTTCTAAGAGACCTCAGCCTCCTCCATCCACCTTGTGGTATGTGCACATGAATTTATGGTGCATTTGAAGTTCAAAACAATCATCTCAGATTCATTTTGTTCTCATAAAATATTCAGTATCTATTGAATTTCTGTTGTAGGTTCCAAGATTTACAGGCATCATGAACTTCAGGACTGGAGCAGCCCTGTAGTGGAGGATTGTGTGAGCATTATAAAGAATCCAAGGTTTAGCAGCCATCATGAACCTGCTTGAGTTAATAAAGCTAAATAAAGTAAGAGAGTTAGACTTGAATTCCAGGTGGTCCAAACACCAGTCTTGTACCTTTAGTAACTGATGGTGTGGAAATACTTCTTAGATGTTCTTATGCAGGTAAAGACTAGAACGCTCTGAGGTACTGGACAGCTTCTCTAGGGGTACACAGAGTCTTTGGTGCCCGCAATAGTGAATGTACCTCTTATTCCAAGGTGGGTTCCTCTTTCAGATTTTCAGAACTTCCCAGCACTTCAGTTCCAGTTTCATCATTTGTTCAAACCAGTTGTCAGCAACTGTACCTTGACCAAGCTCTGCAAACCATTTCTTTTGCCTGTTTCTTCTTCCATGTACTCAAATAGCAATTTCCTTGTTGGGCTCTAATCAGAATTCCAAAATGCTGAAACCTACAGGGATTTCACATCTAAAGGGAGATGGCTTCCCTTTTCTCACTTCCTGCCTCCAGAATGGTCTTGTGGAAATAACTGCCTCTGTTGTCTGCAGAGACCTGCCTCTGAGGTCTCTGCACCTCACTCCACTGAAGACGACAGAAGGTGTCACAGAGTACCAGCCCCTGTATGAGATCCTATCCTAAGCACAAAGGCCTCGGTTCCCATGTGTGAATTTGATTTTGTTGAAAGTAGCCTGAGTGTGGGGCAAGACTGAGGCCAATCTTTGCTCCACAAGCATGAGGGCAATCAGCAGAACCCATGTTGAAGCTGGTTGTGGTGGTGCACACCTGTCATCTCAGTGCTGGGATGGCAGAGGCAGAGGCAGGAAGAGCACTAGGATGTGCAGCCAGTGAGGATGATAGACTACTGAGCTCCAGATTTACTGGGACACCCTGACTCAAAAACAGGAGAGGAACCAAGGAAGACTCCGGGTGTTGATCTCTAGCTTCAGCACACATGCACGCACATACATGAATGTACACTTGCACATACACAGGACGTACACCTGTATGAATGTGCACACACACACAACCCTTAGATGTCCCCCCCCCATTTATATATGCATACCTTTGAAGGTAGCCTGTAAGATAGCTTCCTTTAGCTACAATAAGGCTTGTAGGCTGTGCTCTGTTTTGTTGTTGTTTTTTTGTTTTGTTTTGTTTTCAGTTTTATTTGCCCTGGAACCAAATCCCAAGTCTCAGTCATACATGAACCCCCGCACCCCCAGTATTTTTGGCCTTGTCAGCAGGAGCAGTGAGACCTGCAAGGCTGGGCTGGCCACTCCTAGAAGCTGATGACTGTGCCAGCCCCAGAAAGAAACATGCTGCCGTGGCCGGATGCCGAGGCCTGGTGTGGGGTTGATTGCTCTGGCTTGGGAATGTTCTCTGAGAGCTTCACTTCCTCATAATTAAAACCCAAGATGCTGTGACTGCTGCACTTGTCGGATTTGTTTCCTACACATGTAGCACAGTGGCCCGATTTCATTTCCTCATAATTAAAGTGTTCAGAACAGCAGTGTGAGTCCTGACCTGAAAGAAGTGATTAGAATGATCTGCCCTCTGACAGCAAAGGCGTGCAAAATTGCATGGAGTTTAAGCTGCCCCTTTCCTTCCTTCCGCCTCTCTCTTTCCTTCTTAAAACAAATATTAAGGCATCATTAGACCCATAATATCTGTTAATTACTGTAAAAAATTAACACCAACAGTGTATACACGTTTTCCATTTGTTTGTCATTTTTGCTTTGGAATATGATCTCGTATTGCCTAAGTTAGCCTCAAACTCAACTGTGTGTACAGGATGACCTGGAATGCTTGATCCTTTTACCTCTGCCTCCCCATAGCTGAGATTATAGATGCAGGTGATCAACCCAGAGCCTCACGAATGCTAGCCGTGTACTCTATTGACTAACTCACCTCTCTACCCCAACCACAACACTGTATAAACCTGCTTTTCCCTTGTTTCATTTTGAGACAGGTCTCACATTGCAAAGGCTGACTTCAAACTCACCAATTAAACAGGGAGGCCTTGAACTCTTGATCCTCCTATTCCCACTTCCCCAGTACTAGGAATTTAGGTATGTGACATCATGTCCAGTTGATTTGTGAGGTACTAGGGATTGAACCCAGAACTTCCAGAGTGCTAAGCAAGCACTCTATCAGTTCAGCCAAACTCCTAGCCCCAAACTTGGATTTTTAACACTTACCTGGTCAGACTTAAGCTGATGTCTCCATGTCTGTCCCTTTAGGAATTCCTGGAGCTTGTTTGCAAGAGTGCTTACATCCGTTGTGGGCCTCTTTCTTTGCATAGAAGTTTCTGTCTGGGTGAGATGAGCTCAAAAGATGAAGGGTCATTTTCCCTCTGATGTATCAGCTTCCTAAATGCCCTTGCTCTCTGCCACTCCCCTCCCCACCCCCGCCTCTTTCCTACTTTCATTTTAAGACATGGTTGCTTCCCTTTCTGAATTTGCTAAGTTAACAACCATGTTTGTCTTGGTTTCAAAGTTTGTTACCTTTGCCTGGACTGTGTGATCTTAGTCATTCAACTATCTCCCAATTGTCATCTGAGAGTGGGTTTCAACCTTGGACTAGGCCAGTTCTTTCTAAGCCTGGTGTCCCCATGTGTAAAACAGGGTTGGGATGGGAAATCATTCATGGTACTTTTTCTTTTCCAGAACCAGTGTAGCAGGACTCTATCCACAGCCCTTACTGTGCTCAGCAGTTGTTACACTGGCCCTTTTGGATTACTGTCCTCATGAGCTGCTGTAGTGTGCTTGCCCTCGTGGGTATGTGGAGGGAATTTCAAATGGAGGTTCAAGTTGGGACACCAATGCTAATTCAGGTGATAGAGGACACAGTTGTGTGTCATGTGTGAGATCACACAGCATGTATTCAGTGTGTGGGATTTACAGATACAACCCATGTAGTACTGCCTAAGAGTGAAGACTGACTGGATTATGAACCTTTGCTATGAATCCTGCTTTTGACAGTTATTGCTTTGTGATTTGGAGAAAGTCGCCAGACTTCCTGGACCTTAGTACCCTTCTCAGACAAACAATGGGGGGAGTGATGCTGGTACAGATTCCTAGGAATCTTTGTAATGGAAGTAAAATGAGGTAACATCTGAAAAAGAACTCACATGTGCCTGATGCATTGTCACTGAACAGTAATACCATCACGTATTGAATTTCTACACTGACTGTCAACTCAGGATTAGCTAAAAACAGTGGCAAAATGTCTGCCAGCATCCCAAGGCCTCAACAGCATCAAAGTAGGTGTCCAGTTCTTGCAAAATCAGGGACTGATTTTCTAGAGCTGATTTGAAGAGAGACTCCGGCTCCTTCCATCTTCTGCTTCTGTAGTGTCACAGCTTCTGAGTCATTCTGGAACTACCCAGGCAGCAGGCAGACAGGGAAGGAAACCCCTGAGCTGAAGATGATCTTACAGGCTAAATATAGGATATCAATTCTGTTCACATTCTGTTGTACAGAACAGGTCACATGACCTCTGTGTAACCATAAAGCAGGGTGGAGAAGAGTCTTTTGGAGACGAAGGGCAGCTATTCTACTAAATTAGTGGATTTTGCGTGGAGGATGAATCTGGCCTTTTGCTCCACTTTAAATCGGACAACCCCAGTTTTTGATGCTAACACCTTCCCTCCTCTGAGGGTCAGCCTATGTGATCGCAGCTTATTGTGTCCAGAATGTAAACACATAGTACCAAGCCTTTTAGAACCTTTCATCTTAGAATACCAAACTATACCCTACTTTTGTAGTACAACTTCCAGCTTCCCAAGCCTTCTGTTTAGGAAACTAGTTTGTTATTTCTTTTGTTTGTTTGTTTTTAGACAACTGTATCTTTTCTTTTTCCCTCCCTTTCGAGGAATTAATATTGTTTTTAATTGACAGAGAAGTACATGTACTATATTTTGATATATAAAGACAATATAGATGGAATGTTCCTTCTAGAGCATGCCCCTGAAGTGTAAGGCAAATTTTCTGTCTATGCTGTCATACTGCAACATTAAGAAGGGCCCTTAGAGCTTAAGATGCAAATGTCTGCTCTGAGAACCAAGAGGTGGCATGTTGAAAACAAGGTAATATCCATAGCAGGTTTTAAAAACAGCTTTATAGAGGTATAATTTACACAACATAAAATCCACATGTTTTCATTTCACAATTCAATTATCTCTAGAAAATTTACAGTCTAATTTTAGATTTCTGCTCTGTCCTCCATGGGAGCTCCTTCCTGTCTATTTGCAATCCATCTCTGTCCCCAGCTTCAGCTCCAGGGGACCACTGATCCTAGTTCCTGGCAGCCTCATTCAAAACAGTGCACAATGCACACAATGCAAATATCTACCAACTGGTGAAAAGCCAAAAAGCAGCAAAAATGCCTGCTCCCATAGAATAGAATTTGCTTCAGTCCACACAGATAGACAAAAAGAAAAAAATACCAAAACTCCAGGCGAGGGAGCTAAGTCACTGGGAAAAAGCACTTGGCTTGCAAACAGGAGGACTGGATCTAGATCCCCAGAGCCTAGAAAAGCTGAGTTTGACAGTATATATCCATGATCCCATGCTCCTGTCACATGGACATAGGAGAATCCCTGAAAGATCACAGGCCAGCTGGCCTGATAAGCACTACTGTGGACAGTAAAGAGACCCTCTCTTAAACAAGGTGGGAGGTGATCCCATACTCAAGGGTGTCCTCTGATTTTTATACAGGTGCTAAGGCTGTGCATACCCACACATACACTATGATCATGCAAACACACACATACTCACACCACAAAATCAATACAAATAACTTTATACAGACTGAACAGGGTCTATTTTTATATTTACAAATATATATGATATGTATAATTATTGTTTTATACATATATATATATAAGATTATGTATATAACAATATGTAATAATTAATGAAAAGAGGCTATAAATTTGAAAGAGAGCAAGAAGTATATTAGAGAAAGGAAGGAAGGAAGAATGATGTAATTATATTATAATCTCAAAAATGAAAAGAAATATTTTTTAAAAGGAAAGAAAGGAAACCAGAACCCTAGCTCAAGGACCAATATGTCTAGACTCTGGAACATGCTGTCCATTCATTATGCTAATAAAAGTCAAGTTTAAAAGACTCTGTGTTACAGGATTAAGTGTCTGAAACATACACACAACAAAGGAAATCTAAAGTCCATTTTGGTTATAGCTTCCACTTGATAAAAACTTCTATTTTCTGTTGTAGAATCCCTAAACCATTAAGCTCTCTAAAATTCTAGGCTGAGCTGATCTATATAATTCTACATGAGGACTTTCTCTCCTAGTGATTCTAGGTTGTGTCAAGCTGACAATTGAAACTAACTACTCAGTCAGGGACATGTAGGAGGCTCACATCCCACGACAGTGTATCTTTGGGGTGATTGTCTTGGTTGTTACTTGATTCCGGAAGCTCCAGCTCACTGTGGGCAGCACCATTCCCCAGGGCGGGACTCTGAATTGTGTGAGAGAGGAGAAAGCTAGCCATAGTGGGTGAGCGAGCAAAGGCACAAATATTTTCTTTCTCCACTGTGGCTGTGATGTCACTAGCATCTTGAGTCCCTGTGTTTGGTTCCCTCAATGATAGGCCAGTACTTGGAATTATAACTTTCCTTTCCAAAATAAAATAATAATAACAATGGCTATCTTGTTTCTTCCTAGATTTGCTGTTTAATCTGTTTTCTCTCTTTTGAAGAAAGACTTCCAGATGCTAAGAAGGAGCTTGAGTTATAATAAAAAGATAAAAGATCTTGTGGCTCCCTGTTTCTTCCTCCTACACATTGGGTGATATTTCCAAGCCCATTGAGAACAACCTCCATTTTTAAGTTGACCTGTTGGGGAATTGCTGCATGTCTGACGGGACCTGGTATTAGGCAGGGTGGTAGAAGGTGATCATTTGTTTTATACATAAGCCATTTGTAATGCATGGTTTGTCAATTGCTAGAAGGTTATTGGCAGTCTTGTTGCACACAGAGAGTCAGGCTGTTCTGATGTGTATAACTCAGAAAGGGGAAAAAGAATCCGATTCTGTTCATCAAAATTATCACACATTGCACATTTTTTGGAATTGAAGATAATGCTGTCTTGGCCTACTTCAGATTGGTGTCCTGGGGAGGAGAGTTGGTATGCTGCTAAGAGCAATGTTGGCATACCCTCCCCCCCTCCCCAGCATGTTTTAGAGATAAGCAGTTACACTCTGAAGAACTCTGTAGACCAAATGCTCAGCACACTGTCTGGTCCATGGCACAAAGGCTAAAGGTTGTGTGCGTCTAGGCTGCATTATCATCATTACTAATAGTACAAATAGATGGACTCACAAACAAGACCCCAGGAATTGTGGAGACTATGTTCTGTTGGTGTGGTAAAAAGACTGCAAACTCAGTGGGTTTACACAACATGCATTTCTTCCATCACACTTTGAGGCTCATATCATATCTCCCAAGCTAGTGCCATTGATGCATAGTTGAGCTCTCCCCAGGACTCACCCATGGAGGCTCTAGAGCAGTGCTCCTCAACCTTCCTCATGCTGTGACCATTTAGTATTGTTCTTCGTGTTGTGGTGACCCCCAACCACAAAATTATTTTGCTGCTACTTCATAACTGTATTTTGCTACTATTATGTAAAGATCTCATATTCAGATGGCCTTAGGCAACCCCTGTGAAAGTTATCAACCTCAATGGGGCCTTAGAGTGATACTTAGAGTCCTATTAGGTAGCTGAGCAACATCACACCCATCTCAGCATTCTTTGATCACCACAGCTGCAGATACGACCTTCTTAGACACCATTTGCAGGTGATACAGATGAAGACCTAAGGTCCCTGGATGCCCATTTTTTTCAGCTGGACACTAGATTAAAAATGACCCTTGATTTCATTTTGAAGTATGGCGGGGTTAGACCTCAAATGTTTTGTCCTACAGGGTTGATCTTCAATGTGGGTATCAGTGGGGGCATCTGAGGAGTAGCACCTTGTGGTTGATTGCAAACTCCTTGGTTGTTTCCCCTTGAAACTCTTTTCTTTTCCCTTCTTACTTTCTCATGCCTCCTCCCTCCAGAGAAGCTTATTGTAGGTAGAAAAGTACCTTCAGTCCAAAGTGTTTCTGGACCACCTATGGGCAGATGGGTGATAGCTTTGTTTCAATCAGTCTTCTTGCCAGATATCAGGCTTTGCTCCTCTGTTGATTTTGAAATGACCTATAGGAATGTTCCAGTAGGAAGTGCTGGGTCTCTTCTTCTGCCTACATTTCTTCTTGTTCTTGCCACTAAAAGCCATTATTTTCTTTCACATGTGCATATGCAGGTGTATGTGTGTTCTTATGCATGCGTGTGTGTGTGTGTGTGCGCGCGCACACGCGTGGTTTGCAGGTCTGAGGTCATCTTTACGTGTCATTCCTCAGCAGCCATCCATCATATTTTTTTCAGACAAGGTCTCTCACTAAAACCTGATATTCACCAATTAGGATGTTCTAGCTATTCAGAGAGCCCTGGGGCTTCTCCTGTCTTTGCCTCTGAGGCTTGAGGCTGCAATCATGCGCCACTATATCTGGCTTTTTATCTGGGTCCTGAACCGTTGAAGCCAGATTCTCATACTTGCATGGTGACAGCTTTACCCACAGAGCTATCTATCTCCCCAGTCCCCCAAAGTCCTTTCTTCCCCTGTTCTCACTCCAGGAAGAATTGCAGAGTTTGTTTGCTTTTCAATATATGAAGTATAATGTAGTTAGCAGATGATATATTTGTTGTAGAGAACTTTTCCCTTGTAGGACAAACTTAAATTTCCCCAGTGTTCATTTGCTTTCTCTATATTTGAGTGCACTTAAAAATACATTTGCAGTCACGATTGCCTGGGCAAGTTATAAATCCTAGATATTAGAATTTTTATGCTTTAGAAATAATAAATGAGGGCTTACCAATTAAAGATAAAAAATTACTTGGCTGGGGATAGTAGAATATTTTATCAGTATTATTAAAATTTAAGGGTGGCTGAAAATGCCACAGAAATCTTTGTACAACATTTTAGTTTAAAAAGTTGGCTTAGGGATAAGTTACATTTTTTCCCTCTCAATTTTACATCAAACAGGATGTGATATAAATTTTTTACTAAAGAGCAGAACTCTTGTTGAGCTGAATTACATGCAAAGCTTTAGGCCAGTTGGAGGCTGTGATATCTTTACCCTCTATATCTGGAAATCACTTCCTTTGTATCGGAGTTGCCAATAATTTCACTTGTTCATTCCTTAAAATAGTGATGATTCCACGCGTGGGATTAATAATGACCTCATGTGGCTTATTAAACTGGAGATTTTAAAATACCATTGGTAAAGTTTAGTCTGGCCAACCATGTCTTAACCTTCTAGGGTGCCAGCTGGGGGAGGAGACAAGTAGATCCTAGGCAGCCTACCTGAAACAGTGAATTTCAGTTCAAGAGAGGACCTGCTCAATAAAAAAAAAATAAGTACCATGAATACATGTCTCTATACATAACCCTGGCTGGCCTGAGCTCACTTTGAATGTGAGGCTGTTCTCAAACTTACAGAGATTCTCCTGTCCACCTCCAGAGTGCCAGGATCAAAACCCTGGACCAGCACACCTAGCGCAAGGTCACCACACACAGCAGAAGGGGGAATGCTTATGCTTGATCTTGAGGCTTGATCTTGTGGCAGCCACAGCCATGGTAGGCACGTGTGTGATGTATCTTGCCTAATCTACTCCTCAACTTTCTGTCCTAAGTAACTCCCCCTTGGGACTCTCACCACATCTCTAATTCATCTGATGGCATCCTTTTATAATTAATTGCTTAAAACAACAACAACAACAACAACAACAAAAACCAAAGTCACAGAGTCCAATTAGTGCTGCTCATATGTGTGTGGCCTGGTGTCATCCACCGAGGTCTGGGAACCTACCAGTGGCCACATTCCTAATGGAAACTGACAGTACCCACTATAGTCATTCATGTCAATAGCTCCTCAGCTAAGGGTGAGGCCTTGGGGGCCCACAAGCTTGTCACAGAGTAAATAAAATTTAAAGAGATAGAAAACAATAGAAGACACTCAATTTAATCTGGCCTCCACAGATGTATACACACATATATACACCTATGTAAGCATACCTGCACACATGCCATACCATACATAAACTCAGAAATAAAGCAAAATGAAAACATCACTAATAGCATATCTGCTTTATAGGCTTGAGGGCTCATTTTGTGGATGATCAGAACAGATATTTTTCCCTCTGCTCTGTTTTTCTCCATTTTCTTCATTAGTGTTTTAGAGCATTCTTCCTAACAGCTCTCCAAGGCTCTGGCTTATCATCTGTAGGTCACTGTGACTTCTTCACAGAGTCATCACGGTTTTCTATGGCTTCATAAATAACCCCTCTCAGAAACTGATGATTGCTGGTGAATCTCACAGATTCTCAGGACCTTGCTAAGAAAAAGAAAGAAAGAAAACAGAAACATGGGAAATAAAATAAAAGACTTTCTTTTCAGATGCCAAGCTTGTTAGGAGAAGCAGAATTCTGAGTGCTACACAAGCTCAATTGCTGCCCAAGTCGAGTGTGTAAGTCACATGTGTTTTCAAGCAGTCATTTATGCAGTGGTGTGGGCTTGGTGGTGGATTCAAACAATGGCTTTCTGAATTGTTGAGAGAAACAAAACACCCCAATTAAGATGGATCCAGGAGGATGAGAAATCAGTCTGTCAACATCAAGTACCTTTGTAGGTGAAAGGCATTCTCCAGTGAACCAGATGTCCCCACACACATGTGTGTGTGTGTGTGTGTGTGTGTTACTTACAGAGAACATCTGACCTTGTCTGAAACCACTCTTAGTTGTTCTGGTTAAGGGGATGGTGGCCCTGGCATCCAGTGGATAAAGCCCAGGGATGCCGCCAACATCCTACAGGGTAAGAGATGAACTTCCACCACAGAAAATTAGCTGCCCCCGAGCGTCCAGGCATGGTAGACATAAGTCCTGGACTAGAGGAAGGGTGACACACATGTGGACAGTTGAGATGCTTCCGGGCTTCACAGTGAGACCAACATATGTATAACAATTTGGAGGGCTGAGAAGATTTTCATGGGTTACACAGTGGTGGGATTTAGGAGGAAAGTTTCACAGTATAAGAGAGTCTTCTGAGGAGTTAAGCACAATGATTTGTCAGAAAGATGGTGGTCAAGAGACATAAACAGACTTGGAGACAAAGAGGGAAAGAGAACATCAAGGAGGAAGGAGAAAGGAGGAGGAAGAGAAAGAAACATGAATGAGAATAACTCTGAAGACAGACAGAAGCTGGGGAATGCTAGTCGTGATTCCTAATAAGGAGTACAGCACACACACACTGACATGCTGGAATAGAGACATGAGGTCATACCATAGCATGCCATCACTGTAAGTATTGTAATGGCAAGGCCATGGCTGTTGGTGTAGGGCACATGTTAGTTTGGTAGCAATCCCTCAAGTCTCAATTTACGGCCCAGGCTTTCTAGAACTAACGTTTGGGCAAATTGGGAGGTAAATTGGATTTCCTCCAGGCCGTTCAGCTTTATCTGATGAATCTTTTGGAATGCGGGAGTCAGTCTCCCCTTCACTTTGACTGTCTTTGTCAGACTGTTGTTGGACAAGGTGTTGAGTGTGTGCGCACTCCCTCAAAGTGGAGTCCCAAAGCAGTTGCACAGCAGTCCCTGGAGACGTGGCACTAAAGGGTCTCTTTTAAGTAAATCATGTGCTTCTAGTATGGATTGATGGTGTTGACAGGGCAGAAAGCACATGTGACAAGGTGGGATTCTAAGGGGTTCAGTTTTAGGGCCAGATGTGAATTTGTTTGGGAGTGAGAAGAAAGAGTGAAGACCTTTGTAATTGCTGGCACAGAGGGAGTGTGGGATGAGACACTGTGGTGTGGTGATCACTGAATCCAAAAAACCTAATAAATGTGACTGTTATCTCCCACCGAAGACTCTGATAGAAGGGTCTGAGTTAATGGAAATAATTTACTTAAGAAGTCTGAGCCAAGGTGGGCATGGTAGCACATGTTTGTGATCCTAGCTCTTGGGAGGCAGAGGTAGGCAGATTGCTCTGAGTTCAAGGTCAGCCTGGTCTACAAAGCAAGTCCAGGACAGCCAAGTGTACATAGAGAAATCCTGTCTGGGAAAAAAAATAATAAGCCAGTCTGACCCAGATGGGGCTGGACCGGATTGGCTTAGTGATTGGATCCCACTATCCATGTAAGATGCTATTCATGGCAACAAGCACTAGCAATCACAATGCTGCGGAGGTGGAGGAGGGGTGAGGGGAGGGGCGAGCTGAAACAATGAACCGGAGGTTCACTGAGACTCCTCAAAAAGAAAAATTGTGGGCAACAATTGATGAGGATGTACTGACATTAGCCGCTGGCCTCCATGTTTATGGACAACCGCATGTGCATAAACCACAGACATACAAAGATATCCAGAAAGGCGTTCAAATATAACCTTCCTTGTTTTGCATCTGGTTAAAAATGTGGTTTACTCATGAACCTAGCAAAATGATTTACATAAAACACTTGACCCTGAGGAAGTCTGATTCTGAAGCAGCTGCTGGTTGGTATATTCTGGTTCTGTTAATAAT
Organism: Pachyuromys duprasi; assembly: GCA_028658305.1. Taxonomy (NCBI): domain Eukaryota; kingdom Metazoa; phylum Chordata; class Mammalia; order Rodentia; family Muridae; genus Pachyuromys; species Pachyuromys duprasi. The sequence continues at coordinate 15,652,380 of CM053757.1, read as the reverse complement.
TAACAGGTACACTTCTCTTCATCATAAGATGATAAGTTGTGTTGTCTTCCAGGACTTAAGCCTGGTTGTTTAAGTGAGAATGATCCTCTTATAGACTCATGCACTTTAATATTTAGTGGTACTGTTTAGTGGTATGGACTTGAAGGAAGCGTGTCACTGGGACTAAGCTTTGAGGTTCCCAAAGCCCATGCCAGGCCGATCTCCCTTTCTGTCTGCTACCTACGAATCCGGATGTAGAGCATCCTGAGTCCCATGCCTGCCTGCCTGCTGCCATGCTCCCTGCCATGATGATCATGAACCCTCTGTGACTGTACAGAAGCTCACAAGTAAGTACTTTCTAATGTAAGAGTTGTCTCATGTCTCTTCACAGCAACAGAACACCGACTAAGACAAGGTTCTAGAACACCACAAACACAAACATTGTGAACACCTAGAATCTTATAAGTGCTCACAAATCAACACAACAAACATTACTTACTGCTTTCTAAACCTGTGAATTCTGGCAGAAATTACAGTTATCCTTGACATGTTAAGCATCTGTTTCTTGGATAGTGAAGGTATGTTAAAGAGATCAGATCCTCATGCCTGGCGAAAAGAAAGCACATGTCAAAGAAAAATGATTAGAGACATTGGGAGAATATCACATCAGGTAAGGGTATGCTAGCTTAGAGCTCTGTAGAGAGTGAGAATTTAAATGGAAAAATTATATTGGTATATAAGTCTTTTGGGTACCAGCTGTGTTTGCTTTTCTAACTTTATTTTGACTGAAAGTGACTATGCACACAGTTGCATCCAATGAGGATGTGTCAGTCAGTTCCTGGCACCATGGTTCTGTGCAATAAACTATCCTAAAATGCAATAACTCACGTGTTTGTTCCCCCCGCCCCATGGATCACTATATGTTTGCATCACTTTGAGTTTGGCTAGTCTCAAAAACTTCCTGCTGTGGGGTGAGGGATCAGTGAGGAATGTATGTTTGTAATCTTGTGTATTGTTTAGACCAGGTCTTTCTGGCTACATGTTCACCTAATGGTAAGCCATGAGATGGCTCTCCTGTCCATGACAGCCTATTTTAAGCTAAGTTCTTTCACCATATCTCTTGATATCCCATTGGCCAAAGCAAGTTGATGGCCAAACCAAAGTCAACTATCCATATGGCCACAATAGATTAAAATATGTGGTTATAAATGTATTTCTGTATTTATTTATTTAGATTGCTTTGCACTCGTGTGTTTGTGTGTGTGTGTGTATTTGTGTGTGCATGTGTATTTGTGCATGTCACAGTGCCTTTGTAGAAGCCAGAGAACAACTTGTGAAAATATATTCTCTTTTTTCGTGTGGATTCTAGGGACTTAACTCAGGTAATCAGGTTTGGCAGCAAGCACCTTTAGCCAGAGAGCCGTCTGGCTGACTCCTAGATTGTATGATTTTGAATAGTACTACATCGAAGAGTAAAGTCAGTTGTAGTGGCCACCTCATCCACAGAAACACAAAAAGCAATCTAGATGAGAATGCTTTGGGAAAAGCCTGAGTTTTCCTGTCCTGCCTGTCCTCTTGTTCCCTTTAAAGATGTGTAGATGGTAACCAGTGGTCTTACGGCCCCAGTGAAAAGACTAGAAGCCTCGTTCGTACATAGATGTGATGCATTCCAGCTGGTGAAGCAAGGGCGGTAGCAATTGACCCCTGCTATGTCAATACTGAGGCCAAGAAGTCACTACACCTGCTAATGCAGTGTAAATCTGTAGAAAAAGCAGTCTATGATGTGCTCTTTTGTAAGCTTAGGAACCTCGGTTCAATCCCCAGAACCCATGCAAAATCTCCATTGTGGGATGCCTGTATTCCTAGCACTAGGGAGATGGAGACAGGTGGAAGCTTGGGGCTTGCTGGCCAGATAGCCTACGTAATTCAGCAAGTTTCAGGCACTTGACAGACACTGTGTCAAGAACTTAGGTGGCTGGCTCCTGAGCGATGAGTCAGTGCTGACTTCTGACCTCCACTGTGCATGCATACGTGTATACACACTCAAAGTAAGCAGGGAATTAAGAAAAGTAATACTTTTTGACACAGGATGAGAAGGGAGAGATTGAGGCTGAACCCTGGGATTTACCAACATTTGGAGGGGAAGGACAGTGCACTGCCTGCCACCCCTCCCCCCAGCACACTTTAGAATCTATTTGAATCTCTCTAAGGGTTCAGAGACTAAGTTTCCCATCTCGCTCTGTACAGGCATTCCTCTGCAGGCCACTCGCCTTTACTCCTGTCCCAGAGAAACCCTTGTCATGATTGGCAAAATAATATCATTTGATTTGGCTATCTGAAACACTCAGGTTGGTGCCCCACTGTTCCAGACAGAGTAGGTTTCTGTCACAGGGATTTCACTTAGGGCAATGCACAGCTGTATTCAGACTCCAGCCACCCCAGAGAGAAAATCTTTTATTTATCACTTTTCCTGGATGTCAGTCTCTAGATAGTTATGTATTTGATATGTTCTGGTTTTCCCTTCATCTGTTATTGTAGTCATGAAGAAAAATAAAGTGCCACCGCAAGATGGTCTAATGTCAATGGAGAAAGGACCCATTATTGAGTCACTTAGATTCTTGGCGTTAAATCATGGACTGTACTTGAAAGGAAGGAAGTGAAACAACTCTGTGGTTACTACTATCTTTATTACACATGCCCTGTGTGTGTGTGTGTGTGTGTGTGTGTGTGTTATACAGAGGCTGGAGCAGAGCATGAATTGTCTTCATCTATCCTTCTCTGCTTTGTTGTATTGAGATAAGGTGAACTGGCAGCTTACCATTTCTGCTAGACTAAATGGCCAGTGAGCTCTTGCCATCTGTCTCTGCCCTGCATGGGTTACAAGGTATGTATCCATGCCAAGCTTTTTATATGGGTTCTGGGGATTCAAACTTAGGCCCTAAAGCTTGCAAAGCAGCTGTGCTACCCATTGAGCAATTGTCCAAGTAGCCTAATACTGCTTTTGCCAAACAAATGATGAGAACTGCCTATTTCCTGGAGTGTCAATGAACTGTGATGAGCCATCTTCCTGCTCCAGCCTCCTGCTCTGTGGCTTTCTCGTCATTATGGATCTCCCTCTGAAAGCATAAGACCAAGTAAACTATTTCTTCTATGAGTTGCTTTAGGTTGTGTATTTTATCACTAAAGTGACTAAATATCGTGAATAAGATAGAGTTTAAAGAAGAGAGCTAGTAGGAAATAGATGAAAAGAAGATGGGATACAGGAGAAGAGAGAGGTAGAGACTGCAGAAAAGGTATTGGTATGAGCCCCACTGTTAGACACACAGAAGGCATTGCGATGACTCCTGATGCAGAAGAGGAACAAGGGGTGTAAAACCCTCCTGACATTCCACATCATCTTCAGTGCAGCCTCTGAGTTGAATTCTCCCATCAAGGTCTTCTTCTGATAGCTGTGACACTGAGCTGTTTGGAGGAAGTTCATTCCAGGTGTAAGGAGCCTTTTGGACAAGGTTAGAATTCACAGAATGGAAAATTAATCCAGAGGTCACCACGACATGTCATTAATGGGAATTTGTGGAAATTTCTGTAACACACCAAAAGTGCATGGGAGTTACTTCTAGAAGTCACAGGAAACTCCCTCTGTTCAAATGTTGGTTAAGCATTCAACTGATCACAGGCAACTCCTACATCTATCAGGCAGTATGTGAGCACCATGAGCTGAGACTGAAATGGGTTCCTTCCAATGAACAGAGGTTGCCCATATGATACCACTAAGAGGGATTTTCAGAGGTGGTAGTGTCATGAGTTTCTCTAACATGAATAATGGTATAATGCCCTTCTAGGGGAGGTTTCACCCAGCACTCAGCCAGCTTGCCCTGCTGCCTTTTCTCCAAATGAAGTACAGTGGTCCTCCCCTCCAGAGGAAGCAGCTCTCACCAGACAACTGAGTATGCTGACATCTGTAGCCAGTGCTCTGAGTTGTCAAGTTCCACGTGGACAGACCTATCTCGAGGGCAGCTCCCATCTCAGAAAGTGCCTTTTGTTAGTGGCAGTGAATTAGCCTGGTACTAGAATTGTTGAGGTCAGACCTGTGCCCTGCAACCCTACAAATGGAGCTAATAGGTCCAGTCATAGTGAAAGGCACAGAAAGGGTTAGTCAAGGAGGCCACATTGAGAATACCAAATAAAGAGGTCCACTGACCCTCTAAGTCCACATTTAGGGTCCAGACAAAGGGTCTACATCTTAACATAGGGGTAGAGGCAAATATAACTAAGCAGCCCTGGTCAAGGTGTGATCCTGCCTGTCACTAACCCATCATTCTCTCTGCTCTCATCTCTCTTGCAAGGTGATTTGGCAAGTTGTTACAACTATGTGAAATATCCTTCCAGAGACAGGCTGCCCTCTAGTTGGTATCTTTTTCTCACATCAGGAGACTTCTGGGGGCAGTCCAATTTCTTTTTCAGAGACCACTGTTTTAATACTCTGATAGTCAAAGAGACTATCGCAAAATTCTACGATGTCTTTACCTCTGCCAAGGTGTTTACATAACTGTTTTGCCCATCCTCTTTGGTTTTTGCTTTTTTCTCCTTTCAGTGGATGGAGTCCAGGTTCTTTGATATCACCCAGATAGGCTTTGAACTCATGATCTTCTTGTTCCTACTTAGTGCTAGGGCTATAGATGAGCTCCATCTTGCCTGGCTAGGTCTGCCCTCCAAGGGCTCAGCTCAACTGTGTGCCTCTTTCCCTTTGTGTAGATAGCATCACGTGGTGGTAGCTTTTGGAGTGAAAGGGGTTTGGGGACAATGCACCTTCTGCATTTATTACCTGCATGCATCTATGTAATAATCATCAGCTGCTCATAGCAGTTCTCTTTACAGGATGACCGTGGGATGGCACGAGGGGATGCTTCGGGGTGGCATAGGATACTGCTAGGACTCAGTCTCATGTCACTGTTATTTCTATTATTTGTTTAGTTATTTAGTTATTTCTGTCTCTGCTAGTCTAAAATCTTGATAGCAGAGGGAATGCTTCATTAATTGATGTATCTCCATTGCTGTTGTAATGTCTGGTGTCTAAAAGATAATTAAACCTGTTGTATTCATGTGTACATGCACGTGCACACATTCTCAGCTTTGTACATGCTGAGAATGCATGAATGAACAAACGAGCTGGATGAATCTCTTATCCCATTTCTTCAGTAGTACCCTTTCCCCCCTCTGCATTTCTAAGATGGAGCACCCTGCCTTGCAGCCTTCTTCAGCCTTGTGCTGGCTGCTGTGGTCTCTCCGCGACTATAGCGCCGAGTGGAGCATCTCGAATCCTCCTTTCTCATTAGTGATTGACCGACAGTGGAGATGAGTTAGCTGTGCTGACTCGGCACTTCTGGGCTTCCTGGTGCTTCCTTCATTGAAGGATTGAAGGGAGGACAGTAACTCTATCTTTTTAGTTAATGGGAAGAGAAAGCTACAGAACCTCTGTCATTCATTCTGCAGGGTTGCAGAATGTGATCCTCCACCCCCTCTGCCTGTGTGTGTGTGTGTGGTGTGATTCTTTGTGTGTGTATGTTAGTGTGTATGTGTGTGTGTGTGTGAACTCTCTGGTTAAAGCTCCAAAGCATCTGCTAAGAAACTTTAGAATAAATAGATTATTTAAAACACCAGAATACCACAATTAGAAGAATGAAGGTATTTTTCAGCAGACAAACTGCTAGAGCCTGTTGTGATATTGCTAATCTAAACATGCATGAAATTCTGGGTCCAGACCTTCCCACTGTGTACACAGGGTAGTAGGGAAGGAGGATCAGAAATGCACGCTCATACGTATATGGTGAGTTGCAGACCAGCTGGGGCCAAACGCAACCCAGTTTCAAAGCAAGACAAAACAAAAATAAAAGTCTAGAAGATATAAAGTATACTGTAGTGCTGTTTCTCAGAAAAAGGCTTTGTTATCTCTTGGAGGGATATTTTGGAGGTATCCTAAAATTTTAAGAGATTTTTAGAAAACTTAAACAGAATTATCAAGGGTTAATGAATTGCTTATAATTGAATTTATAAATGAATTGAATGAGTTGAAAATGACATCCCAAAACTTAGGCCATGGGGAAATGGGGAGATTTCTTAGCAGATGCGAGGTCCCAAATATGATGCTCAGAACTGTACAACAGAAATTAAAAAGAATATCAGGAGCCCAGAAAGATGTTTTTACATTGAGGTATAACACGCTACTAGTAGCCAAGATATAGAAACTACTCATGCATTTACCCATGGATGACTGGATAAACCAAATACGGTCCACACATACAGTAGAAAATTACTGAGCCATAGAAAACATGCTCAGAATGTCATGGATAAACCTTGAAAACACAATGGAAGAAGCCAGATATTAGAGAACAAATGCGATTCTCCTTGTGGGGGACCACCGGGTAGTCAGATTCCCAGAGACAGAAAATAGGCTACAACACTTCAGGAGCTAGGGTGGGAGGAAGAGGTGTGTTTCTTTGTTGATGGCACACAAAAGTTTATTTTAGTTTAAAACGGCGAGAGAGAGTAGGAGGCAAGGATGTACGCCATGGCTGCAGATAAACAGCACTGCATTCTCTCCTTCGAAACAACTCAAAGGTACGTTTTATGTGAGCTCTATTTTACCTCAATAAACACTGAGAAAAGGGGCCTGATGAGGTGGCTCAGAGGATAAAGGCACTCATCACCAAGCCTGGCAACACCGATTTCATCTTGAGAGCCTACACAGTGGAAGGACAAAGCTGACCTCTGAAAAGTGTCCCCTGACCTCTACGTGATGCCATAGCATATATGAAGTAAAACACAATGTATGAAAAATAAAGAAATGAAAATTTAAGTTAAAAATTGTTCAGTGAAGAAGGAGAGGAGGGAAGGTGGGGTTGGGAGGGGATGCAGGAAGGGGGCTACAGCTGGGATGCAAAGTGAATAAATTGTAATTAATAAAATAAGAAAAAGAAAATTTTAAAAAATGGCGTGGTGGAGATGGCATCATTGATACAGTGCTGGCTGCACACATGTGAAAACCAGAGTTTGATTCCAGCACCCGTTAAAAGTCAGGCATAGCACGTATAGTAATTTTGCCCCAAGCCCTGGGGAGGTAAAATGGGTGGATCCCCGAGGCTCACTGGCCAGCCTGCCTCGCCTAACTGCTGAGCCTGGTTTCAGTGAGAGTCTACCTCTCAAAACAAAAGATGAGCAGTTTCTAAGACATGACTGCACTGGAACCACCAAGCTCAGCTTCTCCCGTGTTCAGGGACTTGAACTCAGGTCCTCAGGCTTGCAAGAGGTGTACTTTCTGACTGTACCGTCTCCTCAGGTCTACAGTTGTTTTCTTATGTGAGCATATAAATAAAACTCCCTCATGGGGAGGACAGAAGGGAAGGGCAAGGTGGGCTTTTCAAAGTCAGCAATGATCTCTCCCACAGAGATCAGAAAAGCAGTAGCCCAGGCTTTGAAGACGCTTCTCCAATAAGATGTGGTCTCTGGGCATTGTGGGATCATCTTCAATGGTACTTGGATATAGTTTCCAGCATTCTGAAGTGAGTATAGTGCTTGGGTCAGAGCAGAATGTGAATGGTGTCTGCCTGTGTGTGTGTGTGTGTGTGTGTGGGTGTGTGTGTGTGTGATTGGTCATGAGAAAGTCTGAACTCTGAGCTGGCCTTTTGAAGACTCTGGATGCAAAATACATAGGAGGTAGGAGCTGGTCACAGCCAGCAGAAGTGTGTCCCCAGCCTAGATTGATGGTTGAGGTTGATCAGGGCTTGCGGGATCCAGGGTAACGCAATTGCTGTCCTCCGCTGGTTTCCGGTGGGACACTCTCACACATCAGTGGCAGAGGGGCAGGAGGTGATTTTCTTCTCTGTGCTATGGCAAGGTCCACAGATCTTCCCACTGATAACACCAGGGCAGAAAATTTATAAAGGATTATGAGGCTGATAGGTTAAAAACTGATTTTTAGTTAAGTACCTGTTGCCATTAAAAACGAGGAAGGAAGTCAAGTCTTTGGGGCTGTGCTCAAGGGCTCAGTCAGATCAGCTTGTAAACAATTTAACTTCACCCTTCAAACAAATTTTGTTCTATGACGAATGAGAAAGGAATTCTGCGATTCATTGAGCAGATTTCCAATATGGTGTTTACTTGCATTTTCTGTGTCTCCTCCAGCCAGAAAATCAAATCCCAGGGATTAAATACCCCATTTGAAATGTAATGGAGAATTACATAGAAATGGAAAGTTACAGCATGTGAGAAAGACTGTGGCCTGAATTTCTGGATAGCTGAGCACACCATTATGTCAGTCCCCTTCCTCTCTGCCATCACCAGGAATTGAATAGTGACAATCCACAGGCCTGGCAGAGGTCAAGTATAGAACATATCTCTGTGCCAAACCCAGCACTTATTGTGAATGGTTCTGTCTGAATTTTACAACTACTTAGACTAGATATCTCATTAATCTTGGTTTAGAAAGAGCATGAGACAAGTTGGATAAACAAGCAAGGTACACAAGATCAGAGTGCAAACCACCTCCTGAATGATGCCAGGCACTTTGGCCAGTGGGCATACATGGTTGTTCCCAGGAGCATCAGTTCTGGGAGCCCCTGCTGCCTTCAGTAATAAACACACTGATCCACTGGTTAGAACAGAACTGGTTTTGTCTGATTTCATTTTTTATACATGTTTATGTGTGCATGCATATATGTACAAAGGAGCATGTGTAGTATATGGAAGATAGGGGTGACCATGGCTGTCACTTCTCAGGTACCATCCTCCTCCTCTCTTCCTCCTCCCTTCTCCCCCTCCCTCCCTTCCTCCCCCTCTTTCTATCCCTCCCTCCGTTCTACCTTCCCTCTTTCTTTCTTTCTTTCTTTCTTTCTTTCTTTCTTTCTTTCTTTCTTTCTTTCTTTCTTTCTTTCTTTCTTTCTTTCTTTCTTTCTTTCTTTCTTTTGGCCTGGTCTTTCAGTAGCCTGGGATTCATTAAGGAGGTGAACATGGCTGTCCAGCAAGCCATAATGATGCCCCCCCTCTCCCTCCCCAGTGCTGACATTACATCAGCATGACTATCTCCTTAGCTGTCTCCCCCCAGCCCCTTCTCTGTGTGTGTGTTTGTGTGTACAGTGTTTGCATGCATGTGATGTAGCTTTTGTGTGTATGTAGTGTTTGTGTGTATAGTGGTTTTGTGTATATAGTGTTTTGTGAGTGATGTGTGTATATTATTGTGTATATGTTATGTTGATATATAGTCTATATGTGTGTGTAGCAATTTTTGTGTGTGGTATGTGTAGTATGTATGGGTAGCATGTATGTGTTGTGTTTTGGTGTACAGTGTGTGTGTAATGGTTTGTGTGTGGTGTGTATGTGTAATATGTGTAAGTAGTCTGTGTATGCGTGGTGCTGGTCTGTGTATATTTACTACAGAAGAGCTAAAACTAAGGGCATAACAACCATATATTAATGAACATATATGTCCATGAGGGGCCCTGGAGAGATCAGGTCCTGGCCTAGGGACTAGAATATTAATAGGTTAAAGAAAACTCCTCTGCTCACAAGAACTAGTTTTCTCATGTGAGATAGATGGCAAAGAAGCAAACACCTGAGAAATAGGTGACAAGCTAGGACTGTAGTAAGTGCTAGGAAAGAAATGGACATTAATGTGGGGCAAGAGGGTCTTCCTGAAAAGAGGACATTTTTGTTGGGCCTTGGAAGAGGAGAGGAGTTGGGCCAACTGCCGAAGGGCGGCCATCACAGAAGCTCCAGGACAGGCGCAAGTCTGGCCTGGTTAAGAGACTGGACAGAGCTGGGTTGCTGGTTCTGCACATGAAGTGCTTGCTTCACAAATGTGAGGCCTCGTTTTGATCCTTGGAACCTGTGTACGAAAAAGCAGGGCACATGTCTGTAACCCTAGCCATGAGGAGGCAAGTTCTATCCTTGGGGCTCACTAACTAGCCAACCAAGCTGAGTTCCTGGTCCCAGTAAGACATGTAACATAAGATATATAATCTCTGACCTCCATGTGTGTAAAAATATGCACTCACATGCACCTGTATACACACATGCACTCACACACATACAAACAAACATACACATGTACACATACACGTAATAAATCAATAAGCTGAACAGTAGTCAGGTTTGAACTAAACAAATGGAAGGCAAATCCTGTGGGATTTTATGGCTAGGTTTAAAGGTCCAGAACGATGACACTCTACAGGCTAGAAGCTTTCCCTCTCTCTCCTTAGAACAATGTGTGGCTTTGCCTTTCAGCATGGCTTTCCTCCTGCTCTACCTAATTAAGTTCTGTTTATCTGGGCCACTTAATTTCAGCAATCTTTGAGCCAAGCCCTGATATAGGCCAGGCAGGGGCTCGGAGACTGTGCTGATGTGTCCGACAGTCTTAGGAACATGGAGCTTTTGAATTCTAAAAGTGAAAATGAAGTTGACCTTGTAGAAATGAATAGCAGGCTGGGTGGTGGCAAGCTGCTAAAGAAGATTCATGTGGGACCTTTCCAGATCATTCTGTGCTCCAGTCAATTTCAAACTACCCTGCATCCTAGCAAGGACAGTTTATGGCTTTGTTCACATCATAGATTTAGAAATCAAGACCTGAGAAAGGTCATGCCATTAAATAAATGTCCAACGCTTGGGCAAGAGACAGGCGCTAATAATGAAGTCTCGGCTGAGTGCATTAACTCCTGCCTCTTTACCAATGACTTTGATTTTCATTTTAAACACTTTAACAAAAAGATCTCAATTTTTTGATGATAAAATATGCTAAGTTTTTCACCTGAGTAGTTTTTACCTTAGAGAGTTGAATGGAGAAGGACCCTAGCATTAAGAAGCTTGAGGTAGCTAAATATTTGCCTGAAGTCCTCTATAGTTTGAGGGTGCTCAGATTTTAATATGCTGAGGGGTCCTCTTAAGTCAGGTTGCCAACTAGAGTGGCCACTTGGCCATGTGCTTTCTGAGCACTGGGCAGTTGAATGGAAGGGCCCCCTAAGCAGCAAATACACATGAACTTTTGAAGATGTAGTGTAGAGTGCACTGTGAAATCTCCATTCGGGGGCCTGAAGAGATGGCCCAGCAGTTAAGAGCACTTGTTTCTTTTGCAGAGGACGAAGTTCAGTTCCCAGCACCCGTTGACTCCAGTACCAGAGGATGCAATGCTGTATTCTACAGGCACCCCCCACAATGGCAGATGTTCACACAGATACACATACACACAAATAAAAAGAAATCTTTAAAAAATTCCATTTTTATGTGACCCTAAGGATATAATGGGCCAAATACAATACACTATTCAGGTGTTTTCACAAGCTGGGAAGATGGTTTATTGGGTAAAGTGTTAGGAAGGCAAGAGGACCCAAGTTCAGATTCTCAGCATCCCCATGAAAAGCCAGGTGTGATTTTGTAACTCCAGCACTGGAGTGTGGGTACAGAATTCTGGGGTTCACTGCCTCATCAATTTTGTCTAATTGGTGAGTCCCAGGTTCAATGAGAGATCCTGTCTCAAAATATAAGGGGGGAGTCATAGAGGAAGACACTCTATGTCAACCTCTGACCTCTACAGCCTCTTCACAGGGCTGGGACCACAGGTACACAGGTGCATACACTACACACACACATACACACACACACACACCTTAGACTCTAGAATAACAAAAACAAAAAAGGGTCAAATGCTAACTGTTGGTGAGGATGCTGTGTGACAGAGCTTCCGTGCATCACTGCTAGGAGTGTAAAATCATGGAAGCATTTTGCAGTTGGTTTTCTGGTAAGATCTGTGCAGTCAGCTATTGCCCAGCCACTGGACTCTTTGGCAAAAGTATACAACATCATGTGCACAGGAGGATGAAGCTGTGAGTTACCGTAGCCTAATTGCTAACACCACATTGACAATGAAAGAGCTGGTTCAGGGGTGCATGGTGCTGCATTCCGTCCCTGTGGAACTACATTACCGGGACATGTTCCTGTTGTAGAAGAAAGCATGGTGTGGTGGGGTAGGGGCATTTATATCCCATAGAGCATAACTATGCAAGGCCACTAGAATTCAGAGGAGGAAATCGGATAAGTGAAACATCCCTGCAACTACTCAGTCCCAGAGGAAACCAACCCACCTGTGTGGAGAAGGTTCCCAGGGCAATAAGACCCCCTCTTCTTCCCTAGTGAAAGGATGATGGAAAGTGCATCAGGTTCTTTGTGAACTAGAGCCTATTAAGCTCCTATTTGGCAATATACAGTAATAGTACTAAACACTACAGGCTCCTGAAAACCATCCAGTGAGCAAGCTTGGTCACTAGGAAGGCAGATCAGTTTTAAGTAAAATGTCTCAAGTATCATCATTTGCCAGACGTTTGTGGAAAGTGCTCTGCGTGTGCTCCCCACTTTGAACCCTGAATCTCTTCCACAGCTGCCCAAGGAGAGTGCGGACCAGATCAGGGCACGCTGATGACCTCAGCCTGTGGTGGCCTCTCCAAGTCCATGAAGAGTGATTATATCGCTCTGAGCAGAAATTTCTTCCTTTTTCTCCACAGAAAGCTAGTGGATGATGAAATTAGATTAGCTGGTAAAATACATTTATGATCAAAGACAGCAGCCACGTGTTGAGGTGGATGGTGAAGTGCTGACTGCATTTCTGCCTGTTCTCTGCTTTGTAGCCACCTGCAAAAGGTGAGTGTCAGAAGCTGCATTTAGGGGATGGGAGATAACTTTGTGCCAGCATTGGGGCCCAAGTTCAGGTCCCTCATGATCATGTTGAAAAGCTGGGCATGGCGCTGTGTGTTTGTAGCCTCAGTGCTGGGGAGAAAGAGACAGGAGGATCCCTGGGGCTTGTGGGCCAGTCTACTCTAATCAGTGTGCTACTGGTCTCAGTGAAAGGTGTCATTTCAACTAACAAAGTGGGTGGTGCCTGAGGAACCTGAGAGGAACCTCTGGCCTCTAATGCACACACTCATAGACACCTTCACACATGGATACACACTAAAGAAATTGTGTTTCAATACTAGGTCTAGGGCAAGGGGTAGGTAATAATCCTTTAATAGAGAAGGCCACACAATAAGTGCCTTAAGCTTCACTCACCACACAGCCTCAGCTTCAGCTTCTCAACCATTGTTCCAGTGCAAGCCCAGATGTGGGAGTAATGTAGCTTAACCAGTGTGACTGGAAAGAGTAAGAACACATTTATACAAATAGGTGACATCCCCAAAGCTGCAGCTTGCTGATCTCTGCTTTATAGTATTCATTTAAAACAATATAGATTTTAAATGCAGAAGGCACCTAGAGCACACATACAGATCTTCGCATATGTGCATGTGTGTGTGTGTGTGAATGTGCAAGCTCATACGTTGGTGTTTTGCCTGCATGTGTATCTGTGTGAGGATGTTGGATCCTCTGGAACTGGAGTCGCAGACAGTTGTAATCTGCTCTGTGAGTGCTTTGCATTGAAAGGGCAGCCAGCATTTTAACCACTGAGTCATCTCCACAGCCCCTAAAGGTTTGTTTGTATATTTTATGTGTGTTAGTATTTTGTCTGCATGCACATATGCATACAAAAGGAGAGCATTGGATCCGATTATGGATGGTTGTGAGCCACCATGTGAGTGCTTGGAGTTGAACTCAGGACCTCAGGAAGAGCAGCCAGCGCTCTTAATTGCTGAAGCATTTCTCCAGCCCTGCAGTGTATGGATCTTAAGATCATGAAAATGAGAATAATTGAGGTGGGGGAGATGGTTCAGTCAATATAGTGCTTGCCTTGCAAACATGAAGATCTGAGTTCAATGCCTGTAATGACAAAGAAAGTCAAGTGTGGTATATGTCTTAAACCCAGCTCTAGGGAGACAGAGGAAGGTGGATGCCTATAGAGTCTACTAGCCAGCCAGCCTAGGCTGCTAGAGTGAGAAATTCTCTCTCAATAAAAGATAACCCGAGGAGTGGCCAGCCAAGGTTGTCTTCAGCCTCCCATGGACACACAGGCAGGAGTACATGCTCACACAGGGACATATTTGGAAACACGTGCAAAAGTAATTTAAATTTGATGACTATAGACACTGCATCTTAACTTCATCCTCATCAAATCTGGACCCTTAATCATTCACCTTTGTCTCTCCCTAACTTGACCCCAAACCTACAAAAGCAATAGCACCTCTGAATGATGCATCATCAACTTCTGTGTATCCTTAAATGTTACACAGCATTATGTTCTATGTATGTCCTGTGTCTGGCCTATTAGGCTCTTTATAATACACTGGGGTTTCACTCATGTCAATGCAGACACCCCTAAGCTCATCTTTATGATAGAGCTGAGTAGCATCCAGTAGTCTGAGCCTAGTACAATGCTGTCATTTATTCAGCCCCTGTGTGTTTATCACTCTTCCTGGAATCTCTGAGGTACAGAGTGATTTGTTACTGAGCACAGACTGCCTTCTCCTGACAAAGGCACTGCTCACTGGCCCAGGTTCATTCCTGGGGAAATCAGAGCCTGGAGCACCCATTTGTTTGATTGAGTGTGCACCTTCAAAACAGCAAAGCTAGTATGACTGGCTGGTCAGTAGTGGAAAGACAGTGACTCTACTTGGGAAGAAAACACCCTGTATTCCTTTCTTCGGCCACCTAAAGTTCATGGTGGGTGGGCTAAAGGTGTGGTGTTGTTGGTAGAATGCTTGCCTAGTATGCAGGAATCCTTGGGTTCCATCCTCAGCACTACATAAACTAAAAGTAGTGGCATATGCTTGTAATCCCAGCTCTGGAGACACGAGAGCGGGAGGATCAGGAGTTCAAGGTCATACTTAGCTACCTCTGGAGTTCAACATCAGCTTGGGATAAAGACCCGGTCTCTGTAAAAATAAAGAAATAAACCACAATCTCATTCCTTTATATGCTTTGTGAGCTCCCGCTTGCTCTGTAAGTGAAGATTCCTCTCCGCATGACCACACCTCTGGGTCCTCCTCTACAATCCATGAAGATCATTCTAACACCTGGGTTTAATCCTTCTGCAGGCCAGGTTTTGTAGCTTCTTCGTCTCATTCTCTGGGCTGCTTCCAATGAGAAGACAGCCTTTCTTTGTCATTTAGAATCTCTGAGTTATCAAGGGTCCCTTGTTCTCAGTACATATCCACATATGTAGCTGCGGTTCTGTGCACACCATACTGATGATTTACTTCCTGTCTGCCAGGGCTCTGCAGGTTTCTGTTTTTCTCTTAGCCGTGAACCCTGGAGCCTGTGATAATATCAGCAGACACTCTACTCAGCCAGTAAGTTCATGTAAGGGAATGGTTGCACCTCACTGATAATCAG
Source organism: Pachyuromys duprasi (assembly GCA_028658305.1). NCBI lineage: Eukaryota > Metazoa > Chordata > Mammalia > Rodentia > Muridae > Pachyuromys > Pachyuromys duprasi. The sequence continues at coordinate 15,637,098 of CM053757.1, read as the reverse complement.
GGGATCATAATAAATCCCATCAGGTCTCCTGAGCTCAGGTAATCTCAAAGCTTACTGAAGGAATGGTGGGGCCCAAGGGCATGTTCATTGTCCTGCTGGCGGGGCGGAGACTGGGTAGAAGGGGCACACTGGGAGCCTTCCTTACTCTTGGTGGGTACATCATCCTTGTGCTTGATCCTAGGGTACTGCTTAAATCTGTGATGAAGTCCCCTTTCTAGTGGTTCTAGGCAGGTGACATGAGGCTTTCAGAAGCCATCTGTTAAGTTCTGGATAGCTAAGGGTTCAAAGAAGGATCTCACCTGGTTAATTCTAGACAATATCCTAGTTGGCCACTAATAGAAGAAGATGGCACTTGCACCCACGACATCACTAAGCTCACCCTGTGGAAGAGCAGGTGTCCTCGGCTGGGACTCACGCTGCCTCTGATGGAGTGAGGTGTCGGGAAACCCTGGAGCTCAGGATACAGGGCAGACAGTACGAGGAATATACAAAAGGCCATTCCTTGTCTTAACTGCCACCATGTTTCTGAAGCGTATGGGATGCATTGTGAGTCAAACAGGGTCATCTATGATGATGAGCATTTGGCTAGTATTACTAGCTTGAATGTCCACATTGTAAGACAGCAATTAGAAAAGAAGTCCATGCTTTTCAGGTTGGGAATTTAAGCCTAACTGTAAGAAACATGGAAAGTCTTAACTTGTTGAGTGGGGGTTAACATAAGGCATGGATACTCAGTCTAAACTGTTATGATTGGTGTTGGAGAAATAATGCAATGGTTGGTTTTCATTATCAACTTGACAATGCCTAGAATCATCTGTGAAGATGAGGAATTGTCTATACTGTGTTGGCCTGTGGACATGTCCATGGAGGAGGGGGGGCAGTTAATTGATATGGGAAGACCCAGCCCACTGGGAATGCCTCCATATTTTAGACATGCGGTCCTGAATTACATAATGATGAGTGAATAGGTCTTGCTGAGCAAAAGCAAGCCAGAAAGTGAGAGTGCATGAACTCATCCTGTCTGCCCTTGTCCTAGATGAGATAAGACTAGCTGCTGTAAGTTCCTGCCTTGACTTCCCTCCAGTGCTGGATTGTAAACTGCAATTGTGAACTGAAAGAAGCCGCCCTTCTTGTCTCTGTTGCCTGTTATCAGGATATTTATCCCAGAACTATTTAGGACACTATTTAGGACATGGCACATGCTCTATTCTTGATCCGTAGCTCTAGCCCTAGTGGCATATCTGCATAATGGAAAACTCCAAGTATTGGCGAAGGTAGCAGGACCACTATTGATGTTAGAACCTGCTTTGCAGGGGGGGTGGAGTGGGTTACAGTTTCTTTGGGAACTGTGAGACCAAAACCTGCTTAGGAAAGTTGGGAAGGTTGGAGTTCTAAAATTTCAGATACTTCTCTCATGTGTTTTGTATCTAGCTTTATTTTGGAATATTCAAAATACACAAATTCTATTGGGAAGGAGGCTAAGCCTAATCATCAAACTTGTTTATTTCCCATGTTCTCTGTGTGCACACAACCTGGGGATGATTCTATTAAATGTTTTTAGGGTAACTGTGTCATGTCTGGGATATGTTCAAGGAGGTCACATGCAGGATTTTTCTACTTATGGTATCATGTAGGTTTCCAGACTGCGTTGAGTTTCAGAGCACTTTGGATTTCCAGTACTTTGGCAAGGGGATGATCAGCCTGTACCTGCACTCCAGTCATCAAAGGCCTATGCTCTTCTCTCCTTGGGTTGGGTCACTGTAATGTTTCCACCCCTCTGCCAGCCAGCTTTCCATCAGTGTGCCAAAATACCCGAGGAAGGCAAGATAAAGGAAGTTAAGTTTGTTATGGCTCATAATTCCCCAAGTTTCAGTCTATGGACGGCTGGTCCCATTGCTCTGATGCCCACACTGAGCTAAGGAAATAGTCACCATAGGAACATGGGATTGGGGAAGCTGCTCATCTCATGGCAGTAAAGAGAGAGAAAGAGCAGGAAGGATACGGGGACAAATTGTAGCCTTCAAGGCAGATTGCCTCCGTAGTGACCTACTACCTCCTACTTTGCATCAGCTTGTTCGCCATGCATCATTGAGGCCATCTATTGAAGAGGCACCATGTTCCACCCACCTCTCAATAGCGCCACCTACTGGAAATAGTCTTTAACACAGCATCCAAGATGGATTTGCATCTTAATAAAACCTTTCCCTGCCAAGCTGGATGAACACTGAAGGCTCTTGGTACACATGTGTCTCTGGTGTTGCACGGTAGAAAAAGGCTTGAGGACTCTGGAATGGACAGAAGAAAGAGATAGATGACAGAGACTTCAGCTTCGAGGGTTTTAGCTTTCCTTCGCTCAGCCTGTTTCCCAACCGTATCTTGATGCTCTGGGACAACCCACTGTTGAGAATGCCTGAGCTCTATGCATTTCTTCAGAGCTCAGCCCTAAACTAATTTGATGTAAATTATACATTTGCAAGGAGTGTTCCAGAATAACCTGCACGAGGCCCACGAAGACACAGTGCACAAAAGGAAATGATGGTGTGTTTTATTCATAAGGATGCTCTGCTCTTCAAAATTCTCACAGTTCCCCAAAATACCGAATGCATCACAAGCCGACATTTGTGCTGCCGGCTTCCATGCGGAGAGCAATGCTGTTGCTTTTAATCACGGAAGTTTATTTTGCGGTGAAAACCTTTTGTATAATATTGAAAAATCCTTGTGTTCCTTGGAAGCTATTTCAGCTTTCTGAAATGATCATTTTTAATCATTCGCCTCACAAAACAATTTACCAGGCAGTGGAGGATAGCGAACCATAAAGTTTAATTTGCCTTTTTTTAATTGAGTTGTTAATTAGCACCCCTCTGCCTTTGGAAATCTCTCTTTGCTTTGTTGTTTTGCTTCTGATCTGAGACATTTTGGAGAATCTCATCTATCATATCTCTTCTATCCAGGTACTTACTGAATCACATCAATAGCTGATTATTTTCTAAATCCAGCCAAGCTGCCACAGTTGCATACAAATTTTGTAGGTGGTAAATAATAAGATAGAGAAGCCTGTTATTCAGTGGATTGGCTTTTCTGCAATTCAATGAACCCCTACTGTGTACTGGACACCTTTTTACGCAAGTATGTACATGTGGGTTCATGCGGACTCATGAGGGTTCATATACAAGTATTCACAGGCATGTGTGTGTGTGTGTGTGTGTGTGTGTGTGTGTGTGTGTGTGTAGGCAAGAAGTCAACTTCAGGTGTCATTCTGAGAGGTCCTAGTGCATCCCTTCTCAACCTGGGGGTTGCAACTTTTGGGGGGTTGCATATCCTCTGTCCTGCATATCAGATATTTGCATTTCAACTTATAAGCATAGACAAATTACAGTTGTGAAGCAGCAATGGAATAATGTTATGGTTGGGGGTCGCCACAACATGAGGAACTGTGCTAAAAGGTCACAGAATTAGGAAGGTTAAGAACCACTGCACTGGTTCTTTGAGGCAAGGTCTCTCAGTGGCCAAGCAGGCCGGCTGGCCAATGAACTCTATGTCAGTCTTTCTAGGGCTGAGATTACAAGTGTGCACCAGTGTATCTGGCCTTTCTATTTTACATGCCATATGGATCTGGGGACTGAACTCAGATCTTCATGCTTTAAAGGCAAATTATTTTTTACAAACTATACCAGTTCCCCAGTTCTATGCTGGACACTTGTATTCTCTCAACATTTTTTGAGGTACAGTTGCTTCCCTTGTATGCACAAATAAACTGATGTTCAGTTATACTGGCTTTCCAGTGCTCTCTAGCTAACTGGTGCTAGGATGTGTCTTCAGAGCTAGGTAATCTGGCTGGTGACATCATGGTCATTCTTTGAACCTTAATCTGAGTTTCCAAGTCCCCAAAGCATGGCAGATCTATTTCTGCTGTTTAAACAGATTTAAAATAGACAACCTTCTGGAAAGAACGCATTTGATAAGGATAGCCATCATGTGTTTAGGTGCTATATCAGAAGGGCATTTGCTGTTTAGATTTTCCAAATTGGCTTTGAGTAAGGAAACTCAAATATTTGTTTATTTCCCCATGTTCTGCAGCTGTTCCAGACAGTGCCATGTTATCCAGAGCTGTTTTATTCCCTCTCCTTTTTGTGCTTGCTGTGTTCAGAAGTCTGTACCCAGCTTAAGTAGGTCCTCTGTTTAGGATACCATGTGGCTGAAGCAAAGTGATAGGCAGGGTTGGCTAGTGAGGGGTCTGCTTCTCTCTTCATGTCCTGGCCTTCAGTTCCTTGTTATAGCAAGTCATGTTGTTTCTCCAAAGGCAGCAAGGAAAAGGTGAAGGCAAGTCAGCTAGCAAACCTGGCAAGGTGGAACTTTAGGTGAGGCAACACTGACAGGAGCATCATTTGCCACCTACGCTGTGCTTTATCAATCAGACGCATGGCATAGTTCTTGCTCACCCTCAATAGTAGAGGATAACATAATGTGTAAAAATTGGGAGGCCAGGTTCATAGAGACCCTGGGGACTTGGGTCCCTTGTGTAGCAATGATCATGTAGCCCTGCTGCATGTATTGTTATGATCACCATTGTCAATGCTGCTAGCACTTCTGCGACACCATGTTCCAGGCTGAGCCAGGAGCTCTTTGCATGTCTAACTCATTCACATGTGCAGCCAGGTGTAAAGGTGCTGAGGACTGAATCCAGTGTTGCTCTTTGTGAACACTGGAATTAGCATTTCTCAGGACCATTAAGCATGAGGCAACTGTTGTTATTTCCTGAGTAATATGATTGTTCCAGGAAGCAATAAAGTCTAAATGATGAGCAACATGGGACTTACTTAGTGTCACATAGACCAAGGTGAGAGCCTGGCTCGATCAGTTCCTGATCCTATGGTCTGTTCCAAGTCATGCCCTCAGTTCCTTATCAGGGATGCTGAGGGGCTTTTGACTGACAGCCTATGATGGTTAAAACTACATCAAGGTTAAGGTTGCTTGTAGCACACAGTCTTAACACAGTTCAGCCAGAGACAGGTCATGCTTTGGACTTTAACGAGTCACTAGAAGAAAAGGGCAAGGTGTGGGAGCGTATAATGGCAAGGGGGGTGTAAGTGGCTGGGAGGAATATGGCCAGAGTGTGTGATATACTTGAATAAAAATGTCCTTAGAAAACCTATCACTTTGTACAATGAAGGTATGTTGATTTAAACATTATATTTGAAACATGCTCTTATATTACAGACTTCTGAGAACCCAATTGTTTATAATTCTCAGTGGAGTCTGAAACGAAGCAAAGAAACCATTGTCTCCAAACTTCCCTGTACCCCTGTATGTCTCTAGATTTTCAATGTATGGATGAATATGTCTATCCTTTCCCACAGCCTTTCTTCTTCTCCCGTATATGTCTTATTTTACTGCTCAGAACCTATTTTTGTTCCTCCTCCAATTATTTCATTTTCTATGTTTATTCTGACAGCTGACACTTTCTTTTTAGATGAAAGAAAAAAAAGCAGGGGGGAAAGAACTAAGGGAAGACTTGAATAAAATGAGGTCAGTATCCTAAAGGGAGAAGGCTTTGGCAGGTGTGTCTAGGAGGCTCTTCAAAGATGGTGATGATGATAATGTAGCAGTTTCCTTAAAATGGTTATGCCCCTCTTAACTTCTCTTTCAAAATGTTTACTTCCTCCAGCTTGTATCCAGTGTGGGCATCTCCTCTAGCTTGTCTTCCAAAATGCTCACCTCTTTCCTTAACGGCTTTCAAAATGGCCTCATCTTCTTTCATAGCTTGTCCAGTCAAACAGCTAACTTTTTCTCTAGCATTTTCAAAAATGGCCACTTCTCTTCTCTCATGTCCTCCTCAGTGGCTCCTCCTTCCTTTTCTGGGAGTGGTCTGTTGTCTAAATGGAATACTGTTGAGTAAATGTTTGATTACTGTGGAGAATCCCCTATCCCAGCCCTGTTAGAGTTCTGTTCTCTGATACTTCGTGAACTTCTCCATTGGTGGCAGCTCTTGGCAGAAATACTCACCCAAATCTCTAAATATCTTCTATCCATGAATTGAACAACTATTCATTTGGTGGGAGGAACAAAAATCATAAAGAAAAAGATAGCTCTGAGTTCTATGTGAACACAGCTTATTCTTGTCTGGTGCTTTTCTTTTCCTACCATAGGCTGTATCAACCCCATTTCTTCTGGTGGATCTTTCCTTAGGTCCAGAAACTCTTTACTTTGTAATGTTAGAATCTTGTGTTCTTTGAGCTACAATCCTTTCAGGCCTCTGAACACACAACCACTGAGATTTGAGTTGTCATATCTAGTTGACTGTTACCTTCTTTAGCTCCCTTTATGTAGTGTCTGCACTTAACTATTCTTCCACCATCTTCCAGTGCTTCAGGGACTCCTCTGTGGTCATTGTCTCATCCCACCATGCACTTTTCCCACTTTCTCTACAGTGGTATTAACCCATCCAACATCAACAATCTCTTCCTTCTTATGTTTTTTCAAGAGCCTAAAGCTGTGTGTGACTTCTTTGTCTTTATCTTGAATATTTATCTCTGAACATGGTTATCCTTATAGAATATGTTTCTCAACTTGAATACTTCTTCATCTTGCTCCTAGTTTTAGGACCATTTTGGTCACTCACCAAAGATGGCACCTTTGGAAGGCATCCTCAGTTTACATCTATACCCAACAATTTCCTTACATCAACCTCTTGGATCTTCCCTAATACATTACTAGACTAAAACAATGCTTACCATTTTGCAGGAGATAGATTTAAGAAAGGAGAAGCTCATCTTTTTTTTCCAGGTTTATAGATAGAACCTTGATTGCTCTCCTGGTTGTCTGTTCAACAGTTCCTACGGTGTTATTTGCCAAGAGCTTACTCTTTAAGACCACACTCACTTGCATGGCTCTCCTGTGCTTCCTTGGGTTTCCCATGCTCTACTGTGGATTTTTGTTATCATTTTGTTTATGCAGACCTACTGAGGGTAGAACTCATGGACTCCTGCTTGTCAGCCATATGCTTTGCTACTGGTCTACACCTTCAGCCATCTCTTACATCAACTTCTATGTCTTCCTGTATTCTCACTTTATCCTTACAGGTCTTAAGCCCTGTTCATTCAACACCCAAGGATCCTCCAAAATGAGGATATGAGTTTGCTTTCTTTACCATAGCAACCCTGCACATGGGGAGAAAAGCACTCATTTCTTAAGCAGCAAGAAGATGAATGAATGTATGGGTGAATGAAGAATTGAATGAATGAGTAGGTGAGTGAATGAATGACTGGGTGAGTAAACAAGTTAATGAGCATATAAACAAGCGACCAAGTGATTTGGTACATTAGTGGTGAATTCATTCCTCTTTTTCTAACCTCTGGTGGAATCTAGCTAAATTATTGTCTTTCCTCCAAACTCTCTGGTCTTTGCTACTTCTTCCTATTTGCTTTTAGCAGAATTTATCTGCCCAAGGTTTTGTTGTTGTTTTGTTTTGTGGGTTGTGTCAGCCATTCAGGACCCGGCACGTTTTTATTGCTTCCTCAAAAATTCCCTTTAAATTGTCTGAATGGAAGAGATTCTTCTTCCTCTTTGGTTCTTTGAATCTGAATCTCTTTTGCTTTTCAATATGAGAGTTTTGGACCATGTTGACACCATCTTACAGCAGAGTTCATGACCCACACATAATAAAACAGACTGAGCATCTTTTATCCAGGATTCCCAGAGCTCAGTACTAGAATGCTTGCCCAGGGGTCTTGAGGATCATGGATTGGTCCCTAGAATTCAAAAGGAGAACAAGAGGGAGAAATAGAGGTGGAAGGGAAGGAAAATAATATTTTTCTGAATATCAACCCTTTTGTGTCCAGTGTGAAGCTTCCATGGAAATTTCTACGTGACAGAAACTTATTTCATGCACAAAATGTACATGAGTGTTTTATGAAATTTCCTTTAGACCACAATGTAAAAGAAATGCATAAAACATAAATGAATTTTATGTTTAGACTTGGGTTCTATCCCTATGTTATCTCATAAATATGCAAGATTTCCTAACTCTTACAACACCTAAAAACCAAACCTTTGGTCTCATGCATTTCAGATGAGTGATCCTCAACCTGCAGTCTGGTAAGTAGGTGAATTAAGAAAGCAAATACCGCAGGGGGTAGGGAGAACAGATGTAGGCAGAAAAGCTAAGCTCCACTTAGTTGAGGTCTAAGCTACACTTTGTTCTAGCTGCTCCTCTTCCATTTATTATTTACCAACACTTTTCAGGAACAACATGGAAGAGAAAGAAGCTGTCATCGAGCACACTGAAAAGTTGAATTGCAGGTTTCCATGGTGACAGAGTTGAGTTCGGAGTTTTTCTATCTCCGAATGTTTTAATGAAAACATTTCCTCAGCCATTATAGATGGGCTTGTATACTCGACAAGAAGTGCTTTATCTTAACATACCATTATGCTCATAAGTCAGATTGATGGCATGGAGTATTATTTCATCAAATCTCAATACCTTCTTGTGTTTGCCTCGCAGGAACTGATTCCATTGCTAACACTGGGGAGGCTGTTCTTGTTTGTGGAAGAAAATGGCTCTGTAGACTCATGCCTCTTCCTTCTGCTCTTGAGATGGAACCTCTTGAGCTTTAGCCAAAGGGCACTCACCACAGGGACACAGCCTACTCTGATTTTTATTTTGAGGCTAATTTCCCCAATCATGCACATATTGCTAATAAAAACTGACCAACTCTTATGCAACAATAAGGTGTCTTTATGGGTAGTGTTTTGCTTGCTCAGGCTGTAGGGAACCCTGTGGTGTAGTTGCTCTCATATGGATTGCAGTAGTGTCTCAGGGAGGAAAGTTGGAGGGAAGAGGCTCACATAGAGCTTACAAGACTCTGATCCCACCATGGGGTTCGGCCAGCAGTAAAGAACTAATACATTTGTATGCATTGCAGTTCCTCGGGCCATGGAATGGTGCTGCCCATGATTAGGATGGGTCTTCCTACCTCAGTTGATCAGATCTGGATAGTACTTTACAGATTGGCCAGGAGCCTTGACTCTTTGGCAGGTCTAGATACTGTCCATTTGACAGTCCACACTACCTATCACACCTTGTGCAGTGTGGCTCAGATGAGCTTCTACTGGTAACAGCCACTAAGATGTCATACATTGGATAGGTGGGCATCATACTTAGGCAATTTTTGTTTCTATCTAAAGACTGTGTTAAAGGTGCTTCATTAGGTATCTTACCCATGGAAATAGACAACACTCATTATAATTTGTATAAAATTTGAGGTATCATTTCAGTGAATGCCTGAAGATCTCTTTCAATTCAGAGATTCGCAAAATTACTCTCCTGCAAGTATGCTTTAATAGGAAATATCCCAGTACACCTATTAAAAACATAATGAAAACCTCCTTTGTCTTCCATCAGGCTCCAGAGCTATACGTGGCTTCTAATTTGCAGGAGACTGGAACAGCCCTGAGGAATTAAGGTGACAGAGTGAGACACTCATTGCATTTTCAATTTTCTGATAGAATTCCATGCAATTTCTTGTTATGGCCTCTGCAGCCCAGGGAGGTGAATGTGTCATGGCTCAAGCTAGATCCCCAGCTCCACATCACGTGTGGTCGAGATAGCATGTTGCCGGCTTTTGTTGTGGGGCAGGTGGGGGACAGAGAGGTGCTTTTGTTTGGCCTTGGTGGATATTCCATTACACCCAGTTCCCTGCACAACAGCCCTGTAATTTCTAACAGCTCAGAGAGATGTTTTCGATGCTTGACATTTGACTTCACGTATTTATTGGAACAAATTGTAAGCAGTTCTTCTGTGTAAGCACTTGGTAGAATATAGAGTTTGGCCTTCCTTGTTCTGTGGCCCCTACTGGATCTATTGGCTCTCAGAACAAAGGCTATATGCTCTGGTAAATGAATTTCCCTCTGGAGGAACCCAGAGCAATACAGGGCATTGTGGCTGTGAACCAGGGAGATAAGGCCTTGAGTTTTATATAGCATGTTGTATATTATCCACAGTGCTTGGTTTAGGTCCCAGCAAGCAAGTTTCCTTCTCAGAGAACCTAAGTGTCTTTATTTCAACCGTAAATGGGAGCCTCTTGTGCCTTGCCCGTTGTCAAGGTTGCTGACATACATCTGTTGTTTCAAACCTCAGGGGGGAACACAGTAATAGAATTACAAATAGACAATAACACTTTGCAAGCTGGTTTTGTAATTTTTAAAATAATTAATGACATTGCTGCACTTTGTGTGTGGCCCTGACAAGATTCGCACTCCTGGGGCGGGCATTTTGACTTGTTTTTCACCTGACTGAGGATGAATTTGCACTCATTTGGCTTTTCCTCTCTCCTGGGGTGTCCTCTGTGACCAGAGGTGTGTATTGTTCTGCAGCAGGCTTGCGGGTAAGATGATAGTCCAAGGCCACCTGATAGAGTCCAGCTAATTGGCTTTATGAGGGACCATGCTGTGTTGGAGCTACCCTGCTGAAGAAGCCAGAATTAGCAGGTGGAGCGAGGGCCGAGCGGGTGGAGTGCTCATGGCACAAGCATAAGGATCCAAGTTCTGACTGCTATGAAAGGCTGGATATGGTTGTGTATAGCCAGAAGGTGGGAAGACAGGAGGATCCTTGGAGCTCGCTGACCAGCTGCTCTGGTTGAATTAGTGAGTTCTAGATCCAGAGAGACCCTTCTCAAAATATCACTTGGAGAGAAAGGAATGCACTTGATGTCAACTTCTGGGTGCACTTGCTCACACATGCATAGAACATACACACACATACAGGAACACAGAAAGAGAGAAAGAAAGACACACACACACACACACACACAGAGAGAGAGAGAGAGAGAGAGAGAGAGAGAGAGAGAGAGAGAGAGAGAGGCAGAAGCACCTCCCTACCTCTTCTCTTCACTCAGTGACAAGAGATAGTTACTAAATCCCTGTTGGGTACAAGGTCTTGTCTGGTGTGCTGTGTGTGGCATTACAGGAGCAGACAGAAAACACCACTGTGCATTTGTAAATACTGATCACCTTGTTCTTTCTAATCCATAGTCATGGCAGGACAGCCCCTTCTCACATAGGAATCTGGTTTATGATAAGTTAGAAACCTACACTTTCTGTGTACGGACATCTACAGAATGTGCATAAAAGGTGGATTAAAGTGGTGTGTGTGTGTGTATGTTTCCAACTGCGGCCATATATAATTACGCTAACCCTAAGAATCTCCAGAAATTTAAAGAACAAACAACAAACAAACAGACAAACAAATACCCCCCCCCCACACACACACACACAAACCCATGGGGCTAGGGTAATATCTCAGTCAGAGAAATAGTTGTCTTACAAAACATAAGGCCTGAGTTCTGTCTCCAAAACCCACTTGATAAAACTCACTTGATTATATGCTTGTAATTCAGTGCTGGGGTGGGATAGACAGATGAATCCAAAGAGTGCACTGAGCAGCCTACTTGATTCAGGCCACGCGGTGACCTCCAGGCAAAATTAGAGAGCCTATCTCACAAAACAAGGTTTGTGACCACGAGGCACTGCAGTGGGGTTTCCTTTTGACCCTACTCATCTATACACACATGTGCCCACTTACATATGAACACACATACACACTTTTACACGTATAAATAAAAATAACAACAAACCTTTCAAGCCACCAATCAGCCTGAGAAAGGGTGTCGGCAAGAAAGACGAGAATGGAATGATTTTTAAGTTGGAGCCACGTTTAAGAGAAATAGAAACACAACAGGGTCTATTAGAAAGATTCTTCTGCTATGTCTGACTCAGCAGCCCCTGTGTGCACCCCATCTCCTCTCCATCTCTTCAAGTGGTATCGCCAATGCACTGAGTCACTGGGCTACGACCTGGCCATTATTATGATATTGTCTCCCCTCCCCCAGGCTGTCAATGGGCACTACAGCTTTCCATAGCCATCTGCTTTCAGTTGGTCCGTTGCTTCCAGCTTCTCCTGGATCTCCTGTACCTGTCCCCAGAGCACAGGAGCCTGCTCAGCCCACACTGAATCTCCAAAATACCATTCTACTAGTGAGGCTTTTTTTCTTCTCTGTTGTGCTTTGGATAGGAAGCGTCTTGATGCTCATATGTTGAAATCTGGGTTCCTAGTAGCTGGTGTCATTGAAAGGTGTTTGGATTGTGAAGGAACTAATCATGGATGACGACTCCACTGGCAAGTGGATTCCTGAACAAGCTCTTAGATGTTGGAGGATCTGGGTCGCAGAGGACGTGTCTTTCCCCAGATCCACTGTGTGTGCTCTCCTCTCTCCCTACTTTTTGGCTGCTACAGGGTAAGCAGCTATGACCCATCATTCTCATCTCAATGTTCTTCTTCGCCAGAATCCTAAAAGCAATGGAGTTGGTGCAATGAACTTGCACTTTTGATATGTGAGATTAAATATGAATTTCATTCTTTAAAGTGATTTTTCTCAGGTAATCTGGTCACAGCCATGGAAAGTTAAGTGATATACTCCAGTGTTCATCTTTCTATCCATTCCTCGAGCTCACCAAAATTGTTTGAGCCTTTAATGTCATTCTCCCCAAGCCCAGCTGCTTACAACGAAGTCTCATGGTTCTTCAGATCTCAGGTCAAATGTTGGTGTCTTGTTTTACATGTGTGTCTGTGTGTGTGGTATGTATGTATGTATGTATGTATGTATGTATGTATTTTGAGACAGGTTCTCACTTTGCATCCCATGCAAACTCATGGCAATCCTCCTGTCTAGAACTGGGATTACATTCATGAATCATCATGCAAATATTGCTCTATATTTTGCTTGTCTTCCTTTGTGTATGATCTATGCATGTTCATGCACAGATTCACTCACCTTGTGTACATGTGTGAAAGCCAGATGCTGATGTCAGGATACCTTCATATACTTCATTCTGTAATTTTTAAGACAGGACCTCTTGCTGAGCTTGGAGTTAATGGATTTGTATTCTTATAGTGGACTAGCTGGCCAGTGACACCTTCTGTCCCTCTTGCCAAGTATTGGGATCACAGACATGTACTTTATCCACTGAGAGATATCTTCTTCTCTCTAGCCCAGATCTTTTTTGTGCTAAAGATAAAAGTCGGCTGTGTGATTAGGGCCCAAAAGAGCCATATGCCTGGCATATTACCTGTGTACATGGCAGCCTTCTGAATAAATGCCTCATCAAGTGACTTGTGTTGTGAAAAATCCTGATACTAGAACCAGGGCTGCACTGTTAGCGGGGAAGACAGAGCTGGGGAAAGCTGGAGCTCTTCAGAATGAAGGGTATTTGGCATGCCTTGGTTTATCTAATAGAGAGAGAAACTGCCTATCAATTAAACCTACAAGGGTTGAGTTGAGATGACATCCATTGGTACTTGGAATCATTCCATGGAATATGAAGTAGTTTTAGAATTCAATAATGCAATCAGGATTAAGTTCCCCCCCCCCCCACTCCAAGTAGTGACTCATGTGCCATGAAATTTTTCATTAAAAAATTCCAAGGCTCACAAAGTAAAGAGAAAGGAAAGGGGGCTTTCTATCCTCCATTTGTTCCAACCATTTCCTTGGAGCCTCAAATGCTGATCATTGAAATGGGGCCTTGGAATTTTAAATCAAGTTTTACTTTGCAAATTTAATGAAATGCAAACAAACACTTAGCAGTTCTAAAGGGCATGAAGTCATTAAGGCTTCCCATTTTGTTAGGTGCTTTGGGGAGTCTCCATAATTTTCAGAGTGAAATCAATTATGAGAGAGAGGGAGAGAGCCTGTCCTTGTATAGCCAGTGGATAGACTGGGCAGAATCCTGAACTTCATGGTCTGTTGCATCTTTTATTAGCTGGCTGTCCTTGGGTAAGTTCCATAACCTTTCTTCTCAGGTAAAATGGTGACAGTGCAGCTTGCTGGGAATGTCCAGTGAGGTGCGCCACATCTCTGTTCTCAGATGACCCCAGCTTGGGTTGACTTGTTTAAATTAGTTTAACGGGACTTGTGAAATCATCTTCTCACACTGGATCCTTCAGCATGGTTTTGGGTTAGCCCCTAAAATTCTACAGCTCCTTTGATTTGATGAGCTTGTTTGAGGCGCTGGTTAACATCCCTTCAGTGAGGCTCACAAGAAACCTCTGTTTGTGCTTTTTTTTTTCTCCACATTTGATCAGCTGTATGTTGCTTGTGCCCTCCTGTATTGGGCGAACCTGAGAGCACTGATATGTTTTCATTCAGTTGCTTTATACTCTCCCATGTAGCCACACACTGGAAGAGCTTAGGTGCTGCTGCCTTTGGGATGGGGGAAGGCCCTCCTCATCCTTGCTTTTAAGCAATGCTGGGATGGAAAGTATTTGGAGAACACTGATGGCCTAATAGCTTGGTGAAATGAGAATCTTCATGAAAGCAGTTTGCCAGATGAAAATTGCTATACAAATTATGTCCTGATTATGTGCACCGAACAAAAGATTTCTCGAGCACTAACTATGGTGCAGGTGGAGATAAAGAAATAACATCAAACCCTAATGAGTTCCTGGCATTCAAAGCCTCAGCTGTACCTACATGAATGTTCCTCCTGTCTGATCAGTGAGCTCAGTACTCCACCCTGGGCACCCTTCCACTGCTGTCTGATCCAAGTCCTGGCTATGGAGGTGTGATAGCTGAGGCTGATTGAAGAGATCTCTCAGAATGTTCAAGGTGTGTTTGGAAAGGGTTGTGATGAGGATCTTGGGGAACGTGTGTGTTTCTGGAGCCGGTATCCCACCAGGTGAGTGGCCCAGACAGCTGCAGTATGTTACAGGGATGGGGATACCACTGACTTACTCTGAAAGGGCTAGCAGAGAGACCCAGAGCAGCTGGAAATTGCAGGAGTCTCAGGGCACAGATAAACACTGCCCAGACATGGCTGGGACTTAAGCTTCTAGAATGTTCTCTCCCTTTTTTTATAAAAATAAAAATAAGAGTATTCCTTCCTGCAATGATGATATATTTCTTCTGTTCTCCTCCCCCTGTGCTTGCTGGTCTTTAAGGAGGATATAACTTCTTTGTCTTCATACTTCTGTTTCATGCATGACATAACACATCCATCTGAAATTATCTTATGGCTATTATCTTTTCCCTGTCTCCAGGGACACCAATAGACAGTGTTCAGTGAGAGCAAGGATCTGGTTCAAGTATATTGCTTTACACCTAAGAGGCAACTCCATGCTTAGCACACAGTGAGCCAACCCTCGAGTGGTTCTTATTGTGAGCGAGGAGTTGCTTTTCTGTACCTAGATATTCTCCAGGAACTTTTGGTTGGTTTGACATATGGCTGAATTACTTTCATTCTTGCTTTCTTTTCTTGGTCTTCTCGCTTCCTCTGAGCTCTCTCAGGCTCCTTCTTACCTTACATGGTGGGAGTATTCCCCAGGAATGTATAGACAGAAGGATCTCCTATAAAGTCTGTAAATAGGATGTGAGCACAGGGTACAGGGGGTGAGATTTTGGCTTCTTTTTGTATGTATGAGCATGTGCATTTGCACCTGTGTGTGTGTGTGTGTGTGTGTTTGTAAGAACGTGTAGGCCAGGGGTCAATCTTGTCTGTCATTCCTCAGGAGGATATCTACTTGTCTTTTGAGACAGGATTTTTTCGTCAGCCTGGAGCCTCCCCGGTAGGCTATCCTGGCTAGCCAGTGAGCTCCAGGGCTTCACCTGTCTCGGCACCCCCACTGCTGGATTATAAGTATGCATCACTAAGTCTAGCCTTTTACACAGGTTCGGAGGATCAAACTCAGCTCCTTATGTTTGTGGCTTCTCACTCATCCGTTCCCTTCCCCTCCTTGCTCTTCCAAGGGCAACTTACAACAAGGTAGACATCTCCTTTGGTGCTCCCCACCCTTCAAAAACAGGAAACTCTTTCCTTTTCAGAATGTCACTGTCATCCCCACACCCCTAGTCTTTATGTAACCTTTGGTCTTCTCTAGTTAATAGCTCACAGCTCAAATGATTATCCTCCTAGAAACAGAGCTGTTTGTTGGGGAGGTGAGGTATTAAGGAGGTTCTGTTATGAGGCAGGAAAACCACAGAGTGGGTGGCAAGTGGAGGCCGGCATGTTTATTTTCGAGGGCTCGCTTGTTCCTCTGACTTTGCTGAGGATGGCCTGTGAGGGGGAGAGGGTGGCGGACTCACCCACAAGCCCCGCCCTTTGGGCTTTGGATTTGAGGACTCAGCTGACCTCCTTCTCAGAAGCCTGGAGGACCTTAACATGGCACAGAAGTTGCTTTCCTTCAAAAGAGGAAGAAAAGGTTTAATTTAGATGGTTGAATATCTTTATGCTAATGATCCTCACTTGCATATGAGGAGCCGTTTCGAGGGTTTCTAAATAATTTTCACACTTCCCCGATTTTATTTCAATTTATAATATCTATTGTGGGTTTTCCTTTATTTCCTGGTCAGGTGGTGGGGGTGCTTTGAAGATTCAGGTTTCTGACAGAGCTGATGGAACACAGCTCATAAAATCGTGTGTCATATTAAAATGTACAATAGATGCTGGTGTCCTGTTGTCCTAGGCAATACAGTCCAATGGAGCAACATAATTAATGGACGCATTGATGTTACACCAGCCAGCGGCCTAAAGCAGTTTACTTGTCTCTCCTTTCTGGGAACGTCTGTAGTTTGTTTACAGAGTTTCAAGCTTCCTAGTGGTACTTTCATGCAGACAAGCTTTGCTTGATTCCCCACCCTGGCCACCGCCCCCACCTCCTCACCCCCTTCTCAGTCTTCTTGCTTCCTGTTCTGCATAAACTTATCCATCCCCAGCATTCCTCCTTCAACCTTCATATCTTAAGTGTCCTGTCATCAACCTACCCCTCTCCCTTAAAGCCTCGGTTTTCTCCTCCCGTGGGGTGGGTCCCTTTCTAACTTCCTGGGCTGTACATGTATTCCTTCCCACATAAGCACACACACACACACACTCACATGCACACAGACACATACACAGAAATATACACAAATACACAGGCAGACATAAAAAAGCTAGGATCCACGTATGAGAGAGAATACTCCATGTTAATCTTTCAATGCCTGACTTACCTCATTCATTATAATATATTCTAGTCCCATCCATTGTCTTCCAGTTTTCCTAATTTCCCTTGTCTCTTGCCATCTATTCTTCCCACCTCTCCCCCTTCCTCTGGTGCACACATGCTCTCATTGTGTGCTTATACCTGCCTGCCGATGCTCATTGTCTCTTCTGCTAGCTGCTGTTTTCCTCATGTAGATCTGCATCTGCAAGTTGTAAGCAAGTGGATGTTGCAACTCCCAGAGGCCTGTTTACTTCAAGCTAGAGGCAAGAAAGCCTCCATAACTCAGAAAGAAACTTCTTACATGAGATGAAAGTCAGCTCAGCTCAAGTTTGGGTCGGAATTTAGAGGTCCCACTGGAGTGTTTATACTTGTATCTGTAGTCCAGATAAGTTAGAAGAAATTGTTCCCTGTGGCAGGCCATGAATCTAATTGCCCTGGAAACATTGCTACAAATGCTTGATTGAGAATTTCTGGGCAGTGTTTGGTGATTCTGGCTTCCCTACCCTCAAACCACACAGGACACACAGATGGCTCTCTCACCTCACATGGCCCACAGGCCATAGCTCATGGAGGTAAGCCAGATGTCCCTAGGAGAATGAATGATGATGGAGTCCCCAAGGAGGACTTTCTTGAGGAATGTGAAAGGGACATTGGAGGCCAAGGTTAGGTTAAGACACAGAGAAATGAGGTGTAGGACTTGCCTAGAGAACCCCCTTCAGCATGGTGACACATACCTGTAATCCCAGTACTTGGGGAGGCAGAGGAAGGTGGATCTCTGTGAGTTCAAGGCCAGCCTGGTCTACAAATCGAGCCTAGGACAGCCAGTGTTATACAGAAAAATCCTGTCTCGGAAAAGAAAAAGACACCTCACCTCCTTCAAAGGGCTGGAGCAATGGCTCCTTGGAAAGTACTTACTCTGCAATTACAAGTTCAATACCCAGAAACCGTGTTTAAAACGTAGTGCACATCATAATCCTTGCACTACCGAGGCGGAGATGGGTGGATCTCTGAGTTTCCTTGACCAGCCAGCCTAGCTTACACAGTAACTTCTAGGCAAGTTATAGATAGACCCTGTCTTTTTGTTTTTTTTTTAAGGTTGGTGATGTCTGAGAAGTATCAACCAAGGTTACTGTCTGGCTTCCACATGTACACATGTGCACCCACTAGTGAATCTGAACACACATTAATATGCAAACACACGCACAAAATTCAATGCCTTCCATTTTGTGGAATGCTCCTGGGCCAACCCTGCTGCTTGTTTTGTCGGGTTTGAATATCTTTCATAAGCAGGCCATTTTGGGTTTGAAGAGTCTGTGGAGTCTGGGGAAATGGCTCAGTGGTGGAGAGCATTTGCTGTGCTTGCAGAGGACCTGGGTTTGATTGCTAGCTTCATGTGAGGTGGCTTATAGCTCTCTTTGGGTCTCCTGCATGCATATACACATATACATTAAAAAAAATAAGTCTTTTAAAAAAGAAGCTGTGGGTTCAAAACCGGAAGTCCATGGTCATAGAAACCCATGGGCCTGGTGACAGTGTGGCTTGTAAGATCACAATGCCCCTGGGTGCTTGACTAAAGCTGGCCTTGACTAAACCTGTAACGTCATTACCCTCATCCTCAGCTTTGCTCATCCGTGACAAGGGACAGAAGATGCATCCCAAGGTCACTGAGACGATGTTGATGAAGGTCACTAATGTTTGATAACTATGATGGTAATTACAGTCCAATGAATGAATGGCATGCTGAGTCACCAGGAGAATTATCGGGGCAGCTCACAGCGTGCGGAATATTGTATCTGAATAATCAAATGCTGGTTCTCTGATGGTACAGGCAGAATTTTTATTTTCTGTGATGTCTTCAAGTGGAACATAGAAAGAAGGCGAGTCGGAGCCAGGGACAATGAACTGAGACTCTTGAGTGAATCTGCTAATTCTGTGTGTTAGAGGTAGAGGGTGTGTGTGTGTGTGTGTGTGTGTGTGTGTACATTTTCCAATGTGTGTACACACACATGCTTCTGTATGTATGTGGGTGCATGCACATGTGTGTGCCTGTATGTGGATATCAGAGGTCTATATCAGGTGTCTCTCAATCAGCTGCAGTCTCCCATGGAGCCAGAGACTCACAATTTCAGCTAGGCTGGCTGACAAGTAGGTCTCGGGGTTCATGCTGTCTTGGCTTCACAGCACTGGGATTGTAATTGTGTTCTATCTACACAGATTTTACCATGGGTGCTGGGGATCTGAATTCAGCTCTCCAAATATGTGTGGGCAGCACTTACAACCTGAGCCATCTCTTAAGCCCCAGGGCAAATAGTTCTCAGACGCCATGTCTGGCTGTTCATTAGCCCGGCTGGGATTCTGGTATTGACGTAGAAATCAAGAGGAGAGGGACTAAGGGGGTAGAGATAAAGGTCAAGGAAGAGATGGGATGCAAGGGCGAGCAAAGACAATATTAGCTAATTACTCTTTCGGGGATTTGGAGTGTCTGAGAAGTAAACATTGTTTGTGGTGGACCTACCTTATGGTACATGGCAGCCTGTTTGCCTAAAGGTGAAGGAAGCTGGGGACGGGTCTCACCCAGTGGTTACTTGGCTATCATGATCTGCCCTCCATCCTCTGGGGCCTCTGGGAGATCAGCCATAGCAAACCAAGACACAGAATGGTGATTTTATAATAAAAAGTCAAGTCGTTTCTGGGCAATTAGGGACCATTATTTTAGTGGTCTGGATCACAAATTCAGAAATGAGACAAGGGGCCCAGCTGCTTGTGAATGGAGACATAGGAATATGTATCCCCTCCTTCCCTGTGCACGCAAATCACTTTAAGAACTGAGTATTGGGAGAAATGTCTCTTCTCTAGGTTACTGGTTAAGAAATGCCCCAGATCGACAGTGGCCATTAGGCATTGCTGTCTGCCAGCTGCTCTATGGCTTATGTGAAATGACATTGTGCTCCTATTGCAAACCACAAAGGGAGGTAGTCATTGCTGACTGAGTATTAGCTTCATGTCCAAGACCAAGAAGCAGAGTCTGAGAAGCCCCTCTGGAGTCTCAGTGGAAGAAGGCAGGTGTCTGGGAGTACAGTCACCCTGTCAGAACCAATGCTACCAGCCATTCTCAGGAACTTGTTAGTTTTTAACATTTCAAAGCGTTTCCATCCTGTTTTTCACTGGGAGAGACATTTCCATTATTTCTCTGGCTAAGCATTTCAAGATGATGCTAGCAGCTGATGTTGCAGATGTCCTGTGCGGCTATCTTTCTGATGAATGCTTGACTAGCATAAGGCTACCCCATCCTCCTGTAGTCACATATTAGGGGCTCCATTTTTTTTCCTTTACGAAGAGACTGGGGGAGAGGGTGCTCATACAGCCAAGGTTGGAATCAAGTCCAGCTCTCTCTTCAGTTAGAAACATTTTGTTGTCTCATTTAATTTCCTAGATTATGTTGAAATTTTTCTTTTCTTTTTGAGATTAAAACAGTTACATCATTTCTCCCTTCCCCTTGCTCCCTTCAAACTCTCCAACACAACCTTCCTTGCTCTCTTTCAAATTAATGCCCTCTTTGTTACTAATTGTTGTTACATGAATATATACATATATTCCTAAATATAACCTGTTCGATCTATATAATGTTACTTATATGCATAATTTAAGGCTGATCATTTGGTACTGGATAACCAATTGGTCTGTCCTTCCCTGGAAAAGACTATGTCTCCTGCCTGCAGTTTTAACATATTTTTTCTCATGTTTTTTGTTCTTTGGGACACTATTTCACGTATCTTTAACTCATTATGTAAAAAAGGCCAACACTAAATTTCTGATTCTCCTGCCTCCACTGCTAAGTGTTAGGATTCTAGGGGTGTACCACCAGACCTGGTTTATTGCTATTATGGGTACCCATGCTATATTTGGCATGGTAGGTAAGCATGGCACCAACTGAGCTACTTCCTCTGCCCAAATTTTCCAGAACATCTTTTAAAAACAATCTTCCTTTATGTCTTGCTTGACAGGAGTTTTGGTCACCTCTAGGACAAATTCTTTTGGACACCCTAGCTCACCTCAAGCAAGGCTAGTCCTCTCCTTACTTCCACACCATGGATAAAACATTTTCTTCACACTCTTGGAGCCCAGGAGTCTTTTATAGCCTCTCCATGTTTGTCATGGATGGATTTGACAGACATAAGCCATTTTGAGCAGTTACAAGACATTTCCACACTCATAACATTCCTAAGGTAGATCTTGGTCTCACTCTGGGACATAAGGATTCTACTCAGGGTTCCCCTAAGAAAGTCCATGATCTTGAATTGGAAAGTAAAGGCATGATGTCTGCCCTTCACTCATGTGGTGAGTGAGTCTTTAAAGTGGAAGGTGATAGCCTCAGTAACCCCTCACCCATGCTCTGTAAGAAAGCTCAGTGAAGTCATCAGTTCCTCCTTGTAGTAGTTTGAGTGAGAATGACCCTTATAGGCTCATGCCTTTAAATTCTTGATCCCCAATGGGCACACCTGTTAGGGAAGGATTAGGAGGTGTGTCACTGGAGGTTGGCTTCCACATTTTAAAAGCCCTGAGCCAGGCCCAGTGTGCTTTTCCTGCCTCTTGCTTGCAAAGCAAGATGGGAACTCTGAGCTGTTCTTGCTACTATGCCATTGTTTACTCACCATGGACTCTAACTCAATGAAAGCAGAGACCCAACAAGTACTTTCTTTTTTACGTTTTGTGTTTGATCGCAGCGATAGAAGGTAGCTAAGACAACCAGAGTGAACTGAGGTAGAATTTGGCTTGTGATTAGTGTTAAGTCTGAAATCGCTGCACAGAGAACACCATTCACATACACAATCAGCAAGAGTGTTTTCATTTACAGAAAAGCAAGAATTCTGCATGCCAGGGTCAGCCACTTTACAAAATGGTGACAGCAGTTGTCAGCTCACAGGCCTTTTTATGAGCAAAGAGGGGAATTTCAGCAACCATTAGGAAATCTAAAACCTGATTGGTGGCCAGCAAGGCAGTTATGTGGATCGGTTTTTGGATTGGCTCATGCCCAGATGGCCAGAAGAGCACATTTTTGTGTCATGAACATTTTAACCATAAGATGAGCTACCTAAACCATATAGGGACACCAAGCACAGATGGCCAGACTTGAGATAAGATTGTTCCACATCCTGTGGTTATCTCCTGGCTGCCCTCTCTTCTGATTGGCTGCTCCTCGAGTAGAGGAGTGAGTCTGTTTCTGGAATTGATGCCTTCTTGGGGTCGAACCTAGATCAGGCCCAGTCCTATGATGGAGACCAAGCACAAAATGGAATTATGTCCTCTCAATGAGGACATTTCATTATGAGAAAGGGCAGGTGCTGGTCACGTTTCCAGGAAGGGATTCTGGCAACATTTCTTTTTCATTTTTTTTTAAGATGTGCAATAAGAGGGAAACATGATGGAGGACA
The DNA here is from genome assembly GCA_028658305.1 of Pachyuromys duprasi. Classification (NCBI taxonomy): domain Eukaryota; kingdom Metazoa; phylum Chordata; class Mammalia; order Rodentia; family Muridae; genus Pachyuromys; species Pachyuromys duprasi. The sequence goes on along the minus strand of CM053757.1, from coordinate 15,614,640 downwards.
CAAACTTTACAGTACACAGCAAACTGTGGCCAAGCAAGGTTCAGAAGTCTGCTGCTTCTCTGACCTGAGAATTGTCAGATTAGATACAAAAACCTCTTAAATTCAGTTTTTTTTTTAAGAGCTAAGAATTGAACCTAGGGCCTTAAGCTTGCTAGCCAGGTGCTCTATCACTGAGCTAAATCTACAAACTCAAATTCAATTAATATTTAACCAATGTCACTATGGCCCAAATGTTCTGTGGGAGTTTAGTGATGTTAATATTTTATTTTTCTCTTTGAAATTCAAAACTAGCTAGGCATTCCGTATTTTTGCTTGATGGATAGCAAATCCTCCTTGGTCTGGAATCTGGTTTTTTATCATTCCTTGTTTCTCTTTGTGCACTCTTATGTATGATTTGAACTAACCGACTGCAACTGGTTCATACCTGAGTGGTTTGTGTCCATCAGTTTTCCGATACAGTGACAAAATACTCGAGAAAAGTCTGGGATTAAAAGAAGAAAGGTTTCCGTGAGCCATGGTTTTAGAAGTTTAGGCCTGTAGTGACTCAATGCTAGTATTTTGGGTCCAATGTGAGAGGGAACATTGTTCATGTTGAAGTAAAGCTCCCTAACTATGACTAGCAGGAAGGAAAAGGTGGGAGAGAACTAAGGTTGGGAGAGGAGAAAGGGATGGAGAGAGGGGGAGGGAAGGAACATTAATATCTATTCATCTATTTATCTGTCTGTCTATCTCTTATTTAGTGTGTGTGTTCCTATGTGTGTTTCCGTATGTGTTCTTAAAAATGCATGTGTTCCTGTGTGGAGAGGTCAGGAGAACCTTGGTTGCTAGACCTCGCCTTATTTGAGACAGGTTCTCTCTGCTGTTGGTTGCTGTTATGTGTTTCAGTTTAGCCTGGGAGAGTTCAGTGATTCTCCTGTCTCTCCCATGCCAAGAGTGCAGACACAGACTACCTGCAACATCCTTCCTCTTGTTCTAAGGATTTGAACTCAAGGCTTGTGAGCAGCAAGTGCTCTATTCACCGAGCTTCTCACAGCCCACTTTGTTCTGCCAGGCCTTCCCTCCTGAGGATGTGCCAACTCCCAGTAGGCTAGGACAAACCTTGTGAGACATTGCAAAGCCAAACTGTAACAAGGTTTAGTTAATTTATATATTTAGTTTGCGCATATAATTTATACATAATATAGAATTTGTATATAATTACATATTGTATAATTTAATATATTGGTGTGATTAATTCATAGGCTTCTGCAAATTTGCCCCCTGTGTGTTATGTTTATTATCGGCTGGGTTTTGCTAATATGGATATTGATGGCTTCAGATTTGTATCCTGCCACCGTTGTGAACCTCAGGGCAAAGAAATCTAACAAGCCTTTCCCTGCAGTGCATATTGAAAGCCCACATTTATGTCCCGTGTGTGGACTTCAGTCCCATGTCAATCTCATCTCTACACCAGTTACCATGGATAGAAGATGGAGGTGTGCTGATTGGCAGTCCTGATCATATGACCCCTTAGAAGGCAGGAATGATGATAATGCTTTAAGTAAAGTCTGAGCCTTGTGGGCGAGAGAAGGAAGGATTGCCTGAGTTAAATGCTTTCAGAGACAGAATACAGGAGGGATTCGGCATCTAACAGTCTCATCTGTCTCACTCGCTGGGCATCAGGAGCTAGAGAGAGGGCTTTGCAGTTGAGAACACTTCTGCTCTGCTCTTCCGGAGGACCTGTCTTCAGGTGCCAGCATCTACGTCCAGTCATTCATAATAATGTAACTCCAGCTGCAGGTAATTTAGTTCCTCTCTGGCCTCTGTGGATACCCCTACTCATATGACACACGCGCATGCATACACACAAACACAGTTAGGAAGGTGTTATGCAACAGACAGAATCCACTACAGTGCTTGCAGCAGTGTGGTGTGCCACTGAGCTCCTCTGAGTCAGTCTCTTGCTGAATGTGGGTGGACAGAAATGAAGGCAGTGGGTTGGATATGGTTTAACTACAGCATCAGATGGCTGTGCATAAGGCTTTGAAGTTCAATCAGGTTCAGCTTGTTAGTCAATAGCAGCAGCAATCATGTCCCCTCGTACTCATCTCTACATGCCTGTGAGGCTTCTTGGGTGTTCAGTCATAAAGACTCTCATTTGATTGTATATAAAACCCCAATTTGAATTTTATTGGAGCACTTACACATGATTACCTTTCAGTGAAACTTGCTGTCATTTCGGCTGTAATGTTCCAGCAAATGAAAGGGTGTTTTTCTTTTCTTTTCAAGTTGTTAGTTTCATTAAGATATTTGTTGAGCAGATCCTGAGAGTTTAGCACTGTAGATGGGATAAGGGAGACTCGAGGTTTCCCTTGAATACTTACTTGACAACATTTTGCTCTCTGTGGTAGATAGTATTTTCTGTGCCCTTGAATAGGTGCGGGGCCTTGAAAAGGAGGTGCCTTGGAACTTGATTTGAAGACTGATGAAGGTTTCTTCCCAAAGCGATTGTTAACCACCCTTTTCTTCATAGTGCCTGCCCTGGGAGTTCCTCAGCTTCCTGTTATTGGGCTAACTTGCAGACTACAGCTTTATTTGGCTCACGGTCTTGGAGGTTTCATCTGTGTTCATTCTTCCTTGTTACTCTGTATATGTGGCACCACAGGATGCTGTGGCAAGGAACATGAGTAAGAACAAAAGCTGTGTACCTCATGACAAACCACGGAAGAGAAGAGGAAGAGCACGGTTCTCAAGGGCACACCCCGAATGTCCTCATTCCTCAATCAGTCCCGGCTTCCTAATACTTCCATCTCCCAGTGTGATCATCTGGCTGTGCCCAGCCTTTAGGAAATTGTATTGGTGACCAGTTCAGATATAAGTCACCATGTTTTCTTCCTTTCCTGGTACCCAAAGTCCATGTACAGTGCAAAATTCATTTGGGTCATGTATGAGAGTCTTCAGAGTCTAAAGGGTTCCAGCTTTGCTTAAATTCCCAAGTTCCAAGTCTGCCCTGAGAATCAAGGTAAATTCTCACCTGTGAGCCTGTGAAAAAGGAAATATATTTAAAAACATAGATAGTTCCAAAATATAACCACAGAGGGTTAAAATTCCCATTCTAAAATGATTTAAAAAAAAAAGATTGATGCAAAGCAAGGCAAATCCAAAGCTGGGTAAATCCCGCCTGTTCTCCAAAGGCTTCAGCAGCCCCATCCCTCTGACCTTGCTAGCTGGGGCTCATATGGTCTCTCTTTGGCTGGTTCTACTCGCTGTCCTGGTGGCTTCCCTTAATAGGTCTGCTACACTCCTGGCATCCCAACTGTAGCGGTGGCTTCACTCTCAAAGCTTCACAGGGCACCCTCTTAGGGACAACAGGTAGGAACTCACAACCCATCCCACATCCTGCTGTACCTCTTAGGCTTTGCTTTGAGATTTGGATGGACACATCCATGAGCATGTGACTCCAGTCTGTAGCATACCTGCAACACCAGCTCCGTGAAGGTGACACTAAGGTCTGTTGCTGGTATAAAGCACTCCATCAGGGCTTTCTCCATCCTAGGGTCTTCTTACCTGGTTAATGGTGATGTGCTCTTTAAGCTCATTGAAAACTAGCTTTGCAAGTAGAGTTGGCTCCTTCCCCCACCTCAGACCTAAGCATGTTTATGTTAAATGTCCTCCAAGGCCCTTGTCTAGATGCTCTCAAACTTGTGACAGGGAAGGAAGACAATAGCAAAACAGACACAAAGTAAAATCATTATGTCCTTGAGAAGAGCTAGAGTGTGAACCATCTCCAACAGGGGTCACTATTGCTTACCATGTGATATAAAAGTTCTATGGTGAGAAAAGGAAATGGGAAACTCAACCATGGAGGGAAAGCTCAGCTGGGAATACTAGCTGCTGCCTCAACTCCTCCAGTCAGTTTATGTTATATGTTTTATATGAGCATCCAATTTGACAATGTTTTACTGTTTGCTTATCATCCAGCCATCTATCCATCTACCCATCCATAATCAATCAATCTATCTATCATATATTTCCTTTTTATGTATATTCTTTTATCTTTCATTTCTATATGCTTAATAAATACCCATTCCAAACCCAAAGCACATCTATTTCTTCTCTAGACTATATAAAATACTGGGCAAATCTCAGATCTTCCTTTTGCTCTTGATTCTTCCTGTAAATCTGACTAAAATTATCCAGTCATACTCATGCCAAAACCTGGATATGCTGTCTTGAAATTTCCTCTGCCAGATAAACCAGTCTATCACCTTTCAGCAGAGCCCCACATAAAGCCCCAGAGCATGGGCAGCACGCAGACGCTAAGTCCTGGTAGCATCTTTGTTCCCATCTGAAACCTCATGAGCGTTGCCTCCACTACCTACATTCCTATCACATCCTGGTCTATCCTGATAGAATCACCATCAGTCATTGCTCCAAGCATTGTAGACTTTCTCTACCTTTTACCCCTTTCCAAGTTTCTTCTGAAACACATGATCAGACACAGTCGCAGCAGTATTTCTACTCACTGCCAGTTGTCTATGTTAGTTGGCTTTCTCTTGCTGTAACACAATGCCTAAGAGGAACGCTTTAAAGGAGAGCTGACTGACTTTGTCTTGTGGTTGAGACTGTAGGTGCCTGGTCCTGTTATACTGAATCTCTGTTAAGGAAGAGCGTTCTGGGGGTAGGGGAGAATGTGGCAAAGCGAAAGCTGATGACCTCATGGAAGCTGAGAAACAAAGAGGGTGAAAGAAAGTTAGAAATATCCCCTTTGAGTACATGCTCTTTGCGACCAGCTTTATACAATTACGCTCCATCTGCCCACGTTTCTGCCGTCTTCCATTGGTGCAGCCTGGATGGCAGTTGTGATAACATGATACTTAAGCTCTTTACTTTGACTCTGGGAATCCTTTGAGGATTGTGTCCAACAGAGGACTGAAAGATCAAGAGGAGAGACAGTTCTGTTCCTTCTCCCAGCACAGTATTTGCCCCATGCTACATACCCAGTGAATTCCTGTTGAATCAATACAAGGCTTCCTTCTCCTCTGACTCCTTCTGTATCCCCTGATCTCATACAAATGCTGAAGTGCCACGTTCAGAGCAAGAGCCACACATAATGAACATGCCCTTCAACTCAATTTGTAGCGACTCTCAAGAGCTCTCCTGTCGAGGCTTCATCTCACATTTCCCTATCATTCTGGCAGGAATGTGCTGTGGTTCCACAGAAACCCATAAGACAAATAGAAGCCTGATGCAGTGTGGCTGCAGAAAGGGAAAGCGTTCCTCCAGAGAGTGTGGAACCGCATCACCTTTGCTTTGGGTCTGCATTGCTCTTCTATCATGACTCTGTACGATCTGTAACACCTGTTGGCAGTGGTGCCTGGAGTTAGACTGTGAAATCTGTGCCTTGCTGAAGCTTCTCCCCACCACAGCTCAGTGCCACTGAGGCTGATGTCATCCTTGCAGAAGACCCTTTGCCTCATTCTTCCCCTCATTTTTGACAAGCCTTCACAGCCTTCATCTCTACATCTAATACCAAATGCTGGAAACTCTTCCTCATCCATCCTTCATCCTTGGCCATCGTGCCAAGACAAACACCACCATCCTTGGGCTATTATTTGCAAGTTTTCACAGTCCTATTGTTCTTGTAGACTGTTCCCATGCCCAGCCAGAGAACTGCTTTCAAGTTATTTGTCAAATTATGTTTCATCCCAATTGCTTTACAAACCCAAAATCTTCCTCTTCGTCTTTATCTTTATCAGCCTGTCTCCACGAGTGACCTAGCTCCTGATGGCCCTGGTAACACATCTCCTTAAACTGTGGTCCTTGTGCCTCAGCCAACCTTCTTCCTCCTTTTGTGTCTCTGTACCTGTGGAGCCATTCCATAGATAGTTGGTCTTGATCTTTTTAAAATCTTATTTTTTAATTGTATAATTAATTGTATTTGTACATCTGTCTGTGAGTATGTGATCATGCATTCATGTGTCCGTGGTGGTCAGAAGAGAGTGTTGGATGCGCTAGAGCTGAAGTTACAAGCCATGGTAATCCTCCTAGCAGGGGTGCTGGGAACTGAACTCAGGTACTCTGTAAGAGCAGTACATGCTTTTAACTGCTAAGCTGTCTCTCCAGTCTCTGTGTTGATCTTCTTTAGCTCAAGTCCACCATCACGCAGCTTCCAATCTCGTGTAATTCTATTGGAGATTCTCATCTTTCCATTCATTATATGAGCAGTCACACTTTCCATGTGATCCTATTTCACTTAGACTAGACCACACCCCTCTTGTTTATATGTACTTCATCTGCCCACTCCTTCCTGCTCTCAATTAAAATGTCAGGTTGATGGGTTCTGTCTCTCTGATTTTCTTTCTTGGGTTTGCCTCTTGTTTGAGCATTAAGCAATTGTTAAATAGGATGTGATAGTGTTTGATGTGTTCCCTCAAAATTCATAGGATTCAAACTACCCCACCCCCCAATTCACAGGCCTGTGATATTGGGAGGTGGGGTCTTTTTTGGCAAGGCTGGAGTTGGATGAGTCATGATAGTAGGGACCATCCTGGCATAAAGATAAGGGGAAACATGACCGGGTAGTCCTGCTCTGTCTTGCCTTGTGAAACTCCTTGTTAGGTGACAGTGTAGTCAGGACAAATGTCCTTTCCAAATACAGGGTAGGGTCCAGCTCCGTCTCTTGGATTGTTCAGTTTTCCAGAACCATAAGCCAATTAAAGCTATTTTTTATAAATTACCTTGTCTCTGGCATTGGGTTATTGTTACAGAAAACGGACAAAAACAAAATGAATGAAGAAGTGACCTCTCTATCAAATCAACCCATTTACTTGCTGTCTACTCTTGTCGAGGGCAGCTGGCTAATGAAATAGTCCATGCAAATTAAGGAGTTATATGCCCTAGAGAAAACCCTATATGTGCTGATTTTCAAGGCAGAACATAAACACTCATCAAAACAGTATCTATTAAGGAAGGGACCATCACCGGCTTCTCTTCATGCTGACTTTCAAGTGACAGATGTTCAGCATTATTTAGAGTAAAGAACTGGCAAAAGCTAGAGAGAATTGCCTCCACTATGCTGGTGAAACACTCTTTTCCTCCATGTCTACCTGACTTCTATTTTAAGATTCCACGCTTCAGATCTGTCTCTTGCCAAAATCACATTTGCCATGCTTTTTATTATGACCAAAGGATATTTTCCTTTCTTTGAGTCCTCTGGCCAACCCTCAATACTGAGAAACAGATTTTGAATTGGTTACATCAATGAAGGGAGGGTATACGCTTTCCAGACAAATAAGCTCTCAGAAGCCAAGGAACTGGGGTACATTCTACATCCCCCACAACCCCCCAACAATGCTTCCTTTTCAAAGTCTGACTTGTGTTGTGGACTGTTCAGCAGAATCGGTGTGAAGCTACTGCACAGATGCAGATCTCTGTCACAGAAGTACTGGAATCAGATAATAGAGATTTCTAAAGCATAGACTAATCATAGTTCAGGCTTGAGGTACCATGTGTGTTGGTGGGTTCTTGTTTCAGTGACTGTGGCACCCTGATGACAAGTTATGACCACCTGCTCCAGGGAGGGATGCAGGGCAAGGGATATAAATTCCTTCCTGGGGCACGCTGCATGTGGTAGAGGTTTTATGAGATCTTTTTAAATCCTCCACCTAATGGTAACAGTGTCTTTAAGGAGAAAATGCGTGTGTTAAGGAATGTTCTAGAAGCCCAAAGTGCAGAAGGGTATGTGATTTAATTTGCACTATGACAATAATTCTGAATAGAGTGAGGTCCTGAGAAAATGAGGTGGAAATCACTATTGGAGGAGGGTTAATAAGGCCTTGTGGATAGAACCTTCAAATACAAGAAGCCTCTTGCCTAAAAGGGGAAGATGTGAAAGAAATGAACTCATGGGAACAGCCCAAGGGGAAAAGACCATTGGGGTGTTTTGTAAAATACTCTGGGTGTGTATTGGGGGTGGTGGTAGGCCAGTTGCATATCATAGCCCATCACTTTAGGAAGTCAGGACAGGAACTCAAGGCAGGAACCTGGAGGCGTGAAGGAGCGCTGGTTACTGGATTGCTCCTCATGGGTTGTTCATCCTCCTTTCTTAGATAACCCAGAACTACGAGCTCAGGGCTGGCACTGCCCACAGTAATCTTGGGGCTCCTATATCTACCATCAGTTAAGAAAATGGCAGGTGGTGGTGGTGTACATATTTAATCCCAGCACTGAGGAGACAGATCTCTGGGTTTGAGGCTAGCCTGGTCTACACAGTGAGTTCAAGGACAGCCAAGGCTACACAGAGCTAGGGCTAAGCTGAGAAGCCCAGCCTTGGGGTAAAGCAAGAAAGGAAAAAAAGAAAGAAAGAAAGAAGGGAAGGGGGTGGAAATGCCCTATAGATTTACCTACAGGAAAATATTACGGAGTCATTTTCTCTAGTGGCAGTTTCTCTTCCCCTGTGACTTTAGCTTGTGACCAAGGACTGAACATCACACACATGAACACATGCTTGCACACTCACACAAAAATGTTCTAAAGTGAATAGTTTTGTTTAGCCATTTAAAGCCCACTCCTGAAGCATTTCCTCAGGCATGAAGGGTCTGCTTTGTTATAAACAGAGGACAAGTTCATTGTTGTGGGGCTTTTGGTTAGTGTCAGGCATCACTCTCATGTGGGTGCTGGAGATCCAACCTCAGCTACCCATGCTTCCACAGCAAGTGCTTCATTGACTGAGCCCTCATCCCAGCTCAGGAGAAATATTCTTTAGTCTATATTTTTAAATAGATTGAAAAACCACTCCTAGATAAAAATGCCAGGCTGATGTAACATGTTAACTCGAGTCTGCCCTGCTTAGGAGGCATGAGATATAACCTATAGAATTATTTTTGCCTAAACCTCAATTCAGCGCCAGGAGAATGCTTATAAAAACGTCTGTTTAGGGAGGAAGCCTCTGGAAGCACCGTTCCCGCTGGCCTTAGCTCTTCACTGTGTCGTAAGTTCTGTCACTGCAGGCTTTGAGGTACTCATCACTGCCCACAGACTAAAGTCTCCAGAGGAAATTTTTCATTGTATTGTTACATCTGTGTTTTCAAAGCCAGGCTGATACTTACATGTTTGTAAAAAATACATCTAATGCCCATTCCTAGATTACTTTTTCATACAGAAAGCCACAAGCCTTCTCAGCCTGTAAATTATTCTGTCTGGAGCTAGAATCCCCAGAACTCTCAGCAGGGAGCGAGAGCACCCTCTGCATGCTATTCCCATCCGCTCCCCGGTAGCACCCTGTTTCTACACAGGTAAGACTGACATTTCTGCAAAGTCCCTCTTGTGTGTTTTCATATTAAAATGTTCTAATTGCCTATAAACGTTCTCAGTGGCACATCTTACAAGATGGCAGCCAACATGTTTGAAATGTTTGCTTTCATGTCATGCTAAATACCATGTCCAGATCATGGAGCTCTTTAAAGTTGCATATTTATTATAGGATCTTAAAGTCTGGGGGAAAAAATGCCCTCAGCCAAACAGGTCTAAGTATGAAACGACTCATTATTATTCATATGCATATTCAGTAAATCATTTTGCATATGCTTTTGCTGTCAATGAAGAAGAACTTCCATTCTGGTTTGTTGATTTCTAACAATGCTCTTGTCCTTCAAGAGTTAGCTGGGGTGATCTTAGATGTGCTAATGAAATGTCTCAGCTTTCATTTTCTATATTGCTCAATGAGGATGCTATATCATTAGGCTATTTCCTTCCTTCTTTTCTTCCTCCCTCCCTCTCATACTTCCCTCCTCCCTCTATTTCTACTTCTGTCCCTCCCTCCCTCCCTCCCTCCATCAGTTCTCTTCTCCTTACTTGCCCCCACTCCCTCTTATTTTTATCCGTGCCAGGCCTGACAGTTGCTGTGTACCCCGACTGGCCCTGAATTTGCAGTGGTCTTCCTGCCTCAGCTCCCAGAGCACTGGAATCACAGACCTAAACCACTGTGGCTGTGCTTGGCTTGACGCCTGTGTTCTGAGAAATACAGTGATGAATGTAGAGAGGTGGATAAGGGCTGGATGAGGGCGGACTAATTGCTCAGGAAATAACAGCTCATTTTGGTTAGTTTTTGCATCTAAGTATTTTTGCTTGAAAATGTGAATCCCCCAAACTACTTTTACAGATTCTAACACCACTACAAAGACAGGACCACATGGCCTTAGTGCTAGTTTACAGAGCTCATTATGGAACACATTACAGTGCTAACTGGAAACAGGGCTTGGGAAGGAGCTTGGGCAGAAGTCTGGTTCTTCTCAGGTCTCCAAACCCCGTGAAGATAGCAAGTCTGCCCCCTGGTGGACATTTCTTTCAATGCTTTGTCATTTAGCTGCTTCACTGAAGCTTGGCAAACTCCCTACAACACCAGGATGTAGTAGGGGCCCAGCAGCTCCAGGTGTTTCTTCTGAACCTTATCTGATGACCATGCAGGTGAATGTGTAAAGGCAGCGCACAGTGCTTGGGGGATGGAATGTTTTATGTGTGCAGTGAAACATCTCCCTCACCCCTCCGCCTCCCATTGCTTGGCGCCTACGGGACCAGCAGTCACTAGGGGTTATTTAGGAGAATTCCGAGCTGGCTAGTCACTCAACCATGGAAGGTAAATCAGAGTTTTAGGTGCAGGGCGAGGGAGAGAGAGGCCACTGGTAAAAAGGACCAATGAATAAGAAAATATGAAGCCCACGCCCAGGCAGTGGGACTGCCCTGGCTTTTACCAGCCACTTCATTTGGCGGGAGATTGGCGGTTGGTGCTTCTCCTGGAAAGTCTTTGCCTGCTGCACACACAAGATGTGGAAGGAGTGATTTCTGCAGATGGCTGCAGAGCTCCTCTTCCTGTTCCATTGGTGACAGTGGCAGGTGCCTCTTCCCCCCCTCCGCACTGCCTCCCTCCTCCTCCCCTTTCTGGCTTCCTTCCTCCTCCTCTTCCCACCTCCTCTTCTCATAATTGTCACTATTATTCAGTGGCTTCCAGTTTTCAAGGGAGAAAACATCTTAGCTGACAATTCAAGTGAAGCGGCTGACCTTGAAACCTGACTCTGACCTCCTGCTGAGCTGCCCCCCCACCCCCCACTCCTTGCGCTCTCCTTCCTGGTGAATTTGTAGATTCCCAGCCCTTCATCCTCTTCAGACTCTAAATGACACGTGGCCAACTCCAACGCACAACCCAAAGCCTAAGCTCAGAGCAGAGGGCATCCACAGCCTGCAGCTGGCGTGGGAGGTCTGCAGCGTCTTGAGGTCCCATGCTCTTTGTATTCACTCTGGAGCCCCAATTTCTGAAGTGGTGCCCTCTGCAGAACACAGGTCTTCTCATCTCAGTCAACCTAATCTAGGTAATTCTTCCTGGCTGTGCCGGGGATTCTCGACCCTGTCACTTTTTCCATAAAAGTTAGCAATCACATCTTTAGTAACCAATTTGGGTGTTGGACAGGAAGGGGCACAGCACTCGTCACTCACTAAATGTGTTGGTTCTGTGTGTTTGCTGAACCGTTGGCTGTCACCATCCAAGGATTTATCTGCTCTTGAATATGTTTCCTCAAAGAATGTTGCTGACCTGTGTGTGCCTGTGTGAGTGTATTTGTGCATACATGCCTGTGTATGTACATATGTGGGGTTCAAAGGATGAGGTCAGGTGTCAATCCTTGCCTTCTGCTATGTTTGAGACAGGATCTGATGGGTGCTGCATATGCCAGGCTAGTTGGTCTGTGACCTTCTGGGAATTCTCTTGTCTCTACTTCCCATCCGATCATAGGGGTCCCAGGATTGCAAAGGATGCTACGGCAGCTGGCTCTTAGAGGGTCCTGAGAGTTGTCCTCACCCTTGGACAGCAGACACTTGTCCCAAGCAGCCAAACCCCTGGCCCTGTCTGGCTGCTTTTCGGTATGACGTGGTTGCTACTGTGGTTCTGGCTTCCACCTCCACTCTCCCAGCCCTTTGGCATTTTGTCCACTGTGAGTTTGCACTCGGTATCACTCCTTATCTGCATCTGACAAACTTTTAGACACCTGTCTTTCCTAACTGGGACAGAGCTGACTCTTTTGATCACGATGAGGAACGGGTTTTGGGAGGTCCAAAGATGGAGCCTGTTGAAAGCATCCTCAGTTCAGCACTGAGGTATTGTCCACTGTCTACCAGAAGGGCCCCTCGGCAGACCCAGCAGGACCTGGGCTGTGAGTGCTGCCTCAGGGATCAGGAAACTGAAGATAAAGGCACATTATACATAGGACAGAGGACTTGGGTCAGCATTCAAGCCTCCCAATCCCTGATTCAAAATGGGGCAGGGAAAGGGAGAGTGTGGATCCCGTTTATTTTTCCTCATGTAGCAAAGATGACAGGTCAAGGAGAGAGGTCAATTACAAACCCCGCCCATGGCAAAATCCAATTATAAACCTGACCCTTTGTGAAATGCCACCAGAGCTTGGTTGGGTCTACTTGGGATGCACGGTGACAGTTTGGTCTGTGATATATTCAGGGAGACATATCTATTAAAGATAGCCTCACAATGGGGGCATGCTGAGATTTGCATTTTAATTCATTTTCTCTCAGTGCTGATATGCAGCTTATCTTTCAAGAACAGGCTCCCATCAACCCTGATATACGTTGCTTAAGAATAATGCTCATAATCTATTAGTTTAATCTGTTCACACAAGAAGCGAAGGTGCAATCGCAGCTTGGCACAGAGGGTTTCCTGCCCCGCACAATGGGATGCTTTTATTTGTTTCCGAGACTTTTTCCAGAAAAATTGTTTTCTCCTTCTGTTGGTTTTCCTACTTATGACCAAGGTAAGAGCAGCAAAGAGAAGAGGCTGTGTCTTATGCCTGGGGCCAGGTGGGCTTGAGTTCATGGATCTCATACAGGGTGCTTACATGCGACCTGTTGAACTTGAAGCCTACTTTTATCATCTGTACTAAGTGTTAAGCAGTGCAGCCAGCCCAGAAAATGGCTTGTTGGTTTTCATTATTTTTGCTTGTTCATTTATGCAATTTTGTGTGTGTCTGCATATATATACCAATATGTGTGTGTATGCCTGTATTTGTGTGTGTGCAGATGAACATATGTGTGTACTCATGTGAAGGTCAGCCATCAATAGTGTGTGTGTGTGTGTGTGTGTGTGTGTGAAGGTGTAGGGGGCTCATGCCTACGTACACAATCTTGGTTACCAGAGGATGACACTTCCTACCTTTTCCTCTTCAGGCAGGAACTGTCACTGAGCCTAAATCTTGATATTTTGTTTGAGCTTCCTGGACTGTGAGCTCCTGGGATATTCCTCTCTCTATTCCTCATTGCTAGCCTTACAAACATGTGCAACTATGCCTCATTTTTATATGGGTCCTAGGGATTAGAACTCAGATTCCCGTTCTTGTGCAACAAGCTCTCTTACCTACTCAACCATCTCCCAGCCCCGAGGTCAGGTGATTTCCCCACTGTTCACATTTTTCCCCTCAAGCTCTCTTGCTGAACCTAGATCTTACCAAATTAGACTGGCCAGAGAGCCCTAGGAGTCCTCTTGTTTCTGCCTCTGTGGAGCTGGGATAACATGTGCACACCTGGATTTCTTCTTACAGTGGTTTGGGGGTTCAAACATCTCAGGTCTTTGTACTTGCAGGGTATCACTTTACAGGCTTCTATGCCTGTATTTTGTTTTATTGAGGTAGGATCTTGATTTGTAGAGACATGATTAGCCTGGCACTCACTATGTAGCCAAGGCTAGCTTTGAACTCATGACAATCCTCTTGCTGCAGGCTTCTTAGTTGCTGGGATTAGAGACTTGAGCCACCATGCTCGGAAAGTGGGCTTTGATAATTACCTATGATGAACAAAAGTTGCCATCAGGAGATGTGACACATAATACAAATAACTTCCCTTTTTGGAACTGAGTTACGTAGATCACCACTATCATCTCCTTTTAAGGTGGGGGCGTGTTCCAAGACCCCTCCGGATGCCTGAAACCAGAGATATTTGTAAACGCTATATTCTATGCTTTTTCCTACTAAACACATCCATGTTTAGTTTACTTTGTTAAGCTGGGTACAAGAAGACTGAGGAGATGGCTAAGTGTTAAAAGCATGTTAGTGTGAGGCCTGGGGTTGAGAGCCTCAGAAACCCATGCAAATGCCTTGGATAACTCCAGCCTCAGAATTCAAGGGCAGGTGCGCTGAGCAAGCTGGCTAACAAGACTAGCCACACACTCTGGAGCTTCTGGGCCATCCTCATGTAAAATTAGGGTAGCAGGACAGAGTGGAAGTCGACCTGACAAGCAGGACTGCTGCTGAGCGACTAGTGGGTAGGCAGTGAACAGGGAGTGGGTGGTTGGAGTACGCGGCATGAACTCACTGGACAAGGGATGGTCCAAATCCTAGGCGGGTGGGGCAGTATTTCATGAGACTTCATCCCAGTACTCACAGTGAAACACAACGCTTCTGAATAGCTCACTTGGGGAATCTTTCACTTAATATCGTGTGTGTCGTGGAGCCTAGAGGTCTATATTGGGTGTCTTCCTTTGCTGTTTTTCAGTTTTTATTTATTAACATTTTTAGACACCGTTCCACTGTTAAACTGGGGTTCACTTTCGGGTAGACAGACTGGTGTGCAAGCCCCCACAATGCTTCTGTCTCTGCAGTCTCCCTGCTTCCGATGCTGAGCGTACATATGCTTCCTACTGTGACTGGACCGTTACATGGCTAGCAGGGATCCCTTCTCCGGTCCTCACGCTTATGTGATGATTGTTATAGCCACAGGGGCCTCCTTGGCCTCCGTTGTTATTTTTCCAATATTATGTCGAGATGATACCTGACAACCCAGAAAGGTTAACCATAAAGACCCCCCCCCTAGTGCTCTTGGAGGAAGGGGGTCCTCTCTTCTACCTTTGATGCCTACAGGAGTGAGTCTTCCCTAAAGGAGGAGCCTTGGCTCAGTTAACCCTGCATTGTCAAGGGCCCTTTCATTTCTGTAATGTTTTCTGCTCCTTCAATCATGGGATCTCTCTTCAGCACAATGACCTTGATTTTTTTTTTTTGTAAAGGGCAGATGGCTGATGTCATCCAAGTAAAGAGAAAGTGCTGCCTGCCACAGCATAGACGCAGGCTTGGGAACATACCCAAGTTGTTCAGAAGGCCACTGGGCTCATAATAGGCCTCTGGTGAGCCATGGGTATCCATTCATTCAGCCTCATTTGTAATCAGAGGCAAGCTGGTCAAGATGTCACCTGAGGGAGATTAGCAACAATTGAGCCACTGATCTTGAGCTGTGACACTCATGGCAGTGTGATCATGAGATCCTGGAAGCTGACCTTCAGCCACTGCCGGGCTGAAGTGGTAGACACAATTTAAACTTAGAAACACTAGAAGGCTAGAACATTCTGCTATAGATGTGAAAACCAAGGCATTGGTGTCTGCTTAATGAACAATGGAAAGTGTGGGCAGAGAAGACAGAATCAGAATTCGAAATTTTAAAAAATGGTAAGAATTTAGAGACACTCTGTCCCTGGATGACTGAGGTAGTTCCTTTTGGGAACAAGAATTTAGAGGTGCTGAGTCCCTGGGCAGTAGTGTAGGAGTTTGCTAAAATTCCCTTGGGAGTGTTAGATATTAGGAAGGGTCATAATGCAGATTACAAAAGAGACTTGGAAAGAGGTGTTAAATCTAGTGTTGGCCATTGTCCCCCTTTTATTGTCCCCAATTTTTTGTAGTATAAGCCCTGGGGCCAAGGCATATATATCTCACTCTTCACTGCTTCTCCAGAGCCCGAGAGAGTGCTCAACAAGTAATCAATCTATGATAAACAGCTGCCGAGCGAAGGAATTAATAAAGCCACTCAGAACTCTAGGCTGCTCCTCTCCTCTGAGCCCTTGCATGCGCCCTTATGCGTCGCTGGTGTGAAATGAGCATTTGATGATTAATTATACATCAAAGCCAAAAGATACAACAAATGCCAGCAAATATTGGCAGGGTGGTGCTGTGAGTTATGAGGCCCAGCTTCTCAGGTCTCTGTTTTTTTTCTCTTCCTCCCCTCTCTGTCTCAGTATGCATGTACCATACCTGAAATCCAGAGAGACAAGTCCTTGTGCTTTCTAACCACCCTGGGGATATACTTTGAGAAGATCCCCCACGCCAACACACCAGACCTCAGTGTGCTCAGCTGTAATTCATCTAGAGTATGCCCCTGTGCTAGGTCTTTCCAGCTGCCCGTGATGTGCAACACTTCATGACTTTAGTGCACTCCCCATTGTAAGCCTGGTTCTGTGGCTTGACATTGTTGTCCAGGAGCCAAACTCAGAGACCTTGCTGACTCTGGAGGGGTGGTGAGACATTGCCATCAGGAAAGTAATGGGACATCTCCTTTTCCTGTGGCTCAGCCAGTAAAGAGATTGCAAGCATGAGGAACTGAGTCCAGGCTTCAGAATCCACCTAAAAAGCTGGACACCAGGCTGGTCCAGAAGGTACCAGAAGGTAAAGGTGCCTGCTAGCACACATGACAGTCTGAGTTTGATCCCTGGGGATGGAAGGAGAGACTTCCAGAAGTCTTTATTGTCCTCTAACCTCCACATGTGCTTTGGCACCCCTGTGCTCACAGATGCATACATTCATACATATGAGTAAGGAAAAGCTAGCCATGGTGACAAACACTTACATCCAAGCTCTGAACAGACAGAGACTGATGGTTTCCTGCGGCTCTCTGGTCCACCAGCCTAGCTTACTTAGCAAAATCCAAGCCAGTGAAAGATCCAGGGAGACCAGTGTTGGCCTTCTGACTTCTCAGTGAGCCAACTCCAGGTATGAATGAAATGGGAATGGAATGATATGGGAGTGGGGCAGAGGTTTGGGCTCAAAGTTTAGCCCAAACCTTGTGTCCCTGACCTGTTCTCACTTCCTGTGTATGTGAGTGAGTCAGTGTGTGTGTGTGTGTGTGTGTGTGTGTGTGTGTGTGATTTTTCAGTACATCCCAAGTGCATCCCTCTCCCTCCTCTCCCCGTATCAACCCTCCGCAGCACATCAAATCACATCTGAACTGAGCCTGTTCTCATCCACAGAGGGCAGGCAAGGCAGCCCTGCTTTCATGTTCTGAGACAGTCTGTCTCTGGCCTTTAGCTGTCCCATTAAACTAGGATGGATGGCCAGCGAGCCCCAGAGATCCAGCTGCTTTTACCTCTCCCAAACTAGGATGTCAAGTGTACGTGTGCTATTTTTCATGTGGGTTTTGGGATCTCAGGTCTTCATGTTGCATAGCAAACACTTTAGCAGCCAAGGTAGCTCCTGAATCCCTTGATCAACTTTTTATTGTTGCTATAATAAATCACTGAAAAACACAAGTGGGTAAAACAACATAGATTTTTATCTTTTGCTTCAAGGAGACTGGTGTCCCTCGGCTAGTATCACAGCGTTAGTGGCTCTCACTTACTTTCTGTGGACTCCGAGGGAGGTCACACTTCCTTCCATTTCAAGCTTCTGTGGACTTCCTGCCTTCTTTGGCTTATGACTGCATTGTCATCTTCAAAGTCAAAAGCTCGGCATGTCTCAGTACCTTCAGTGCTCATGAGCCCCTCCAGCTTCAGCCGGGAAAGGCCCTCCATATCACAGGACCCATCTAGTTGCATTGTGTTCACTTGAACGACATGAGCTCAAGTCCTTGCCACTGAACACACCATATTTACCAGTTCAATACCTTTAGACATGAATGTGTATGTGTGTATATTCGTATGTATGTATGTGTGTATGTATACATATGTATGTGCGTATAAAAATTTGGAAGGGATACTCCTGGGGAGGTAGCCTAAATAGGCCACAGAGAAAGAGGATCCAGGCAGCCCTGATGAGACCTGATAGGCTAGGGTCAGATAGTAGGGGAGGAGGACCTCCCCTATCAGTGGACTATGGGAGGGACATTGAGGAGGGGAAGAGCAAGGGAAGGTGGGACCTGGAGAAGATGTGGGATAAGGCTACAGCTGGAATACAAAGTGAATAAATTGTAATAAATAATAATAATATATTTTTAAAAAATTTGAAGGTGAATGTACTTGAGTACTACTCTATTATAACAATTCCTAAGACCTAGGAGTGTGCTTGACAGAAAGCAAAC
This sequence comes from Pachyuromys duprasi, assembly GCA_028658305.1. Taxonomy (NCBI): domain Eukaryota; kingdom Metazoa; phylum Chordata; class Mammalia; order Rodentia; family Muridae; genus Pachyuromys; species Pachyuromys duprasi. Next base: position 15,596,553 of record CM053757.1, on the reverse strand, counting down.
TTTTTCTCAAGTATTTCCAGAGGAATGACCATGAGTACATGCAGATACGTGGCGTCTGGAGTGTACTGCAGGACTCCAGGAACATGCATTAGACCCTGGCTAACAGGATGCAACACATGCATGCAGAGTCTGTCTGCTCAGGGGAGCAAAACCAGAAGCCAATGGACTTGCAAGGTCCCCTTGCTGTTGCCCTCTCACTGTGCTTCCCAAGCCTTGGTAAGGGGAAAGGGGCATGGTGACAGCAAGCACCCGGCCTCTTCTCTCAGCCTACTTTACTATTTAAGTTTCCAAGGAAAGCTCTTCTCTGTTCTGGTCACTGATTCTCACTCAGTGCTGAGCAGAGGTGCCCATGCCTTAGGGGTAGAGGGCCCCCATGGCTAGCTCACGGATTCCTTCCTTCCTGTAGTCTTTCTTTTGCTCTGCATCCTACCTTCATTTCTTCTATTTCTCCCTGCTTTTCTTCATCCTTGTTTTTCTTCTTTTTTGTGTGTTCCCTGCATTCCACCCTGTCTTCTTACCTTCTCTCCATTCTTGTTTCTACCCTCCTTTCATGTCCTTCCTTCTTTCCTTCCTTTCTTCCTTCCTTCCTCCCTATTTTTTCTGCTTCTCCCATTTTATTTTTGTAGCCTGTCTTCTGTCTTTTAGCTCCCTCCTGCCTTGAGGACCAGTATGACAAGTAGCTGAGCTTCTCCCTTGATTTGCCCACCTGCTGCCTCTTAGCCTTTTTCTCCTGGTTCTGCTGAGTCTCTGCTTCTGACTGCGTATCACGGAGGAGGGCAGCTCAGGGTCCTCTGCTTTCAGCCCCTGTGTCTCATAACACAGCAACATGTGTCTCTCCAGGGAGAAAATGTCAGCAGCCAGATGGCTCCAGATGCTTCTTTTCCCTGAGGAAATCTGGGGGCAGGGGCTTGGGAGATGGATCATTGGTTAAGGTTTCCTGCACATGCATGTTCAGGTACCAGCATCCACAGAAAAAGCTGGGCAAGGGGACATATACCTCTTTCCATACAGCTAGTGGCTAGGGGCAGAGGGAACCCAGGGCCTCACTGGACGGGCAGTTTGGCTAGAGCAGCAAGTTACAGGTTCAGTGAAATACTCTGTCTCAAAAAATTAAGTGAGGGAGTGACTGAGAAAATCATTAAATGCAGAGTTCTGACTTCCACCTGGGTATCATACAGGTGAGCAGCTGATAAAGGCTTTCTGGAGCGCCACACAGCTGTGATAAATACTGTCCATGAGCAAAGGGCCCGAGTCTATGGAAGGAAGATCAGGGAAGCCATTCAGGTGAGGGGGAAATAGATGGTCGGTTTTAGATAACTATTTCCTAAAATCCGACCACTGGGAACCACGTTGTCTCCAGAATATGCTAATAGTAATTCTGAGATACAGGGTGCCATGGCGTAAATACTGGAGAAATGTCTCTTAGGTATATAGAATACATTAGGATCTTGACACTGTGGGTTCTTTAACAGGCTGGAGAAGGAAGAGAACACTGACCTTGTCTCACCTATGCGATCCCAAGGAAATGAGGTAGGCTTTCTGAGGGAAAGAAATGGTGAATGGCGTGGTGTTGCTTCCTGCCATGATTTTGACAGCATCTGTTTAGACATTGGCATACCAGAGGAGAGAATGTGAATGTCATAGCATTTGGGGTTTTAAATAACATACAGAGATTCACTCAATAGCTCTCCCACGAGGCTGAGAGCCTGTAGGCCCCAGTCTCAGCACCAGGCTTTTGGAAACACTCTCTTGATTCTATAAAGAGGACACATAGAGAGACAGATTTAAACCATTACATGCCAGGGAGAAAGGACAGATCTATCAGAAGTTTGGAGCCTTGACTGCACATTTGAACGCTGTGGGATAATTCAGAAAACCGATATTTGCCTTCCTTCCTAGAAAGTCTGACTTCTCTGGGTTGGCAACGGGTTCTAATGTTTTGTAGATTTTTCTAAAGTTTTCCTGGTAAGTCAAATGAAAAGCCACAGTGGAGAAGCAGTGGTTTCACGGGGAAAGACTCAATTTCTAAATCAAAGTTTGGCTTGAGGCTAGGGGAGTAGCTCAGCCAGTAAAGTGTCCACTGTGCGGGCATGGGCACCTGAGTTTGTTCTCCGCATGACCCCCTCCCCCATAGCTTAGTATGGGAGACCCATTCTTGCAATCCTAGATCTGCGGAGGTAGAGGCAGAAGGATCCCTGGAACAGATAACCTACCTAACTCAGTGAGCTCCAAGCAAATGAGAAAGCCTATCTCAATAAGTAAGCTGGTGTAGTTTGAGGTTGACCCTTGGTCTCCACATAAATGCACATAGACATACGTCCATGCACACACAGTCTTGCTTAGATTTCCAAATAACTCCCTGATGGAGTACTCTATACTGTCTCTGTGCACCTCTGTTTCCTCTGTGTGAATCCTGGAGGACTGACCATTGCCACCCACCTAGGAGAATCTTCTAAGACATTTGGCAGGAGCAGGTACTTAGAGCGACATGCGCAGTGGGTGTTAGCCATGATGATAGGCAATAGCAGCAACATGGTTAATTTCTGCTCATGGACAGTCTTAGATATTTTTTTTCTTTTTCAGTCTGTCCAAGATATTACACTGATGACAAGTTGGAACCAGATAAACATGTATTTAATTTTCTTAATGAACAAAGCCTAGAATTCTGTTAGCTTGCTCATGTTTTCACCAAGGGAGCTCTGCTTGTATGTTAAAGTGTTCCCAGAAGCAATCACACTAACATCACTGGCATAGGAATGGGCAACACATGCATTTCCCCTGCTGCGGCTTCCCTAGTTCTTGGTGCATGTGATTTTATTGGGTCTTTAGTGTTTATGTGGAAGAAATGGTAGTAATTGTCGAAAGTGTGTGTGTATGTAGATGTCAGCTTCTCTTTATACTTACCTGTTTATTTCAGTAGTTTACAAGGACACAATGTGTGTAATGATCTGAGCAGTTTCAGATTATTTAGTATTTTACCAGGTGCAGATTTCCTGTCTTAGTTATGAAAATAGATAATGGAATCTCAGCATTTCTTGTTTTCCTAAAAAAAAGTGATTGCACTGTTTATCTTTCTCTTCCTTCTCCTCCTCTTTCTCCTGCTCTTCTTCTATCTCCTGGTTCTCTTCCCCCACTCCTCCTACTTCTCAGTAGTGTATGTATGAGCAACAGTGATTAGGAAGGCTGGAAGTCAGTGCCAAATTTTGTCCTCGATTACTTTCCAACTTATTTTTTGAAGCAGGATATCTCAGTGTACCTGGAGTTTACTAATTCAACTAGACTGGCTGGCCAACCTGGAATCTAACTGGCTCTGTTTCCTCAGCAGTAGGGTCCTTAGTGCATGTACTTTTCTAACCGAGCCATCTCCACAGTCCCTGCGATTATTTATTTTTTATTCTTTTTAAAATGTTACGTGAATAGACATGTGTAGTAGTTTTCATATCAATTCAAGGACCATGTTACAAAAACTAAGGTGGAGAGTCAATGCAGATTTTGTTTCTCTTTCTTTTTTATTAAAAAACTTAATTTACATCTTGGTTATAGGCCCCCCACTCCTCTCCTTTCAGATCCACCCTTCCTCCCACATCCTCTGTCCCCCATTTCTAAGATTAGGGGATTCCCCCTACCCAGACACCTCAGCTCATTTGTTCACATGAGGACTGAGTCTCGTGTGTGACTGCCGTCTCAATAAAATATAAAGGTAATAGAGAGAGTTGTGTGTGTTTGTGAAAGGAGTGGACAGATGTATTTGGATAGGAGTTTCCTATACACCCTGGGCTGTTGTATATCACTGGGGTTTGCCTTATGAGAATGCTCACTTGCATGAAGCTCCAGACACTTTTAGTCTCACTGTGGACCCTGCTCACGGGCTTCATCAGTTCTGCAGATGTGGTGGTCTGAGCTGTATGGGCATTCACAACCACAGTCAAATCTATGTAATTCAGGGAGGACTTGAAATAGCCCTTGCACTTGGAGGCATTTAAACAAAAATAAAAATAGATGAAGCAGCAGCAGCAGAAAAGGAGGAGGAGGAAGAGGAGGAGGAGGAGGAGGAGGAGGAGGAGGAGGAGGAGGAAGAAGAAGAAGAAGAAGAAGAAGAAGAAGAAGAAGAAGAAGAAGGAAGGGTCTTTATACATTTATCCTGAAGATGGAGCCATTTAACATTTTGTACACTTTCTGATTTTAAAATTTTATAACTTTAAATTCACATTGGTTCAGAGACATGAAAACAGATCTAAGTTTTCACCCCCAAAGATGATGATCATCCTGTACCAATAGAAAAGAAACTAAAACAATTGTTTGTTGAGGGTCATTAAAGACTGCAGAGCAGGCTGGCTGTGACCTTGTCCTTAATGAAGAAGGTCACTCAGTCTTGCTAACATCTGCTGCCCGTATCTGGACATCGCTTTGTTTGCTATTTTCCAGAGGTGTTTATAATTCTTCTCACCGACGGCTTGCTGAAGGAGAGGCCTTTTATTATCAGCCAGGTTAAGGATCTATTCCTGAGCCTGGCCCACGCTAAGCAGGAACAGGAACTCTGAGCTGTACCTCAGCCTCCCTGCAACATGTGTTTTAGCAGCAGTCTATTCCACTTATTTCAACTTCCATTTCTGAGGGGTCCTGTCATGGAATCACCAGGCCATAGTGATACAGTATTGTCAGATCTTGCTTCTCATGTAGTCCCAAACCTTGTTGTACCTGTTTTCTTATGTAACTTCCCAACCTAACCTTAGGTGATCTCCTCAGCAGTGGTCGCTCATTTTTCCCTTGTGAGTAAAGGCAAAATCTGCATCCATGTCTTCAGCATCCCTCTGTGCCCCAAAGGATGGTCTTTCCATAAAAGAACAAAACCCTAAACAAACAACTACTAAAGAATGCATTGCCTATATTGAGGAGGATAGAAGCCATGTGGGTCTATTGCCCTGCAGCCAGCTAGCCACCTTTGCAGGTCCAGTTTGGGAGGGGTGGTGGATGGTGATGGTACTGGAGGAAGGACATCCTAATACAGAAGGTGAGAGCTGATAGAAGTCAAGGAATCCAGGTCTTATGAAGTGACTTTAAAGTGACTGTTAAGGGATACGAGGAACTATGCACAGGAATTGTGTATTCTATCTCCCCTGCTAGCTGCATATGATATGCACATTTTCTTGAGAATAGGTGTTTTGGTGGCTTGATGCATTCTCTTTCTAGGAACCTGTTGTCCACAACTCCCTCTTTCATGTTAGCTGTGCCCCGGTTGCAGCCCTCTGGCTTCTGAAGTAGGCTTAGCCCTTTGAAGGATGGATATAGACTATATATGGCAGGGGGCTGGTCTCTAGCTTGTACCTTCACCACACTGGATGGCTCTCTGCAGATTAGATGCTGTGGTCTATTGCTAAGTGTCTATTTTAAAATATTCTTAAAAAATTCTGACCAACGCAGCTTAGGAGAGAAAGGATTTATTCAGGCTCAGAGTCCAAGGGTATTGTCCATCATGGTGCCAGGCATCTGAAGCTTCTGGTTGCATTCTGCCCACAGTAAGGAGCAAGGTAGAGATGAATGCTGGTGCCCAGCTTCTTTTCTCATTGTAGATAGCCCAGGATTTTCACCCAGAGGTTGGTCTTTTCCATACTTGGGCTAGTCTTTCCTCATCAGTTAGCCTAAGCCTGACAGTCATTTACAGACAGGCGCAGGGCCTGACCTTAATCTACACCATTCCCTACAGGGGCTTGTTTCTTAGGAGTTTCTATATCCCCTCAAATATACACTTAACAACACAGTGCACATAAGCCTAGCATGAATCCCCAGCCCTGCTTCCTCTTCCCTACATTTTCCTATTGTTGTTACTATTTATTTGTCTGTCTCTGTCTTTGTCGCTCTGTCTCTGTTTCTCTCTCTACCTCTCTGTGTCTGTCTGTCTGTCCCTCTCTGTGTATGTGTATATTTAGTCCAGAAGATTACCAGGAGCAATCTATCTTGCTTTCACTGGCTTGGAGCATCTCTGAGTTGGCTAGCCTGGATTGGTAGGTTGCCAGGCAGCTCTAGGGATCTACTTATCTCCATAGCTCTGGGATTACAGATGCATGACACCACACTTTTTAGTTTTTTTAGCCTGGACTTTGAAGATCAAACTCAAGTCCTCACACTTGTATGGAAAGTATTTTACTATCTCCCCAGCTCTGTTTATTTATTTATTTTAGTCAGAATCTCACTATATGGACCAGACTAGTCTCCAACTTATAATCTTTATGCATTATCTTCTGGGGTCCTTGATGTGTTAGCATTTTTGTTTATGTTTTTCCTGCTATGTATTTTCTCTGGTTATCAAATGTTTATTATACTACATCAGTTTAAATCAATGTAAAATAAATCATGGTAGCAGGGAATTTCTGGGTGCTTACATCCTCCACTGCATCACAGCACTGACTCTGGAAGTATCTGAAAAGGTCTTTCTGGAAAGGCTTGATACAGGAGGGTGTACTCATCCTGAATACCAGCCACTAGGTGTGGTCCCTGATTAGAAAGGAGCATAGCATTCATCTTCCTCTGCTCTGTATGACCACATAATATGCTTACTCTGTGTCAGAGAAGATCAGGACTCAGAAAAAGTGATGGGCCATTCCCTCTTCTAAGCAGGTTCTTGCAAGACAAGAAACCTGAGGTGTGTGAGAGACCCTCTGTAGGCAATAACACTTGCTCTGCAAACTTGAGGACCAGAATTTGAACCTATGCACCTTTATTAAAAGCTTGGCATGGTGGCATGTGCTTGTAATAACCCCAGCTTTGGAGTCACAGCAACAGGTGGTTGTCAGGAGCTCACTGTAATCATGATGAACTGCTGATTCCTTGAAAGACCCCATCTCAAAGCAATAAGGCTGAGAATGCCTCCCCCATCACTGGTTCGTGTGTGTGTGTGTGTGTGTGTGCGCACGCCTGCCTACTCATAACACAGCACGCCCCCCCCCCCAAACACATACCTTCACACAAATAAAAGAAATTTGAAGTATTTACTGGCTTCTAATTGAGTGAACCATTGTTCTCTCCTATTTTCAGAAAGTGTCATTTCTTACTTCACATAATAATACCACATTCTGAAGTTACTTGAGAAAGGAAAATCATTCATTCGAGTAACCTAAGGAGATTGCTTTTAGTTTGTCCTATTTTCTTATGGATATGTATTTAAGTAATGAAATGCATAATAGACACTCATTTTTAATTCTGTTTTCCTACACACAAGTAGTCTTCATATTTTATTCTGATTATTTTGATTGCCACTTAGCAAAATAATTAAAGATGAGTTGGATTGATCTAGTGTTTATTTCACCATTTTTTTCTACTCTTAGGCATGTGAGTGCTTTCAATTCATTTCAACCTAGATGATACAGTGTGGTTTTTAAATATATATTAAATAGTATCTCTCACAGTCAAGGCAGAACACACTGAATATTTTGGCTCTCTGTGAACATCCAGGAAACCATGCTTAACAGTATTACTTTCAAGTCGTTCCTGTTCAAACAGATGAATCTATTTTCTACATGACTCATTTGTAATGGAAATGTTTAATTGTGAAAATAAAATGCATGACTACAGAATCACTGCATGACTGTTAACAAGGTTCCACTAGCCATGTAGTGGGATGTTTCACTGAAATGTGTTCATGCCTGTTTGTCGGCACAGGATAGAAGAACTGAGACCCAAAAAGGTCACATTATAGAATTTTAATTTATTGATAATTTCATTTTGTACTTATTAAGTTCCAGCTGAAAATACAACATAGAGAAATATCAACATTATCTCTTAAAACAAACTCCAATTCAACGGGGCTTGGGTTTTTCCACTAGGATATACAAAGTGTGTAGAAAATGCCAAACTATGAATTATATTCAGATAGCATAGATGACTATGAAGAAAAGCAAAGCAAGGGAGGGATGGGTGCAACAGATCGGATAGCAAATGTCAATTTGTGCAGAGAAAGGGTCTAGGAATTTGTCTTTAATAGGTGGCACTTGACTGCCTATTTTATGATTTATGGAATACCTGGGAAGACCAGAGGGGACACCCGGGCAGGTCATGATCCTATAGGTTGCTTGTTTTCTTCATAGGAAGTTTGGCATGTTTTCAGTGGGTACCTTGACGATGAGCATGGTGACATGTGAGTATGAGTAGAGGTTTGGGACTAGATATTTAGGACATTCAGGGTGAAGTTATAGACTTAAGGCATTACTTTATAACAGGAAGACACTGGTGTGTGGGGTTGTCCAGTACAGAAACAGTAAGGAGTAGTGCATCCTCTTGAACCATTTGGTGGAGAGTGTAACTGAAGCAAATGGAAGTCAGGAATCCAACCTGAGTTGGGGCATTCCAACCAGAGAGGGGAGAGCAACATGGAGCAGGTTCATGTGTACATGTGTGGAAAGGGGCTGGATATCCAGAGTATGCCACATGTGGAGATGATGTCACGTCACGTGCAGAGAGGACACACTTGGAGTGGATGGATGTGTGCTGTGCAAAAGGCAGAGGACAATGTGCTTCCTGTGGGGATTTGATTCTAAGCATTTGGAAAATCCATTTCCACAGAGGTTTGCAATGGGAGCAGGTGTTTAGGAAGAAGAAAGGGAGGATGACAGAGGACAGAGAGCTTGTGTTTGGGCACGTTCCACATGAGATGCACTCTGGGCTCCCACGTGGAAGTGTCCAGAAGACTCAGGAAGACAAAGGAGAGGGCTGGGATGGAGGTATGAAGTGAGAACTCTCCTGATAGACAGCATCACCCCCGCCCCTGTCACCATGTGCACATACTGTAATGTATGCAGCCTTAAAAAAAAACTCTCCTGCTATTCCACTTCCCCTCCATCTGCCGCTCAGTTTCCCTGATCTCCCTTACACAAAGCTCTGAAATAAAACGGGTCTATATTTGCTATCATTTCTCTCCCTCTGTTCCCTCCTGAAAGCCTTCCAAAGAGGCTTCCCTCCCGCCCACCCAGGAGGTGATCTTATCATGGCACAAGGCGGTTCAATACTGACAATAAGCTGATTATCTCCATTTGACAATGAAGAAACTGAAGTTCAGAGAGGTTAAGGCCACTTGAGTATTCAATAGCAGGATTCAAACCGGAAACTCACTCTTCTATCCCCACCAGCTTCTCTCTACTGCATTCTCGTTCACAGCAAAATAGCGTTTGCAGAGCTTGGGAGACAAATGCCATAATTTACACTGAGCATTTAAAAAAATGCCACAAAATTATGCACATAGAAGATAATATTTTACCTCTGTGTATTTCTGGGTATAAATTGTTCGTGTCTATTTTCTTACGAGAAGTAAAACTTGGAGAAAGACTGCAAACTTATCCTTACTTTTGGATTTTAAACCATAATTTTACATAAATCATTGGCTCTTAAAATAATGTGGATGGCAATGTAGATGAATGAGGGAACAGAAAGCTGGGGAAGGTTTGGGTCTGTCCTTGACATGCCAAGGAACAGGGGCTATGACAGGTTCTTTTCAGAGCAGAGTGACAGGGTGTGTTATCCTTCTCAGCTACAGACAGGCAGCTCCACATCTCCTTCCTGGCCTAAGTAGCTGTGACTTCAAGTCAATATTGTACTGTGGTGACAATACATTTTTCTGTCTTTGATGGTTGTGTGTTTCTTGCTGTGGAAGCAGGAGGATTAATCAGAGAGAATGAAAAAATGCCTGTTCTAAGATGCCAGAGTCCTTATATGCACATTCACCACCCTGTGAAATACTGTAACGAGAGGAGAATCACACCAGAGAAATCAAATGTGATGAAGGATTTTTTTTTTTATAGTTCATCACTTCACCATAGTGAATCTAAAAGTCACTCATGGGTAAATTAAAACGTTCAATAAGATGAACAAGCCATGATTTGGATTAAGGTAGTGCTGAGGTTAGTTTCAATTGTCAAACTTGTCACAATGTAGAATCACCTGGGCAGAGGGTCTCAAGGAGGAGTTGCCTAGATCATATTGGCCTATGAAATCTGTAAGTGATTGCTTTGATTCCATTCATGGGAAGATCCAGCCCACCATGGGTGATTTCATTCCCTAGGGTCACGGCCTGGACTTTATAAGAGTGAAGACAGTAAGCGTGCATGCATTTTGTTATCTTTCCTCTTGACTGCGGATGCCATGTGGCCAGCTGCTTCAAGTGTCTGCCTTGACTTCCCAATCACGATGGACCATTACAACCCTTTCTTCCCTAATCAAGATGGACTGCCACAAGCCCTTTCTTCCCTAAGTGTCTTTTTGTGAGGACATTTTATTTGTTTAGCAGCAGAATTGAAAGCAGATCAAGTATGGTGCTAAGGTATCACATTTTCTGAATATGACTGAAGAAATTTGAGAATATGACCGAAGAAAAGAAATGGGGTTGTCTTCAGGCAGGGGTGGCTGAATGTAGAGTCAGGAGAGGAGGGATGAAAACACAGTCCGTGAAAGTCTGCAGTTGCACAGTTTGTTCAAGAAGAGCCAGCACAGTGAGATACTGAGTGCAGAGACAGCTGTGGTGGTGGGAAGACCTGGCAGATTAGGAGAACAAAACAGAAAACCAGAGATTGATGCTGGTTTCACACTGACATAGGGTTGGGGAGGGCAAGGCTGGTGTGGATTGTGAGGTGTACATATGGATGGAGTGTGGGTTACTGTAAAGAAGCTTGACATTAGGAAACAAGATGGGAACAGATGTTGCTATGGCTATGTCTGTAGGGCATACTGACACATTACCTCTGGATGAGAGCAGTAGGCATTTTGTGGGTGCTCATGGGAGGAAGAGGAAATAAGCATTTGGTCTCCTATACACTCAGGATTATTCCTCATCAATAAGCATTGCAGAATTCTCAGGGTGTTCAGGATTAAACCAGTGTGCTGGATTGGATAAATCTTTTTACTCTTATATCATCTTTGCTTGAGATTTTGACAAACTATTGGGGTTTCTGTCGTTCTGACTACCTATTGAAATATTTTGTGTCTGTGTGTATCAGGTGATGCATTTGAACTGTACTGATTTGATATCATGTGGCATGGTTACAAAGACCAGTAATTTTGGAGAAAGGAGGGATTGGTGGAAACAGTGATGCACAAGAGCGGCATCTTCATGATGTTCACCACCAGACAGCACTTGGCATCCTTTGCCCATGTGCTTTAATCAGGAGAGTACAGGTGGTGTAGGACTGTCTGCCTGTAGGATATTAAGGAAGATACCCCTTAGTTTTGGATGACTAGGAATGTTTTAGTGAAGAAATAAACTGGTTTTGGCAATGAGAGGAGGAAAAAGAAAAGATGAGTGGTGGTTTGGGCTATAGTAATAGCAAGGACTATGTTCAGAAGGGCACACTGAGAAATAGGAAGGATGGCCAGTATGGAGGAAAGAGAAGGGAAGGAAGGGGGGGTTAGGTAAGTGTGAGACTTCTGGGTTCTTTCTTGTTCTTTATCTTTCTTTTTTTTTCCTTTGGTTTGTTTGTTTGTTTGTTTGTTTGTTGAGACAGGGTTTCTTTGTGTAGCCTGGAATTGCTTTGTAGATCAGGCTGGCCTCAAACTCATAGAGATTCACCTGCCTCTGCCTCTCTGAGTACTCCTAGGTTCTTTTTAAGTAGGAATGTTAAGTGGTAGGACTTTAAGAATTGATAGAACAATTAGGTGTTGGATTCTATGGCATTGCATAGGATCCTTGGGAAAATAGATAAAAAAGTAGACTGAATCCAAGGGTATCACAAGGGAGCAGTGATCATTTAAATCCAGTTCAGACATGTGGGTACAGGTGGTCCCAGAAAGAGATGAGAAAATATTCAATATTGGGAAGATAAAATGTCTTATTTGGAAACTGCTTGGGTATGATAGTGAATTTGGAAAGAGACTCTGAGAAGAGGGAGAAGAGGCCCCCTACAACATTGAAAACACTTAGCATAGGCCAAAAGAGTTCGCCTTTCCATCTGCAGTCATTCATCTCTTAGAATGCTACTATTACTAAGTCATGCATGCAGGTCATGTGAGCATGTGTCCAATTTGAACTAGTCTCATTTAACATCCTTTTAACACACATACTCATTGGCATGTGTGTTATACATACATATACTTACATATAAACATGCATACATGCTTATATGTTTATAGAGAATTTATTTTAGCAAAATACCTCTGGCATCATCTCAAGGACACAGACTTGACTTGATTTATTTTTATACTCTTCTATATTTTCTTAATATGAATCAGAATTTTTTTCCTCCAAAAGTCAGGAAACAATTAAAGATTTGAGCAGAAATTTATCTGCTGCTATTGATTTTGTTTTAGCAAAGAACTATGGTGCCTAACAACAAACACTGTCTTTATAAGTCTGGCTGGCAGTGCTTCCCTCGTGTTATTGGCTATTTCAGAGAAAGCAAAGAGGCATATGATTCCAGAGAGCTTCAGCCGTGGGGAAAACAAAATAAAGATCAATATATATTGTCATCATTTATATTTTCTAACTAATTCCTTATTTCCTAGCTACCAGAAGACTACCAGCTTTAGGAATTAAATTAAAAACTATAAAGCTGTGAATGAAAGGGAACCTGGAGGTAATAAGAACCATGTTTGAAGTAGAAATGGGTAGGACAAGAACTATGGGTGTCTGCATAATTCAAATTCAAGTCAAAGTGTGGCCAGCTTTCCTGATGCCGAGACTGGAAACACATGCAAATCATTTTTAGCCAAGAGTTTGCATCTGGCATTATTAAATTGGAAAATCAGTTGGATTTCCTGATGTAAGAAGGTTGAGAGAAAATTTGAGTAGTGAAAAGGGACCCTCAGTATATTGTAAAATGAAGCCTCGTAGTTCTGTGGAAATTGAACATATTTTATTTTTCTAATCTGTGATGATCCTTGGCACTGACCCTGAGAATCTTCTGGTGCCTGTGTGGTTTTCAATGACCTCTGCAACCCCCAGCAGCATCCTAAACCTCAGAATGTTTCCATTTTCCATCTGCTGCTGTGTAACTGTTTTGTTTACCAGCATCTATCAGGTGGGAATGATGTTGAATGCTTTCATGGAAGATGTTATAAAGCCAGATATGGCAGACCTTCTGTGTGAAGCTGATAGCAGCACAGGTAGACCCATAATGCCTACAGGGGCACTGGGAATGGGATCTGTGCATTTCTGTTCAAAGCAGGCAAGCACGTGCCCTTCCCCGAGTGCACTGAGAAGGCTCTCTGCAATGGTTCACAAGAGCCTGCTTTTGCCAACTCAGAATAAGCTCAGTTGTCATGGTGGAGTTACCTGCTGAGGCAGCTGCTCACAGGGACTGTGACTTAGCTCGTGATGTGTAATATCCATGCACAGAACACCATGTGCATGAGCCAGCTCCTGAAACATTTTTTGTGCAGAACCTCTGTGGAGCCTTAGGAGTGGGACAGTTCCATAATGATCTCTTCGGGGCCTCTGTGGATGCCTGTAGACAAGGACTGGGAATGGGGGGACCTCCTTGTCCTAAGCAGATGTGTGTTCTCTCCTCATTCCCTCCCTCCCCTTGTTTATTTTTTAATTGCCCTCAGGGAAGAGTGTAGCTAGCAGTAGGTTTTCCTCTCCCGGGCCCATGTTGTCCCAACATCATTTAGGTTATCTCCACCAGCAGAAGAGTGATTTGGGAGTTTTGTGTTAGAGAGACATGGTAAGCCTCAAAGCAAACTGATGGCATGAGGGGTAGCCCTCCTACATTCAAGATCATAGTGTCGTTGTTCTACCTGCTTCTGTCAAGATTACTAAAGGACGGGAAAGTGGCCCAGACGTAGAAGAACTCAAAATACAGGGAGGTGATTTTCCTACCTTTTCTAATAATAGGACATTTTAGAAAAGAATTATTTTATTTTTAATTATGTTTATGTGCATGTTCCCAGTATGTAAACTGGAGTGCAGTCTCTCAAGGAGGCCAAGAGAGGGCATTGGGTCCCCTGGAGCTGTAGTTATATGCAGTTGTGAGTTGCCTGACATGGGTGTTGGAAATTAAACTTGTGTCCTCTACAAGAGCAGGACATGCTCTTAACTACTGAGCCACCATTCCAGCCAACATTGTAGGCATTTTGAAAAATTCTGATACTCAGAGCAGTAACTGTAAAAGCAAATGTCTTAGTTACTTTTCTATTGCTGCAAAAAAAAAAATCCCATGACCAAAGGCACTTATAAAAGGAAATATTTAATTTGGGTCTTATAGTTCCAGAGGGTTAGAGCCTATGACCATCATGGCAGGGAACATGGCAGCACTCGGGCAGGCAGGCAGGGCACTGGGGCAGTAGCTGAGCGCTCACATCTTGAGCCACAAACAGAATGCTGATAAAGTTAAACAGGATGCTGAGAAGGCTAACTTGAAGTAGCTTGGGCATTTGAAACCTTGAAGTCAACCCCCAGGAACACACTTCCAAAATCCTAATCCTTCTCCAACAGTTTCGCCAACTGGGAAGAAAGCATTCAAATATATGAGCCTATGGGGATCATTCTCATTCAAACTACTACATTAAGGTGCTTCATCAATTAGACTCTGAGCTCAGCCACTCCCCAGGATTCTGTGTCCGGTTAGGTAGGGTAATCTCAGAGGGGATGTGTTCTGCTGGACTAGTGACACACTCGCGCCCTGCCTCTGTGAAACAGAAGAGACCAATTGTCTTTCTAGTCAGCCTAATCAAGTATACACCATTCAAGCTCTCTGGGATTGGCATATATGCACTTTCATTACTCTTTGCTGACTGGAAAGGAGGATGTGAAATACACAGTAAGTCTGAAGCATAGAGCTGCCTTTCGCTTTGTGTCCCGGGACTGAGAATGTGCTTGTACTTCACATTCTATGTTCAATGAAGTTACTGGATGAAGTACAGTCATTTGAGCAAATTCACCTTATCTCAACATCTCCTTAAATGATCTTGAGCACCAAGCTAGGAGAGTCAAAGTCGAAAGTTGACCTTGTTTTCCACCGACAATAACTTCACTAGCCCTCTTCCTGTAACACCATAAAGTCCTGTTTTGTCCTACAGCATATGAAGCCAGCCATACCATGGATGCCATACCACTCATGCTCACGGTGTCCTACGCTTTGGTCCTGTGCATTCTAGAGTCTTCTTGCCTATGTTTGAAGTTTGGTTTCTGTATCAGCCTGGGTGACCTGGAGCAAGTTATTTGATTTTTCTAAAGCTTCAGTGGCTTCTTTCAGAATATGGAGCAAATCAATAGCTAAATAATGGACCCAGCAATAGAGAAATGGATAAGAAAAATGTGGTACGTGCACTGCCGATCATTTATAGCCTTAAGGAAGAACACAGCCACGTAGACTGCAAGAAAGTGGATACAACCAGAGATAATCTTATTAAAAGAACTAAGTCAATTTCAGAAAGACAAATGCCATCTGTTTTCTCTCATTTGTGGGTCCTAGATTTCATGTAGATACATCAAACCAGTATGTATATATGACTTAAAATAGAATTAAAGCCATCTTTGGGAACAAAAAGGACTAATGGGAAGGAAGGGAAGGAAGATAAGGAAGGATAGGAGTATGAGTGTAACTGTGCTTACAGTACAGTGTGCAGATGGAGAGAAACTTTCAAAATAGTAGTCTGGGTCACTGGCTCAGTGGGTATCAGTATTTGCTGCCAAGCCTGATGACTTGAGTTCCATCTCTGGAACCCATATACTAAAAGGACAGACAGAACCAATTCCTGAAAATTGTCCTCAATTCTCCACATGTGTGCTGTGGCCCATGTGCACACACTCAGGGTAAATAAAATGTAATTTTTAAATAATATGAAAAAATTTAAAAACGATCTAAAAAGTAAAAACAAGGAATGGATTGACTAAAAGGACTTGCCCTCCCTGAACCTCAGGGTGGGGGTGGGGTTGATGTCAGGTGGAAGTGAGGATGTATAAAGTCATTGATGCTGTGTGTATCACAACCTCCTTCACGGTACTTCATTCTCCTGAGGGCTGAGGGAGCATGTGCCTGCTCGTCCCTCTTCTTAGCTGTACCGTGCCTTAGATACCTCTCTGGGAATTATCAAACCATGTGCTACAAGGCATATTGCAGAAAAATATGGTGCTCAGAATCTCAGGGCTTATATATTTTATCTCACTGGCAAAGGATTCTCAAAGGTTTGGAGCTTAAATTAGAGCTCACGCTTACACCGAGTGGGGAGAAAGCCACCATATGCCTCTCCATCTTGTGTGTGGTGTGACTGGAACTGAGGGGGAATGACAACACCGGGGTTGTAGCCAACACTTCAGGCCAGCAGGCTAAATTCCAAGTGGGCGTCATCCCAGCCTCTTCCTGGTTCTGTCTGCCCGCGCCTTTGACCTTGCCGGCCACAGTCTGAGTGACTCCTCCTTGCATCCTGACATTAATCAGTCCTCAAGCATCTTCTACACAGACAGCGGGGTTGGGTTGAATCATGTGTCTATGTTTTCTTATTTGACTCAAGCTTCGGTTAAAACCTCCTCACCTCCATTGGCATTGGGCTGGGCACATCTTCAGTGGGGCAGTTTCTCTCCCTGGAAATTCTGTACATTGGCTTTTCATGCTCTCTTCTCATTTCTAAGGGGCCTGTGATGATGATAACTCATAGGTTCTCATAGAGCAGCGATTATTGCTGGAGGAGGGGAGGGATGGCATTTACTCCCACTGGCAAATGGGACCACATTTTGACTTTGAGCTTTGAGATTTGAAGGATGGCGGATAACACGCATGACAGGAAGTGCTGCTTATCATGGCAGATGATCATCCCTATGCCCCACTTTCCAATTGCATATATTAAAAAAGTTATATATGCCTCATAACACATACTTTATTGGGTAGAAATAAAGTTAGCATAAAGTTAGTGTAAACAGAAAGCACACAGTTGCCAGATTTGAGAGGCTGGGACCAAGAATCATACACAATGTTTGGCTTAATCCAAAACACTACTTCTCAAACCTCTTAGGTTGACCCAGAGGTTTTAAACATATTTTTATTTACTGCTGGGCATGGTGACTCATACATATCATATCAGTACTCAGGAGGCTGAGGCAAGGGACCTGCCTGTGAATCAGCACCCTGTGCTACAGAATCAGACTATTTCAAAACAAACAACAAACCAAGCAGACAGGCAAGCAGGAGACTGTGGAAGTGATCCAAGAAATGAAGTGCTTGTCTTGCAAGCACAGCAGTTGGAGCTTGGGCTTCAGCACCCGTAGAGAACTTGGTGGGCTCGGCTGAACTTTGAGATGGATTCTTGGGCCATGCTGGCTGCTTGGACAAATGGGACCCAAGTTCTGGGCTCGGCAACAGATGCTGTCTCTGCTTAAAAGAAAGTGGAGAATGATGAAGGAAGTCACCAGATCCCAACCTCTGTCCTCCACATGCACAGGCACAAAGTGAGTGAACACACGCACACACACACAACTACACACTACACATATGTGCATATTGCAAAGGCACATACATCCAAAAACAGTTTGATTTACTTAACAAGCTTTTACTTCACCCCAGAGTTGCTGTGACTTTTAGAAATTCTTATACAAATTTATGCCTGGAAGGCTGGTGTCATGACCCTCAGTTTTAAGAATTTTCTACTAGATCCTTTAATAGAAACCTCTTGACCTAGAGAGGGGAAACTGGCTTTTGCCAGTTAGATCCAAAAGAGTTAGTTTCAAACTTGGAATTCTACACATATCCTGAGAGACAATGGCATGGGGTGCACTGAAGATATTGAGGAAGGATACACAGTCTCTAACATCTTAGTCACTTCAATACGTGTTTGTGAGAAGATTGAAGGGTGGGTTGGGTCTCCTCTCCACTTCTCTCTTCTCTCCCCATGCACCAGTCACTGCCAATCCCTCATTCCTACCCCACCCTTCACCATATACACACTGATCTCCATAATGGGTGGATTTGTTCATATTCCCACAGATTGTATGAGTTTTCTTTTTCCTCTACCACCTTCCCCAGCATTTGTTGCTGATTTTTTCATTATGTTTAAATGACATTTATTTGCACATGGATGTGGATGTGTGTGTGTGTGTGTGTGTGTGTTTGTGTTCATATGCAGAGGTCAGAGGACAACTTGTGTGAGTTAATTTTTTACCTTCACCATGTGAGTCTCAGGAATCAAACTCAGGTCAGCAGCCTTGGCATTAGTGGTGATCATGTCTACCCATTGAGCCCTTTGGTGATAACTCTTCTCATCAGGGTGAGATGGCTTCTCAGTGAAGTTTGAATTTGCATTTCCTTGAATTTCCTTCATTTTGATTGGCTCTTTATATGTCCTCTTTATAGAGCTGTCAGTGCTCTTTCTTTCTTGCCTATCTTTCCGGTGAAGGAAGTTGCTCTCTGAGGTTCTGAACTCTTTTGCTTTCTTGTGGGTGATGTAATACACCCATCATAAGGCTAAGCTGTTGAAGTCTGGAGACTCATCCCTGTATAGTAGCTGCCAAGTGGATATCTCCCCCTTAAATGTTATATATCCTACGTAAAGGTTAAAATCTGTTGTGATTGAAAGCCATCCTTTCGCCCATCCTCTCAGTTGATAGCCTTTGGGTACCCAGTGTAGAAATCCTGTCAGGTGCCATGGCTTAACCTGCCCAGCTTATGCCTGACCTGACTGCTGAGGTGTCACAGAAATCAATGTGTTCCTCATTCTTCATGATGAAGTCATCTCTTACCTAGGCTGTGGAGGCCACCTTCTGCTGGGTATGTCCATGAAAATAAACATTAGGTTCTATCTTTTCCTATTTATTATCATGATGGGTTATGACAAAGAATGGTAACACAATTTACTCCCTCTCTGAGGCCTTGAAACCACCAGGCTTCCATTTCTAAGACAACCTGAAGTCCATTGCACATACACACACCACAAACCACCACTCATTTCTGACTTTCTAATACTTCTCTATCTGACTGCTTTCTACTAACCCTGTTAAGAAATTTCTTGCTACTTTCTATCTCTCAGTCCAGATATGATTTTTCTCCAAGCTTTCTTCCCGTGATTGCCACTAGCTCTGGGCTTTCTTTCAGTGTTTGGGTTCCTTCTTTGGACACATTCTACTTGAGTTTGTGCATAGTCCTTTGCCTGGCAAATGCAAGTTGAAGTATCTTTGCATAAAACATATGTTTCCAACCCTAGTGTGTTTGTGCCTCACAATCAGAATAATGACTATGGTTGCTCACATTTCTATGCCCACTGCTTACTATGGTATGCATTCCACTTTTGTTCTAGTTTCATTCTGTTGTTATGACAAACAGCATGAACAAAAGAAACATAGGGGACCAGTGAATTCACCCATGGCTGAGAAGTTCAGCTGAAACCATCGGGGATGCTGCTTGCTGGCTGACATAGGCTTACGCATAGTTAACTTTTTTACACAGCTAGAACATAGGGGTGGTGCCACTCACAGTGGGCTGTGCCTTCCTCCGTCAATTAATAATCAAGAGAGAACCCCAAAGACACCCCATTTATGCAGTTTCTCAATGAAGGCTTCTCCCCTCAGATGGCTGGGCTGGGTCGAGTTGAAGACTAAAGCTCACTAGGTCAGTGGACATGTAAACGCCACCAGACGTGGTGCTTGATATTTTAAAGACAGCTTAAGGAGCAAAGAAATAAATCTAAGTATTTTTCCAATTTAAAATCATAATTCAAATAATTACCCAGTCAGTAATCATATCTAATTCATTCTGTAAAGGTTTAATAGTTCAGAGTATTTAAAAGATTTTTTTGGTTTTTTTTTTTTGTTATTTTTTAAAGAAAGCTCACATGAATGTAAGCCAATTTCTTCCCACTATTAAATCTTTCAGATGTACAGTCAGAGAGAAACAATTTTGAAATACACTAAAGTGAAATGCCCGGGAGTTATGGATTGCCTGGGAGAGGTATTAATCCTACAGTACGTTTTCCTTCAGGACACACACCCTTACTTTCGAGCTATATCCCCATGATAGATTTTGGCTTGGCAGTGATTTCAGTTGGCATCTTGCATCCTAGACCAATCCCTTTGCAGCATCTTTCTCTTCCTTTGGATTTGCTTACTTGGCTTCTCCCACTCCCAACATAAGTTTTCTGAAAATCAACAGAACACATGTGTTTTATTTATTTATTGTTTTGTTTTCTATTTTGTGGACTTGGAACTTCTTTATGCCCTGAGGAAATTCTCATGAATTTACAGAATGGATTCTAAGCTTTCTGAATTCAGAGAGTGGGCAGCAGGAGAGCAGAATGCTGATGTACTGGTGTGTGTGTGTGTGTGTGTGTGTGTGTGTGTGTGTCCATGCATGCCTGCACTCTTGCATGTGGAGGTGCCCAAACACAAGTGTATGCCTGCACATACAGGCTAGAGGACAGCTTCAGGTGTGCTCCTCAGACAGTACTTGTCTTATTTGTTGATTTATTATTTTTGAGACAGGGTTTCATACTGGCTTGAATCTTGCCTAATACTCTGTGCCTGCCAGCCAATAAGCCCCACAGACATACCTGTCTCTGCCTCCTCAGCTCTGGGATTAAGCATGCACATGTCTGCCTTTTGTGTGGGTGATGGGGATTGAACACAGCTCCTTGTGCTCATGTGTTGAGTTCTGACTGACTGTTTCCACAGCCTCCAGGTAAGCTTCCTTTTTAAGTGTTAGACACAGTGGTCTGCTTAAGCCCCTTCACATGGATAGAAGCTCTTCTGGTTGGAAAACAGAATCCTGGTAGATCTGCAAATGGAAAATGGGACTTCGGGAAGTCAAGCCTAGTTTACGATTAAAGTGGATGAGTGATATTGAAAACAGCTGTGCATTGGGGCTCAAATCATAAAACCTAGAACTGATCATTAATTGTATTAAAAATGATTTCTGAGAGCTGCTGCCATTCATAGAAGTTCTGAGCCTGGTGTTGTGTACACATTCTCAGAAGATGCATCCAACAGGCCTGTTAGGTAGACTTCATTGACTCATTTTGGTTAAGAAGACAGAGCTCATAAGAGTCAGTTGAGGGAGTGGGAAGATTGCTCAATAGGTAGGGACACTTGCTTTTCATGTATAAGGATCCAAATTCAAATTCTAACTGCCATATATAAATGGCAAGCATGGCTGCGTTATGTCATAACTTCTGTATTAGGGATAAGGTCAGGTCCAGTGGAGTGGAGTGGCAAAAATAAGCAGATCACAAGAGCTCACTGGCGCCATCCAGCCTTGATAAGAGGTTAGACTGTGGTTCAAAGAGAGACCCTGTCTCAAAGCAATGAGGTGGAGAATGAGAGAGGAAGACATGACTTTCTGTGTCTCCAGCATGTTTGAGCATAGGAACTCACACCCTCATTCACATATGTGCAGCACACAGATAGATCAATGAATACACAGAGTAACTGAGTAAGTCAAGTGCACACACATACACAGGTGCATGCATGTGCATACATGAGCTGACCAGGCATCTTCCAAGTTTGCAGCTGTGTTATTCTGAGCAAGTAATGTAGAGAAGTCTCAGTTCTAACATATAAAATCAGAAAGGTAACACTTACCTTCCTTGTTTCTGCAGTGGATTCAAATAGTTTCTGTGAATCATTTAACACATTGCTTGGGATGGGGGTTTGCAATACATCCAGACTATTGTTAACAATAACTCTTTAACTTCTTGTTCTACAAGGATTCAATTTGAATGCATGGGTATGGCTTTAAGACTGGCCTTTGTCCTCTGGTCTGAGTCATTTCTTAACTAGGTCCTTGCCTGGAAATAGAGAAATGACATCCAATTTCAACAGTATCTACATTATTATTTTCATTTTTTTTCCTGGTGCTGTCAGTTTGTTATTTGTGCTATTTCTTAGAATAATGGAATTTATTCAGGCAATTTATTCTTAATACAAGTGTTGCAAATGGCACTATGTAATGTTTATATATCATGCTAATAATGACTGCTTCATCTTTATCCCAGACCCCCTTTATCTTTACAAATGGAGACATTGGTTTCGTACTCTCTCCCATGTTTTATTGCATTTTCTGTGTTCAGGTCCTCTCCACTTCGTACCTCAAGCTGAAATAGTGTTGAACAGCCTCCAACATAAATTTAAAAGCACCTCCTATGTGCTTTCTTTGACACTGAGTGTATCAAAGTGGAGAAGTGAAAAGAACAATACACTCACTCTTCCCAGTTACAACTAAATCCATTAGTTATCAATATGTATCTAGGTTACGATTTATAAACAGACACAAAGCTTTGTATTGGGAACTTCAATTAAATTAATGTCTTTTAAGTGCATAGGCTGTATGCATGGTTCCGTTCCTTTAGACTGTTTTCTTTCCCTGAGTGACCTTCATTTATGCTTTTATAACCCTAAAAAACCCTTGGTAGTTCTACAAGCTGTTATTTCTAGACCTTGATTTTCTTCTGAACTCAGAGCTGGTGTTTTCACCCCATCCTTCTGTTTCTCCATCCACCCACATGAAGACATTTTGGACACCTTCTACCTCACCCTAAGTGGGCTGTTTTTTTCCATGTGTGTGGATCCCATGTACTTAGGCTGCATTCCCCTAAGCCAACACAAAATCCCTCCATCACTACCCTCTCTGGTTCCAATCAATTAATATACTCAATCTGGTCTAGTCTGTGCAAAGAAAAAGAGCAGATACTTTGGGTAGGAAAGCACAGTTAACCTGTTTCGGTTAGGATGATTTGTGGGACTGCAAGGGTTAAGGAGGGGGCAAGGAAATGAAAATGTGCCAAAAGAAGAGAAAAGCTAATTTTGGTAGATTAAAAGAATGGAAAGCATTAACAAGAGGTGGGAAGACAGGAGGCACAGTCAGCTGGACTGAGGTACAAATGTGCTTGGAACAGTCTATGTTCCATCTATTCCCTTCTCAAAGAAGCCCACATGGGAAGATTCATTTTAAGAGTTGGAATAGAGAAAGATGTGTTTGTGGTGAGCTGTTTGGGAGCTCTATGACCTTGGACAGATCACTTGTGTGACCTTGAGCATGTTAGGTCACACCATAGACATTAATTCATTTTCTGAAAAGGAGAGATCTGGGTCAGATCATTTCCAACATCCCATGCTTTCATACAGTGTGTTATGGTGAGGGAAGCAAGCGAAATCTGAAGCAGTTCAAAGTTGGTGGAGGCAGCAACCAAGACTGCTTGCAGCTGACTGGAATTATATTCAGAACGACAGTATATGCTTGCTGAAATATAGAATAATAATGAGTCTAGTATTAATATAGTCTGGCTTAACCATAATACTCATATAAACATAAGTATATTGAGAGAAAATGATGTTGATAGAACAGGCCATCAAGATGAACTTCAGAAAAGGGAAACTCTACCTTATCTAAATCGTTTCTTTCCTCTCTCCATTGTCATCTTCATTTCATATTATCATTAGGTTTGTGGCCTGGAAGATGAATTTCAAACTGTTTCTGATTGGGGACCTTTTTTTCCCTTCTTGCTTTTCTTTCGTTTACACAAAGCAAATAGATCACGTGTTTTCTCCTCTTCTGGTGTAAAAAAAAATAAACAGCCAAAAATGTTTCTCTGCTCAATTCCATTTTCTTATTGAAAAAAGTATTTAATAGAAATGAAAAATATTCATTTATTTTTTTTGAACAAAGTCTTATCGCCCATCTCTTTCTTGGGAGTAAATACTCCTTAAAACAAGCTAAATGCACATCCTTAATAATTTAAAGGCAGGGCCAGCCATGTGTAAAATAGGTGTGTGTTCACATAATTGACTACAGTATTTTGCTACATGGCTAAACGCATGGTTTCCTCTAATAGAAGGCCATTGTGGCTGACATCACATTTTCTAGTTCATAAAAGTCAAATGAGCTGTGACCATCGTCTCCCAAACTTAATGGAAAGTTCATTTGGTGACTTCTGAGTTTTAAATGGTGTCTTTTTGGGATGAATCAATAGATCTGAAACACATTACTGGATCATATCTCAAAAAGGTCTAAAACTGATGGACAACAATGGAGGGGGGATCTAATGCAGATTGATTGCCCTTCTTGCTCATTGTACCAAAAGGTCTCAAATCTCCGTAATAATATAATGAATTTGAATTAGCCCAATAATACTCACCTGATGGAGATCATTTGCGTTGTCTGTCTGGTCACTTTGTATTTCAAACTTTTGGTGGAAGGATGGAGGGTGAGCTTCATCTGTGGAAAGTAGAAAAGATGTGATACCATAAATTTGTCAATAGAGATTCTTGTGGGTGGGAGTCTCACAGTGTCAAGCCCTTGCTGATGCAACTGATATACACAACACTCTACCAACAGTCTTAGTCATAGCTAGCTACAGGAGGTTACCAAAGATAGAGGAAAAACATGTAAGGCAGATGCTGGACTGTGCAAACACTCCAGCGGTCAGCCACACGTCATAGCTGGAACTCTCTGTGCCAGCGAGCCATGACCTTGGACAAAAGCACAGCCCAGTGGAGAAAACTAGAGATGATACCATTAGGAAGATACAAGAGGTGTCCAAAGGCAGTGATTTAAGTGAAGACACACCTAGACAGGGCACAAAATCTGTTAACTCAGGAAGCACCCTGATTCCAAAAGGTAGTGAGAAAGCATGAGGCTACAGCTCTTTCTAGAAGGATAAATACAGCATATTAATATTGAAGCTGTTGTTTCAAGAGAAGTCAGAGCACTCTCCTAGCCAAGAAGTTGAATGGCCCATTCTACAGACATCCAGCCTAGCCCTCTCTCAACCCTTTGTACCGCAAAGAAGGCAGTTGTTGGAATCTGAAAGACTGCAGTTACCTGACATGTATGCGCACGCATCTGTGCCTGTGTACAGGTATTCAAAAGATATGGGTGATTCCACCTGCTCTTCACAGCTAGTGAATCATCAGTTTTGTTGTAATAGGACATATGGCTCCTGAAATCACTGCACTGTGTAAAAATCACACAATAAAACCCAGAGGGCTTACAGAGAAAATGGGATTAGAAACATCATGCTCAAAAACTTCCATCAGCTACACATTGAGAGGGGATAGGGATGCTCTGAAAACCAGAACAGTTTGACACATACTAAACGATTATGAACCACAGAGCTATTGCAGTAAGGACAGTGTTTCACCTTGAAGGAAGAAGTCCAGACTTTTGATGGAGGGAGTGGAAAGCAATGAATGGTGGCTGGTGAGTTATTGTACCATGAGAGGAGGGAGGAATGGTTCTGTGAAGCCAGATATAAGTTCTAACTGTGCATCTGGGTATGTGCCTCTTTTGGCAAGTACTTGGAACTAAGCTAGGGCTGAGGTGTGAGCTCTCTGTCTGTCTGTCTCTTACTGTGTCCTATAACTCTCATCTGGACTGAGTGCAGTTTCCTATACTACAACCTAATCGTGTATTTGGCAGATGAAATCAAGCATGAATAGATGTGAAGGTTTACATCATATATATTGTTTTCTATGAGGTCAGTTTGTATTTCAAACTTTTGGTGGAAGGATCTACCTTTTAAAAAGAAGTGCTATGGGATCTGAGAAGTTATATAGTCAGTAATGAGGACCCTAATTCGATACTGAGAGCCCATGTAAAAAAGTCAGGCATGAGACAGGTAAAACCACATACCACTGAGCTGTATCCTGAGTTTGATTTCCAATGGTGAATGCCATATGGTGAAGGAGAGACCTCACTCTCGCAAGTTGTCCTTTGACCATACACATGCGCCATGGCATGGGTACTCCAACACAGAAAAATATGAATAAATAAATATAATTTTAAAAGATTGTAAAGTTGGGTAGCATTGGCAGGAAGAAACAAACAGATCCCTGGGGCTTGTTAGCTAGCCAGCTTAACCTACTTGGCAAGTTCTAAGCTAGCGAGAGATGGTGTCCCAAAACAATGGTGAACAGTGCCTGAAAAAGAAAATGCACCCAAAGCTGGCCTATGGCCTGTATACATATATACATGCACACATACACACCTGTACCAACTCTCTCTCTCTCTCTCTCTCTCTCACACACACACACACACACACATATACACACACACAGAAAGAGAGAAAGAGAGAAGGGTGACAGACCTAACTATAGCTGAGGGCATGCATGAAACACAGAAAGCCTTTTAACTCAATGAGATCAGTCTCTCCCTGCAAATGTATGCGTGCATGTGGCCAGGCTTTGTCATGCCTTCCATGCAAGCCAATCCTTTCATCTTGTGTTCAACTAAATTAAAACAAAATACTCTAACCCTGTTTTGAGATGGGGGAAATGGTAGCAATGTTGGGTCCTGAGAAAGTTTCCAGTATGTCCGTTCTTAGCAAAGGCTCATTTTTAAACTGTTAGAAATTGGCTTTAGAAATCTGTTTAGAACCTAGCTTCTGCCCAGTTCTGACCCTGATAGTTTCTATCTCTTGTATTTAAGCTCTGAAAAAATCTGATCCCAGTGATCAAAAATGGCCTAGAAGTATTCATTGCCTCTGAGATCAGCCTTATGACTGGATCTTTTGCGGCCATCCACAAGAGAGGGCTGCTCTTCACAGTGGCCGTAAAGGAACTGGAAGTTCACTTGTTCCATCTTCTTCATGTGTGGAGAGGGGAGAACTGGGAATTCATCTAAGTGGTAGAGTATTTGCTTAGGACATGCAAAGTCCTGGGTTCAGTCACTGGCAGGACAAAGTAAAGTGAAGAAAGAGGAGGGGGAAGAAACAAGAGGAGGAAGAGGAGGAGAAGGAAAAAAGTCAAAGGGAGATGCTATATTAATTGATTTTTTTGTCTTTTCTCTTTTTTGCTATTTTATATTTAAAACCATGTTTTAGGGTAGAACTGACACATAAAACACTGCACATTTGATGGGTGTAGATGTACAAAAACCTCTGTAACCATTTCCATGTTCAAGGCTGTATGTATGTATTTCTTCATACTTCTTTTATTCTGTTGCATTTCCTGATCTATACAGGTTTTTCTTTGCCATAAGAACATTTAATGGTAAGATCTACCGTGTTAGCAAATTCTCAACCCAACATCTTTAAGCAAAGGCTAACATTGTTCAGGAACCTCCCAGAAAGTGGATCTTTGTGTCTTTTAAAGGCAGTTCCCCATTTTCTGCTTCCTCCCTCTGGCTGCTTTACTCTCCTACTGTCCTGTAGTTCTGACTACTTTATTTTACTTTATTATTTTTTATTTGTTTGTTTTAAGACACACTTTACTCCCTTTCTTAGGCTGGCTTGGAATGTAATATGTAACCCAGATGGCCTTGAACTCTCTATAGTTCATATGCCTCAGCCTCCCAAGTGATGAGATTATGCCTGCATGCCACCAAGCCCAGTTTTAACTATCACAGAAATGGCTTCACAGAGTATTTGCCCTCACCTCTCTCCATGTTGGTTAAAAAGGTCATCTTCTTAAGGCTAAGTTATTTCCTGAGTTCTTGTGGCAGAACCACACATTCAAATGCATTGCTGAAAAATAACAGGGTTTAGGGGGATTCACATTTGGTGTGGAGTATTCTGTAAGGTTCTAAAAGTTTGAAAACCCATTAGGTACTTGGAATAAATACATCAAATACAAGACACAAAATGCATCCAACTAACCAAAGCAGATAAGCCCACTATTTGTCATGTGTACAAGTATTTTATGGAGCTCTTTGAAGCTAACCATAGAAAATCATGATAGAAGTGACAAGATTGAGAAGCCTATGCCATTTGAGACTAATTTTCAGGAACAGCTGCGATGTCCCTAAAATGAACCATTCAGAGACAAAGAAGAGATGACCAAGTTGAGATAGTTTCAAATGTATGCAGTCGGAAGGGGTTGCTTTGTTTGTGGTGCTGTTAATTGGTTTGGATGCCCTCACTAACAAACCATGGCCACTGTCAAGGCATGTGTGATGTGTTATGCGTGTGTGTGCATGTGGGCGTGTGTGTATGTGTATTTTCCTGGCTCACACTTGTCTAGTAAACCTTAGCTTCTTACAGAGGGCATGCAGAAAGTGAGGCGTGAAAGAAACACACACACACACACACACAAACACACAAATGTGAGATAACGCATGATTAAGTTTTGACCCCGTAGATTGTTAACCTTCAAAGCTAACTCTGCAGTAGCACAATATTATTAGCAATAAAAGGAATTTGCTTTGCCCTTTTTTTAAATTACCATAAACCGATTGACTGAGACAGAATGATGTTAATATTTAAGAAGTAGGACACTAGATTCTATTATCTCAGAAGCTCTGTCACCAGGCCCTCTCTGTAGTCCTGTTATCTAATTATTGGGCTTAAATTGCATTAGTGTGCTGGCAATTTGTCTACCCCTGGAAAAGTAATTGACATTTGGGTTACTGCTTCATATGTGGGCGACTTGCTAGCCAGTTCCGAAGAGTCGTCTCCTGTCAGGGCAGATTAGTTTAATGTTGCCTGGAAGAAAGGGAAACTCTCTCTTTTAAGGTATGCCACCTCTGTTCCTGGGCACAATTTGGTATTAAAATTTCAGCTTGGTATCAAAGCTGATAAGTCACCTGAGATGAAATTGAACAAGGTTGTCGTGACAAAGTAATTAATGGCATTTTTTGACTTTCAGATGACTTTAAGGGACACATACTTAGTCTTTGCCGGCTCCTTCCGCCATGTTGATAAATATGTATTACACACTTACAGACCATCTTTAACTCTTGTCAGATGTTTTTTGCATGGCTTCAGATTTATCGTCTCTCTGAATTAAACAGATCCAGGTACACTCCATATAAAGCAGTGATCTGGCATCACAGCCAGGAAGGGCTGTGTGTTTGCGTAACCCATTTGCCACACTGCTTCTTCCGATGCTAGGTGCTTCTTTCTGCCTTAAAAATGTATACTTTTTGTGTAAAAATTGAAAGCAACATTTTGACTTTTCCCTCTTCTAGACATTTCTTTGACATATCAAGTTGGCCTCAAGAAGGTAGCTGTGGGGATTGACAGACTTTCTACATTTCGCTTTCAAGAGAGAAGAGATGTGTCCTACGACCCTGTAGAGAACATATCTACAGGAAAATACAGGGTTTGGCTTATATGCCCATGGCAGCAGAAGGTGTAGGTGTCTGGGGGTGGGTGGTAGGACAGGCTTTTCCTTCAGAGATCAAAATGATAAATGAGGGCTATTTAGATGGCAAATATCATGAATGGCCAGTCCCTGTATTTCTTTCCTTCAAAATTAAAGATGAGTTCTGAGACTTCAGACGGTGATAGAACATTGGTGTTTCTACTTCTGCAGATGCAGAGTAGAAGGGACCCCCTTCTATTTTGGCTTCTGTCTCTTCTCTTGCCACACTTGTTTCTCTTTAGGCAGCTCGTTTCCTTTTAGTTCCAGGAACTATACAAACCTCACTGCTCTCAGGATACCATGCATACTCTCTCTGTCACGCTAAGATTTTTCTACTCTTCTTTTTAAGTTAGGTCCCTTGGAGCCTACTCTAATGTCACCTCCCACAAGGCCAGACTCCTGTTAGCTCCTGTTCTGCCCAACTCATTCCAAGCCTCAGCTAGATGCCTCCTGTCTCAGTTGCAACTCCAGATGAGTGGACCACTCCCATTCTCCCTTGCCTTCTGATCTCCATTCCAGAACATAAGCTGGAAGAAGGCAGAGGCAACATCTGCTTGCCTTCCTCCCGCTGCAGAAATTGGCAGTAGGAGATGCCCCGTACATATTCTGGACATGTCCCACAGCTTCAAATTTTAGAAATATCCTTCGTGATGTTTAAATATTAACATATATCAATTGCAGGGAGTAATGGATTTTATCAGAACATTTCCATGTGTGCTCATAGTGTGCTTTGATCATAGGTATTCCCTATATTATGGACAGTGTACACACTTCCTGTTCATCTCTCTTTTAGCTGTGTGTCATTTTGTTTTGTTTTTGTTGTTGTTTTTTTTTTTTAATTTTTTTATTTTTTGTTATCAATCACAGGTTAGGTACTTTGCATCCCATGCCCAGCCCGCCCACTCCCTCCCACCCTCCCCAACCCTCCCTCATCTCCTCCCCGCCCACTCCAAGTCCACCAGCGGGGGAGGACCTCCTCCCCTTCCATCCAACCCCAGCTCATCCTGTCTCCTCAGGGCTG
>CM053757.1:15434491-15566460 GCA_028658305.1 Pachyuromys duprasi | reverse complement strand
CGGGGGAGGGTCAAAGAGTCAGCCATCAAGTTCAAGACTGAAACAGTCCCTGCTTCCCTCACTAGGCCCTCCAGTCCTACACCAAGCTATCCTGGGTCCCATCTGCACAGGGGTTCCAGGACACATCCACTCGTAGTCCTTGGTTGTAGAAACCGTCTTGTTTTTGTTGTTATAGGTTCTATATATGAGAGAAAACATGTAATCTTTTACTTCTATTTTTTAAAAAGGATTTATTATTATATATCTGTTAGTTTGTGTCTGTGTCTCTGTCTGCTGATTCCTGAGGAAGCCAGAAGGGGGAATCAGATCTTCTAGAGCTTGAGTTCCAGGTGGTTTTAAGTGTCCTGACTTGGGAAGCGGTCATCAGCTCAGGTCATCTAGAAAAGCAAGAAGCACTGACAGGACTAGGGAGATGGCTCAGCAGTTTAAGAACACGGATTCCTTTTCCAGAGGAATGGGGCTTAGTTTCCAGCACCCATGTGTTGGTTCACAGCCATCTCCACAGTAGACATCTGAGAATTTTACACGTGAGCACTGTATTTACATATAACTCCAGTTCCGGAGCATCAAGCATCCTGGCACACCGCACTTTCTCTGTCCATCCACCGGAGGTCACCTAGACTGATGCCACAATTCAGCTATTTTCGCTAGTGTGTAATGAACCAGGGTGTGTAGGTGTTTATGCTAACTTGAGGTCCTTCGGTTACATATCTTTGAGTGGTATAGATGGATCATATGGAAGAGCTATTTTTCACTTCTTGAGTAGCATCCATAGTGATTTGCATTGTAGCTACACTCATTTGCATTTCTTCCAGCAACACAAGCTCCCAGGAAGTTGCAAACACAATAGTGTGTCAACACCATTCCCCACAAATGTCTATTGTGGAAATGGTAGCGATCCACCCACACATCTTCCCTCCCTGTGCTTACAGTGACTTCTGCAGGCAACTGACACTTGCTTTGTTTAATTCCTTGCTGTCTTACACTTTTATTTGGACATTTTCTATCCCCTTCTTTGACAATACCTTCAAAGACAACATTGATATTTTAAGCATAAGAGTTAATTTTTTGTGTGTACCCATACACAGAGTAAACACATCAACATTCATTTTATTCTTAAAATAGTGTATTGAAATGTCATCAGAGAGATGTTTATTTCCTAGGGGAGTGAAAAAAAATGCCATTGAATTTGAAAGGATATGGTTGGGGCCAAGGGAAAGGTTGGAGAGGTTACAAGGAGGAGTAGAAATGATCTAAGTACAGTGCTCAGGTATAAAATTCTTGAATAATTAAATTTTAAAAAAAACACAAAGAGGCCTGGGAAGATAGTTCTGTTGCTAAAGTGTTTTCTGTGCAAGCATGAGGACCTGAGCTTGAACCCAGAAGCAACATAAAGAACCAGAAACCATGATGGACATTTTAAATCATGGTGCTGGGGAAGTAGAGACAGACGGGTCCTTGCTCACTGGCCAGCCTGGTTAGCTACATCAGTGAGTCCTAGGTTCGGTGAGAGATATTGTGTCATAATGGTAGATCAACTTCCAAACACACGTATATATGTACACACACACACATACACTTGCAAACACACAAAAATAATAATAAAGTAAAAAAATAAAATAAAAGGATAGTCTACCTCAAAGTTCTTCAGGAGCTTCTGAGAATCTTCGAGGGTTTGTGTTTTCCTTGAGGTGTGACTGTGCTCTGCCCCACGGTTCTGGTTCTGGGATAGACAGTAACGGGAATTAGCCCCACCGCAGATTGATGGTTCTGTGTCCTCTCCTTTCTCTTCAGTGCTCTGATGCTGTTAGTTTCCAAGGCTCTGAGTATTCAGTGGAGCGATTTGCATGAGACACACTTTATCTTTTATCTCTCAAGCCATGCCATTAATACAATCTATAGGAAGCCACAAACGAGGCTGGTAAAATTACCTAGCAGCCGAAAGGTTGCTGCACTCATTTATCTCGACAGAATTCAGAAGGTGAATGACAAGATTAGGGAGGGGGGGACCCATGCAGCAGGGCTGCTACCTGGAGGGATGAAATCCCTGATTCTCTTCTCCTTTCTTCTTCAGGGGGAGGTGGTCAAGAGAGGAGTGAATGGAGAAGTAGAGGAGAGCTGAGAATTCAGCGCCTAAAATTGTTTCCTGAGGCTAAAACATCTAAGACATAGAGTGTCACCTGCCGGTTTAATTATTTGCCTTACTCAATATGGTGATCTCGTTCCATACTAATTACTGAACGGTGATGACAGAACCATGTTTCTGACAGTGAACCCCAATGATCAGTTTATCTTTTTTACTGCTACATGATTTTATCATTAAGATTCTATGAAATATATTTCTAGACACTTAAAGATGAATGTTCAGGTGAATAAACAGGTACTTAGATAGAAATACATTTTTACATGAAAAACTAACTTGACATGCTATTTTAACACTGCAAATTATATTTAATATAAAATATGTAAGCTAAAAGATTGGAAAACTTTAAATGAATGCCTTGTTGTTCAATAAAACATTTTTAAAGTAAATTCTATACAATTTTCATATGGAATTGGGTAGATTCTTTTTAAATCTCCATTTGAAATTGATCCAAATGTTTTTATTTTGGTTGAGTGAGGACGAGTCAGGCTTCACTATGTAGCCCAGGTCAGCTTTTAACTCACTGTTCTCTTGTCTCTACCTTCTGAGTTCTGGGATTATAGCTGTTGGTCACCATGCTGTGCTGGTTAATTATGGTCACTTGACACAAACCTAGACATATCTGAAAAGAGGCAGTCTTACTGAGAAAATGTTTCCATCAGATTGCCCTGTAGGCCAATTTGTGGTGCCTTTTCTTGATTAAAGAATGGTATGGGTGGGAGGGCACAGATCACGGTGGGCAGTGCCATTCATTGGCAGGTGGTCCCAGGCTGTATAACAAGTAGACTGAGGAAGCTTTGAGGAGTAAGCCGGGAAGTTGCAGTAAGGTCCTCTGTGGCCTCTGCTTCAGTTCCTTTTCCTGGATTCCTGCCTTGAACTCCTGCCCAGACTTTCCACCCTAATGAATTGTAAACGGAAATAAAGGCTTCCCTCCCCAAATTGCTTTTGCTCATGATCTTTAATATAGCAATAGGTGGCAAATTAGGACACATACCATCTTGTGTACACTTGTTTTCTAGCACCTGGCTATCATAGTATCATTATCATCTTTTTTTTTCTTCAGTCATCTCTTAAGTTTTTCTATGACATGCAATTTAAATTTTTAAAGTGCTTAAAGCCTATATTTGTATTTACAACCACATATATACATTACTATTTATTTATAAATCTATCTACATATCTATCATCCACATGTCTATTTTATATCTATCTATTTACATATTATTCATCCATATCTCCTATTATCTATCTATCTATCTATCATCTGTGTAGCTATATCCAAAACCAACTATTTTTTTAGTTTCTCCTTGTAGAAATTACATGTTGTCTTACAAAACACAACAATTATAAACTATACTATACTCTATTGTATTTTGTGTAGGACTGGTTATAGTTTGAGTATGAAATGTCCCCCAAATGTTCTTGTGTTTAGATCCTTTGTTCCCAGTTTGTGGTGCTGTTTTTCAAGGCTGTACTTAGAGGCAAGGCCTAGCTGAAGGAGGCCATCATGAAGCACATGCTCTGGGTTATACATGTCCTGTTTCAGGCCTGGACTCTTTGCTTGCTGAACTTTAAAGTGGCACAGCTAGACACCTCACATCCCTGCTGTCACAGCTGAGGGTCCCTCTGCTTGCCAAGCCTTGCCACCATGGTAGACCAGACACTTTGCACCAGGAGTTGAAACACATTTTCCTCTTTTAAGTTGCTTCTTGTCAGGTGCTTTGTCATAAAGACAAGAAAACAAACTCTCAGAGTCATGTGAGGAAAAACCATCCCATTTTGAAAATTTATTTTTTTAAATTTGTAATAATTAAAAATAATGTATTTTTCTGGGCGGTAGCACATTATTAGATTTTTAAAACTTTTTTGTTGTGTGTGTTCATGTATGTGTGTGTGACAGAGAGAGAGACAGAGAGAGTTGTATTTTTTTGTAAATGTGCATGTTCTTGGATGTGGGCACTGGTCCAAGTGTATCACAGCATGGTGTGAGTTCAGAAAGCCATCATTGGTTGTCAATTTTCACCATTCAAAACCTTATGTGTGGCAGTGTCCCTCTGTGGCTGTGTATACCAGGCTAGTTGCTACAGAATTTCATCAGTTCTCCTGCAAACATCTGTCTGCCTGGTGCTTTAGGAGAGCATGATCATTGATTGACTAGGCATTTCAGTGGAGGTTGAGACCTTCTGGACCTATGATTCTTTGATAAAGCTAGCTTAGCTAGCCCATCTCAGGACAGGGACCTCTCAGAGAAATGCCAGGTCGAAAGTTCCTCTTCTTCATCCGTCAACAAATGTCCACTGAACCATGGCCATGGCAGGAAGGTGAGCCAGGCGATGCGGCAAAGGAACCTTTTGCCTTCTGTGCTCTTCTGGCTTTCTGATTCACTCCCATGAGTACATTCTCTTTCTTTATTACTTTCTTTTGTTGTGACTGTGGTATGTGCATGTGTGTGCACACTTATGGGCATGTATGTTAATGTGTACACATGTGGACACCACAGGTTGCTGTTCAGTGTCTTCCTCTTGCTATCTGTGAGATAGGGTCTCTCACAGAGTCTGAAGGTCACTAACTGGTTAGACTGTCTGATTGACAAATGCTTGGATCCACCTCTTTCCCATCACTTATCACTGGGATCATGGACACATGCCACCATGCCTGGCCTCTACCTGGGAATGGGACCTCCAACTCATGTCCTCAGAGGAATAAACATTTTACACACTGAGCTATCTCCCAACCTCCTTGTCTCTGTGGCTACCACTATCTATACATCCTTGGTCCAGTTCTTTCTTATAGAGCACAGGAACCAGGAAATCCCAGAAGGCGGTCTCCAGACTCTACTCTACACCCCCAAGCAGAGGTTCAGGTTTCTCATGTTAAGTGTTAGCTGCAACTGAAAGAAATTCAAATTAGTGTGTGGCTTTGAAGAGCCAAGAGTTCCTTCATGGAATCTGTATTTCCTGTTCTTGATGAAGAACCTAATCTTTGTAGCAGGAGATTGCTGCACTGTGAGTATGATGGCTGCCAGGGAGCACTGGATGGTTCCCTCGCCTTGGTGTAGTACGGCCATTTTTGCTTCAGGCCATAGCAGCCCTAGAATGTTCCCTCCTCGCCCCATATGTAGGCTGTTTATCTCCAGCCCTTTGGTACTATGTTACATATTTCCCTCGTTTTTTTGCGATTTAAAGATACCTGGGGGAAGTTTCAGATTTTATGTATGGCCTTGTAGAAGTCCAAAGAGGACTGCAGTGTGAAGTTGTAAATCTTTTCAGAGATGTGGAGGAGCAGCGAGGACAGCATGTAGAAGTGGCTCTTTTTCTTCTCTAGGGAGTCTTAGCACTTGCGATGAAAATAAACAGGACCATTCTTGTCCCCTACCCTGGTTCTAACCAGTCCTGACCATGTTTAGCTACTGAGATAGATAAGATGGAATATGTTGAGGGTGGTAGGACCGCAGAACCCATTCTTCTAGGAAGTGTCTGCCTGATAGGAAACCTTTGAGGAGGTGAATACATTTTCCCAACCAAACAAGCTCTCCGTTCTAGTCCTTGCTGCATGCATTCATGTTGCAGAGAGCTCCATGTGCTTCTTTAGCATCTGCAGAAGAATTTAGCAATAAATACAACAGAAAAATCAGTCGCAACCTTCCATATCAACAGACTTATTCTAACACTTAATTCCATCTGACCTTAAGTCTATGACCCTTTTCATGTGAGGGACCAGGGCAATGCAGTCAATTTGCAGATAAAGTAGACAATTGAGCATTCAAAATGCTCATCACCGGCTTTATCTTGGGGAGGCCTCATGCAGGCAACTACTGCTCCTGTGAGTTCATGAGGGCACAGCCTCAACTGGTTCACAGCAGGAAGCCACACCCCCTAGCTGAACTGCCATTGGCAGCTGATAGCTGCTGGGAAGGGAGAGGGAGTACTCTTCAGGAACGTGACCTCATGTTTCTCCTATTCCAGAGGATGGCCCTACACCCCCACACATGCAGCAGCACTAATTGGACTCGGTGGGTTAAGAAAGGACATGGATTGGGAGGGGCTTATGGTTGGGATTTCTGGGAGGAGTTGCTGGATGAAATGGGGCAGATGGATATAGTCAAAATTAATTGGGTAGGAAATTCTGAAAAAGACAAAGAAAATGATACTTAAAATACCTCTCATCACAGAGATGTGCTGAGTGTTTCTATCAATACCAATGACCTCACTGCCCACCTGCTCTCGAACTCCACCAATGTCCCCCAGGGAGCTTCCAATTATCATAGAAATAAAATGTGGGCTCTTTGACCTTCAGGAATCAGGTAGCATGCTGTGGCCACTGGGCATTGAGTTATCCTCTTCTCTGGAAGTGAGGTGCTTACCACCTGACACCTTAGGCCTTGCTTGGGGCAATGTTTGATCTGCTGGGCACTCAGGGGAGTAACAGGACTCCTTCATCACCTGCACCCATCTTATTAGCTCCTCTTGGGCTGCCCTTGTATAAGCATCACTGCTGACTCTGGCAAGAGCTTGTATGCCTGTCCTTGCCAGTTTTGTTGTTGTTGTTTTGCAGAAACATTTTATAGAAAATGACTATATTTTCTTTCCCTAGACAGGAATGGGTACAGAGTTAGGATTTCACAAAGGTTTAAGAATAATTAGTTCTTCAAAGACTTAGCAGTGTTTTCTTCCCTCTGGGGAGCCTTCAAGTGAAATAAGTGACAGCCCTGGGTAAACTGAGATGACAGAAACCCACAGTCTCTCCTCAGGGCTGCTTTGGCTTCTGTAGTCTTTCAGGAAGCTGTGTGTTCTGACTCCACAGTTGAGATGTTAGGTGATAGAACACAAGGACCCAACCTGGGAACCATCATTCATGGGCCATCACCCTGACACTGGACAACATGCAGCAGTCAGTTCTCTCTCTCTGCTATGTGGGTCCCAGGATTGGACTCAGATAAGCTTGGTCTCAAGAACCTTTATGAACTGAGTCATCTTGCTGGCTTTGACATTAAAAAGTATGCGACTGGTCCCCAGCCACATGCTGGTCCTGAGGGCCAAGGAGGAGGACACAACCATGCCATAAAGGCTGTCTTCAGAGGACTGAACTTATCTGTAGCAGGAGCAGCAGAGCTCTGTGGGGCTGCACATACCCAGCAGCTGGAGAGCCTTGGCACTGTCCTGAAATGGCTTCTAAGAGTGATGGAAAATGGGAATCACAGTGACTTGAGTGAAGTTGACATGACTTCCTCCATGGTGTGGCCTTTCCTGTCTGTTCGATTAGATAACTGTTAGAAATCCAATTCAGGCTTGTCTCAGCTGTGGGAATGTATCTTGTATATGAGCAAAGAACTGACCAAACACATGATGTCTGTTCTCTCAAAGGAATACAATACAGCTATTAAGAACAAAACAAGTCCTGTTGGGCAAATGGCTCAGTGAGTGAAATGCTTGTCTTGTGAGGTTGAGGACGTGAGTTCAATTCCTGTACACAAGTAAAAAGCCAGGTGTGGTGGTATATGCTTATGATTCCAGTGTTGGAAAGGCAAGGCAGGTGAGTCCCTGCGGCTCACTGGCCAGATAGCCTTGCTGAACTATTGAGCTCAGGCCAATAAAAATACCCCCAAAAACAAGGTACAAGAGATGTAAGAAATGACACAGAGGTTGACCTCTCCTGGTTTCCACGTGCGTGAACCTACACACACATACAAAAAAAATGTTTATTCTTGGTTGTCAACTTTATTACATCTGGAATTAACTAAAACCCAAGCAACTGGGTATACCAGTGAGGCATATTTTTAATTAAATCTCTTGAAGTGGGAAGATGTACTTTTGATATGGATCTTTTGAAGTGTAATATATATAAAATCAGTTCTTTTCTCTAAAGAACCCTGACTAATACAGATGCACAACTTGATATTCAGCTACCTAAGGTATGTTGTTATGGGTAAAAAGTCATTGGATGACGGTGTTCATGTATATTTATATATTATATGCAATATAATCACATTTGTGTAAAATTTATTTAGATAATATACATGTATTTTGAAAACACACAAGAAATGTGCCATATAATTTTAATTTCATATGTAAGCATAGAGGTGTGCATAAGTGTATTTATAAATTAAATATTCACTAATTTGATAATGAAACACAATAGGGTTTTATAATAGATGTTTTCTACACATATGTGTATTTTAAATGTTATGTTAGCAAAGAAACATGCACTATATTTTCAATCTGAAAAAAAGGGGATTTTAAAAAGTGGCCAGTCACCTCTGACCTATAGCTTCTCCTGCTTGCAGAGTGTTCTGAGACAAGAGCCTAGTATGGTAATTAGAGAGACCAGAGAGACGTCACCCAGCGACTGACAGCAGCAGATGCAGAGTTCCACAGTCATATATTAGGGGGATTTCAGGAGTTCTGCGGAGGAGGGTAAGGCAGGATAGAAGGACATGGCCCAGAGAATCAATAGACCCAGACTCATGGGTCTGGCAGAGATCAGGGAGCCTGTAGGGGTCTGACCTTGGTCCTTTGTATATTCATTCTGACTGAGTAGCTTGGTGTTCTTATAGGACTCTTAACAGTGGGAGTCAGGGCTGTCTCTGATTTTTTTGCCTGCTTGTGCAACCCTGTTTCTCCTACTGGGTTGTCTTGTCCAGCCTTGCTGTGATAGTATATGCCTGCTCGTATCTGAGGGGAGGGGTCTCTCTCTCTCTCTCTCTCTCTCTCTCTGTTTGTGTGTGTGTGTGTGTGTGTGTGTGTGCGTGTGTGTGTGTGCGTGTGTGTGTGTGTGTATCTGGGGGAGAGAAGAAAGGTGAGGGAAGAGAAGGAAGAGGGGAAGAGGAAACTGTAGTCAGGATTTAATATATGAGAGAAGTATAAACTTTTTAAAAAGACAGACACACACACACACACACAGAGAGAGAGAGAGAGAGAGAGAGAGAGAGAGAAATGATAGAAAAAAAAGAGACCAGTCATAAAGACGCTTGGGCTATTAATGTGGAATTGAAGAGCTACCTACTTAGAATAATCGGTTCACATAATGAATCAGGCTAGGAAGACCTGTCCTTTAATGGCAAAATATGCTAATTTCAAGTTCAGGGCTGTGGTTAGCTGGATCTCTCCCTGCTCTGACCCCACCACCTCTTAAAATGCTGCCTGCATCTTCTGAGCTTAAAAAGCCTCTCACTTTGCACAAAAACCCGAGTCTTCTTACTAATTTTAATTTCTGTTCATTGCTATATGTTTGCATTGGAGGACAGGAACTTTACATAGTAGCTTTCTCCTCTTTGTTATAAGTATGTCTGTTTGTTTTTTTGAGCAAATGAGTCTGTCCTATCTCGAATCCATAATTTTTTTCATCCAGCTCATTTTAAGAATGCATTTGTGTTGAATGTGTCCTCTTGGGAGTCTCTTGTTGATATATGAACTTTGAGGACCTTCTTCTACCCATGTTCTGGCACTGACTCTGCCTTGTCAGACACCTTCCAGGCAGCCACCTCTGCTGCCTTCCAGACTACACTAGTGTCTCTGACTCCTTCAACATCCATTTACTGGGAATAAGCACTTGGCACCCTATACTGATGAGTTGCATAGACCATGTTAGTGGTGTATGGCCATATGTAAACTGTCTATTTAATTCTTGTTCTGGGCTCTTAGCTCAACGTGGGAAAGAGAAATAAAATTGCACTAAGTGGTTTCCTGCTCAAAAGTAAAAGCAGGAGCCTTTCTTGGTCTGGTAGCTACCCAGGTAGGTCTTGCTTTTCTTCACCCTTTGTCCACAGAGCTGAAGTCTGCTCTCCATATGTGTTCTCTCTAAGCCCAGCTCCCTTACCTTGACATTGTTTGCACAGTAAGGTGAGCGATTTTTGTTAACGGAAAAGTGCAGGTCATAGCATGCTCATGCTCTGTGTGTTTATAGATGTTTAACAGTACCCCCTCTCCTTACCCACTAAATGCTCATTCATCCCTGATGGTAACGCTGCCTCTAGACATTGGAAAGGATTTTTCTGAGTGTAAAGAATCACTGCAGTGAGCCAGTATCTCAAGCATTTCGCATTGTTAACACGCATCCTCACAGTTGTTTTTTGGATCCCAGCTCTACGAGCTATCTCTCTTGCTGACAAAGCCCAAGCTCCTCGTCACTGCAGTCTTCAGACCCCTCTTTCTGCCTCCTATCCCCTTTCTTTACCATCAGCTTCCAGATCTCATTCTCCAATATATCTTTAATATGATAGCGTCCCTGAAGTATCACCAAGGGCGGGTGCATCATTCCCTGGATCTATTTCATTGACCAGGAAATAGCATCACCTCCTGCCGGTGCACATCTCATGGGACCAGCAGATGTAAACAGACAACTGCAAGCTTTCCTCACTTCTCTATCCATAAAGATAACTGCGTCTTTCCTTGGTGCCTTGTTTTCCTCTTATGGCTGGAGTGGACTTTTATTTTTTCTCCTCTTGAGTTGTTTCAGCACAGTGCATCATGCCTTGTCCCTCTCTCCCTTTTGAACTGTTAATCCTGGTAGGTGATGATGTAGACATGTCTCATTCCTCAGGTACACAGATCTTGGACAGTACATATTCTGTCACACATAATGCAGCCTGATTTCTTTTGTGTGTTTGTGTGTGAATATGTGTGTTCCTCTGTGCATTTGCTGGTGCATTTTGTGTGTGCGTGACCTAGAGGCCAGAGGACAAATTTGACTATCATTTCTCAGGAGCCATCCTCCACTTTTATTTTGAGATGAAGTCACTGTTTGGCCTTGAATTTAACAAGTAAGTAGACTGGCTGGGCAGTGAGTCATGGGAGCCTACCTGTCTCTGCTTCCCAGCAATGGAATTCTATAAAGTGCATGCCACCACAAGTGACTTTCTACTTCCAGGGTTCTGAGAATCAAATTGGGTCTGTGTGCTTGTAAGACTGTCAATTTATTCACTGAAGCATCTTCCTAGTTCTCAGCCTGTTTTCATGCATGCAGAAAAGACTGTGTTAATATCGTAGTGGTATACTGACTACTTTTTATCACCTTAGATGAATTAACTCACTCATAGCATTCGTAAGACAATTGTGACTAAGCAAATTATAAGGATGATTCTGAAACATCAACTCTCAACACTGAGTGTGAGTACTGGTAGAGATATACACCCAAAATGCTCATCATGTGGAAGCTGAGGCAGGAGGATTTTTCAGGTCTGTTAAAATTTGAGACCAACTAGAGCTATATAGTTAGACCCCATCTT
Organism: Pachyuromys duprasi; assembly: GCA_028658305.1. Classification (NCBI taxonomy): domain Eukaryota; kingdom Metazoa; phylum Chordata; class Mammalia; order Rodentia; family Muridae; genus Pachyuromys; species Pachyuromys duprasi. The sequence continues at coordinate 15,555,094 of CM053757.1, read as the reverse complement.
TTAAACAAACAAAAAACTTTAAGTCATACAGATGGTAGGAATCTACAGTGTAGAGATGGCTTTCTTCACTTGTTGTGTTGTGTCTCTTATGGATTCTATGTGCGTATGGGGGTGGGAGTGGTGTGTGTATGTGTGTGTGTGTGTGTGTGTGTGTGAAAGAGAGAAAAAGAGAGAGAGAGGGAGAGAAGTACATTTATACATGTTCCCGCATACTTAGGCATGTACATGTACTTGTTCATGTGTACTTATGGAAGCCAGAGATTGACTTCATGTGTCTTCCTCTGTTGCTCTCCATCTTGTTTTATTGATTTACCATTCTGAGATGGGGCTTCTTGCTTATTTGCCTGGCCACCAGTCGCTGGAACCCTCCTGCTTCTGTCTCCCCAGTATTGGGTACTGGAGATCTGAACTGAGCTCCTAAGTGGTACTTCGTGCACTGAGCCACGGCCCCAGATCTCCTCTGTGGCCTTGAAGGGAAGTAGGCATTGAAGACTACATCTGTTGATAGATTTGATTCCAGGTTCCACGTTCATCTTTTCAAGTCTTACTAGTCTGCCTCTGCTTAGGAGCTTCCAAAGCACCCAAAGGTACTCCTTCCTCATTGGCTTCATTCTGGTTTCTTTTATTTCTTTCTCTTTTTTCCTTTTAGTTTTTCAAGGCAGGGTTTTTCTGTGTAGCCTTCATGTCCTGGACTCACTTTGTGACCAGGCCTTGAACTCACAGAGATCCACCTGCCTCTTCCTCCTGAGTGTCAGAATTAAAGGTGTGCACTACTACATACATTCCGACATTACTTACATGTAGACATTTTGATTTCTTAGTAAGACCTTTTTACAACCCCTGCGCTGTAGTTTCAAAGTCCGTAGCAAGTGAAATCACAGTATGTGCCAAACCCTAAGGAAAGCTCAGTCCTGGCTATTATAACCTTGGTGTTTGATGTGTTTATTTTTTGCATGGCTATTTTCTTCTAACTACAATCCCCGTGTGTCCTCATTCCCTTTGCCGGTGTGCTCAGACACAAAAACGCTGATCTTTTCCCCTCTGCATGTCTGCTTCTGAATGATTTATTTTATTTTTTTTAACTAGAGCTGCACTTGAATGTTGACTTTTTAAAAACTTTTCCTATTTCCCTTTTTCCCCTGCCTTGGAAGCTCTTCTTTGATAACCAGGCTATGCTTCCTGCCTTCTTTCTGATTGTTCACCTTCTGCCCACGTAAGCTGAGGCCCTTTGGTGTATGCTTGGGATTTTAGCAGTTCAAGTTCAAAAGCAGGCCCTCTTGAGGTAACCTGTTCTGACATTTCTTCGTCTTAACACAAAGCCTTGCTGGATTAATGGGCTGGCTACAAATGTCTCTTAGCTTCACTCACTGCTCACCTCTGTATATGAGGGGAGCCTTCTGTCTATTCATGTGGGGGATACTGATTCTATTTTATTTTTGGCATGATTCACCTAAATCTAGAAACAAGTGTTATTTTATTGAATGTCTCACTTTTAGGAGAAGCGTTTTTTGAGAACATCAACAACAACAAATCAGCCCAGACTCTCCCTGTACTAAATACTATTTTGTCAGTCTGAACAGCATGTAGACATGGGAGGTCCTGTAATAGAACTGATAGTCTTATGGTCTTACTGGACTTTTGCAACCGAAGCAATTTGATAAGAAAGATTTTAAGATTAAGAGGATACTACTGGAATTGAGTCCCATTGACAGGAGTGCCAAGGAAATCATGAGTGGAAGTACAGGTTCAATTTCAGATTCTACCCCTTTCTACTCTTCTTTTAAGAGTAGATTTTTTCTTTTCTTTTAAGAAAAGATTTTTTCTTTTAAGACCATGATTTTTCATGGTCCTGGGTATCGCAATCAGTAGTTCTCATGGTACATGTTGAGGTATTTTGGAAAATTTTGGCCACCTCTGAGATTTATCTGAGTTATAAACCACCCCGTTTATATCTTTGGATTTATTTATTTTCTACTGTGCTTCAGTGTAACATAGTCAGCTACCATATAGTAGGTGCTGACAAATATGAACTCATGCATAGCTCAAGGCTGAAGGAAATTTGGTGTAGAGTATGTCCTTTCCTTTACAGGAAAGATCTAAAGCAGATCTTTTAAAAATCTTATTAGATTTGTGTGTACACACGCACATAACATGTGATTGTGTGCCATGGCATACATGTGAAATTAAAAGAACAAATTGTGGGAGTCAGTTCTCTCCATCTTATAGGACTTGGGTATTGAACTCAGGTGAAGCTGGGCAGAGGTACCTTTACTTGCTGAGCCAGCCTGATGGCCTAAAAGAGGTTGTTTTTAATCAACTCATTTGTTTATACTAAAAGGACTGCCAATAGACTCATATTCTTGAGTAAGCTGCCTAGATCTGAGAGACACTCACTGAGCTAAGAATGTGAAGGGGGGTAGCCAGCTGCTGTGGTTTATTTTTAATATGAGGGAAACCTGCTTTTTTATAACATGTAGCTTACAACACATAGGATAGCATTACTCCACATGGAATTTTTTTTTTTTTTTTGTCAATGGAATGAAATAATTCCCTGGAAACTTCCATGGCTTCCCAGTGTGCTTCTTTGGATATTTTATCTGCTGAAAGAAAAGCTGGAGTCTCTGCAGACTAAGGCTGTTTCTTCTGAAGTGTTGCACACACGTCTCAGCAGGAATACAGAAAGGCAGTGGTCATGTCTGATTGAACCAGCCATGCGGGAAGTTGGGGGAATATCAGGTTCATTTGGGTGCTGAGACTCAGTCTCTATGCGGTGCCAGAGAGAAAGCAAATCTTCAGCTGAGGACGAAATACCAATAGGTGAGTGATGACTTTGTTGGACTTTGGATGATGGAGGTAAGGTTAATACCCTATTGAATAAGTTTTGCTTTTCTTTTTCTTTCTTTCTTTCTTTCTTTCTTTCTTTCTTTCTTTCTTTCTTTCTTTCTTTCTTTCTTCTTCCTTCCTTCTTTCCTTTCCTTCCTTCTTTCTTTTTCTATCCTTCTTTTTAAAGACAAGGTATAATGTAGCTCAGGCTGGCTTTAAGTTGACTGTGAAGGATGAAGTTTTCGTTTGTTTTCCTTTTCCTTTTCAGACAGGGTCCCAAGATAACACTGAAGCTGCTATGTGGCTGAAGATGAGGTTGCACTTCTAATCCTCTCGCCTCTACTTCCAGAGTATTGTTAGAGGCATGTAGCACCACATCCCGTTTATGCACCACTGGGGACAGTCCCGGGGCTTGAAGCATGTTAGGCAAGCCACAGTCCCAGTGATGCTCTCCTGTAAGGGAATTTTACTGTGGAGTAAGTTCAGTTGACTAAAGCTCTCAGTCCCTTCACCTCTGAAACAGCAATAAACAATCCCTGCTTAAGAATTGGTTATTGGAATACAGGAGGTCTTGGTAGAAAACTTACCTGATACAATACAGGAAATTGACACATTCTTTGTGTGTCATCTGCCATCATCTCTTTACTTTCCTTGTTATTTAATGATCTATTTAATTATATGTCTACATACACGTAAAACATACCTATTTATTAGCATCTCTCTGTGACTGTAAATATACCTACTGTCTATGTATCTCAATGTGTATAGCTGTATAGGTGCACTGTAGACCTATCAATGAATCATGTGTTTGTCTGTGTAAATAAGTATTTATTTACCTAAAATCTACTCCCCATCTTTATGCATGTATGTAAATCTGTATTCATATAGAAATCTGTTCAGACATTCATTTATCAGCACTATACACATGCCTGCATAAAGTCATGCACATCCAATCCATATATGTAATTCACTTCCTTGAAGTGTTAATTGGTGAAAATTTATGGACATTTTTTCTCTTGTACAATACTCTAAAAACACTGAAAGGGTAGAAAAAGGAAAGAGATCTAGACTTGTTGAAGAGTCCTTACAATGCCAGTGCTAGGAGGCTACAGCAGAAGGATTACAAGTCTGAGGCTATCTTGGGCTATATCATGAGAACCTATTTCAAAAAGGCCAAAACAAAACAAAATGAGGAGAAGAAGCAAAAAGGGAAAGGAAAAGTAAAGCTTGATCTCAGGTGTTATTTGGGGATTCTTGAAGATCAGACTCAGCAATTCCCTGACAACCTGCACTCCATAGCATTGCTGTTCTTCTTCTCAACCAACCCAAATAGGTCAAATTCCAAGCTCTTTTTTCTTAATTTTATTTTTTATTCAATTTACATCCTAGTTGTAGCTCCATCCCTCTTCCCCTCCCAGTCCCACCCTCCCTCCTTCTACCTCTCCCCTCCCCTTTTCCTCAGACAAGGGAAGCTTCCTTTTCCATCCACTCCAGCTAATCAAGTAGCATTAGGACTGAGCATGTCCTCTTCTCCTGTGGCCTGGCAAGGCAGTTCCACCAGGGGGAAGTGATCAAAAAATTGATAAGTGAGTCCACGTCTGATGCAGTCCCCACTTTCCTTACTAGAGGACGCACATAAAGCCTAAGCTGCCCATCCACTATATCTTTGTAGGGGTCCTAGGTCTAGTTCATGCATTGTCAGTCCTTGGTTGATGCTTCAGTCTCAGCAAGACCCTCTTCGCCCTGGTTAGTTGGCTCTGTTGTTCTTCTTGTGGCGCTCCTGTCCCCTCCAGGTCCTTTTCTATTTCTTCCCACTTTTCCATAAGACTAGCTACACATCACCCAATGTTTGGTTGTGAGTCTTGACATCTGCTTTGAGGCCCTGTTGGGTAGAACCTCACAGGGGACAACTCTGTCAGGCTCCTGTCTGCAAGACTTGCAGAGTCATTCATAGTGTCAGGGGTAAGCATTCTCCTATAGGGTGGGTCTTTGTTTGGCCAGGTAGTCCTTCTATCTCTGCTCTATAATGCTCTATCTTTGTCCTTTGACATCTTGTAGGCAGGGTAAATTTTGGGTTGAAGTTTTTGTGGGTGGATTGGTTTTCCTTCCCTCTTCTAGGGGACCAGTCTAGTTAGACAGTGTCCTCTACAGTATTAATGGCCTATGCTACTAGGAGTGTCTGCTTGAGTGCCCCTCAGATCCTCCCAGGAGCATACCCTGACTTAGGTCTTCAGCTTGTCACAGAGATACCCCTACATTCAGTTTCTCTTTTCTCTACAGGCCTTCTGTCCTCTCCCCTTGCTCTCCCCAGGTCTAATCTCCACCCTCTTAACTCTCTTCACCCCATCTCCTACCTTGTTCCCTCTCTTCAGCTATTGCCTCTGTCTATTCTGCCTTCCCTTTCAAGTGAGATTTATTCATCCTCCCTTGGATCAACTATGTTACTAATTTTCTTTGGGTCTGTGCCTTGTAGTATGCTTATCCTGTAATAGGTGACTAAAATCCACTTATAAGTAAGTACAGACAATGTGTGTCATTCTGGATCTGGGTAACCTCACTCAGGATGATCTTTTCTAGTTCCATCCATTAGTCTGCAAATTTCATGAGTTCTTTGTTTTTAATAGCTGTGTAGTAATCTATTGTATAAATGTGACAGTTTCTTTGTCCATTCTTCAGCTAAAGGACACCTAGGTTGTTTCCAGATTCTGGCTACTATGAATAAAGTTGCTATGAATATAGTTGAGCAAGTGTCCTTGTTGTATGGTGGTGCATCTTTTTGGTATATACCCAGGAAAGGTATAGCGGGGTCTTAAGGTAAAGTTATTCTGAATTCTCTGAGAAAGCACCAGATTGATTTCCAAAGCGGGTATAGAACTTTACACTCCCATCAGCAATGGAGGAATGTTCCCCTTTCTCCACACCCTCACCAGCATATGCTGTTGCTTGAGATTTTGATATTAGCCATTCTCAACAGTGTGAGACAGAATCTCAGTCATTTTGATTTACATTTCCCTGATGAATAAGAAAGTTGAGCATTTCTTTAAGTGCCTCACTGCCATTAGAGATTCCACTTTTGAGAACTCTGTTTATTTTTTAATTGAGTTATTTTGTTTATTGGTGCTTTATTTCTTGAATTCATTACATATTTTGGATATTAGCTCTTTGTTGGATGTAGGATTGGTGAAGATCTTTTCCCAATCTTTAGATTGTCTTTTTATGCTATTGACAGTGTCCTTTGCCTTAGAGAAGCTTTTCAGTTTTAGGAAGTTCCATTTATTAATTGTTGATCTTAGAGCCAGAGCTGTTGGTATTCTGTTCAGGAAGTTGTCTCTTGTGCCAATGAGTTTGAGCCTGTTCCTCAGTTTCTCTTCTAATAGATTTAATGTATCTGGTGTTATACTGAGGTCTTTCATCTACTTGGATTTGAGTTTTGTGCAGGGAGATAAATATGGTTCTATTTGCATTTTTATACATGTATACATCTACATTTAGACCAGCCCCATTTGTTGAGGATGCTGTTCTTTTTTCCAATGTATGGTTTTGGCTCCTTTGTCAAAAGCCAAGTATCTGTAGGTATGTGGGTTTATTTCTGGGTCTTCAATTTGATTCCATTGATGAACCAGTCTATTTCTATACCAATACTGTTGTTTTATTACTATTGCTCTGTGGTATAGCTTGAGGTCAGGGATGTAGATACCTCCAGAAGTTCTTTTATGGTATGGGATTGTTTTAGCTATTCTGGGTTTTTTGTTTGTTTATTTTTTTCATATGAAGTTGAAAAATTTTTCTTTAAAGGTCTGTAAAGGACTGTGTTAGTATTTTTATGGGGATTGCATTGAATCTGTAGATTGCTTTGGTAAGATGGTCATTTTTACTGTGTTAATCCTACTGATCCACAAGCATGGGACATCTTTCCCTCCATGGGTCTGTGACCTAGGTGGCCCAGGCAGATGGGGAGCAGACTGAAAGATCATTAAGCAGAAACCTTGTCTGGTCCCACACAAGCTCTCTCAGGGTGTGAGACAATGCGGTTTGAGGCCTGTGCCCAGTTACCTCCACCAGGGTCGCTGCTTTTGTCTTAGGTAGGCCAGGCCAGCAAGGAGCAGGTGGAAAGATCTCCAAGCAGAAAGCTGCTCTAGTGCCACAAAGGCCTTTTCAGGATGGAGGACAATGGGGTTTGGGTCCTGTGCCCAGCTCACCTCCGTTGGCCTTGATGTCTGTGACCCAGGTCCAAAGTACATTGTTTTATTGTGGTCATAGTAAATTGTTTTTACAGAGCTGTTTATGGTGAATAATTTTAGTTTTCATATTTATTTATTTGTTAAAATTCATCTTTTAGTTAAAAATGTAGAACTACACTATTCCTAATCCTTTATTGTAAGATGATGAGGAAAATAAGAATATTCATTGTAATCTAGTCAAATCCAGTCAGCACTAGGTTTATAGTGGTCTTCTCTATGTCCTCCTCTAGGGCTCAAAAGTCTTCTTGACTTTTGTGATTAATTTTATTGAGTGAGAACTTCTCTCACTTTTCAGTGAAAAAGCACCATGGGTCCTATATCATCTAGGCCCTGTAATTACTTAAATGCTAATTGTGTTTATCTTTGGGAGTTCCATGCATGTATATGATGTAATATTATCAAGTATAGTTTTTTATATTTGTGTTTGACTGAGACAGAGTCTTGCTGTTTAGCCCAGACTAAACTTAAATATGCAGTTTGCTGCCTTAACCTCCTGAGTGCTGGGATGACACATGTATACCACCATGCCCAGGTGTAATGGTAATGTTTTCTAAAAGATTTTACTTTTAGCTCCGTGTGTGTGTGTGTGTGTGTGTGTGTGTGTGTGTGTGTTTCTTTGAAGTTCAGAAGACTTCCAGATACTCTGGAACTGGAATTACAAAGAGCTGTGAGCCACCGGATGTCCTGTGGGAAGCTGAATTCTGTTCCTCTGAAAGAGCAATGAGTACTCCAAGCCACTGAGCCACCTCTCAGCTCTTAAATAGCACTTTCTGTGTGTTCACATCTTGTTTTGCAAAAGGGTACTAGGGACTTCCACAATCACTGGCTGTACATATTCATGTGCTTCCCCTCTGGACTTCTTTGCCATAGCTTTCCTAATTGCTTGGATGCTTTCCTACTAGGGAGCCCCTCATTGCTGTTATTTAAGCTTCTTTCATCACCACGGTGGATGGTCAGGAGTTTTTTTTTAATATGCTTCAAATGTGGGTGCATTTTTCTAATAAAAATCTGTTGGATGTTGACATCTCATATGTCCACATAACATTTAGCCACAACCAAAAGTTCTATCTACATTCAGTGCCATGCTGGATTCTAATGGATCTTTCCTCAAATAACTGTCATTTTACACATATGATTTTAGTTCTAGTCAGCACATGACTATCAATTTGCTGTCCATATCCCTTCTGATGGAGGGGTCAGTGTTTGCTTTTAGAAGGTGCCTCTTTTCGTTTTAAGATAAGTCTTTCCTGAATGTGTTGTTGAAATGAAGAGGTAGAAAAGGATGCATGGTGAAAAATCAATGAGGGGCTTGTGTCATGTGAATCTTTAACAAGATATTTTTCCCCCAGCAGTAATCAAGCATTGCATACAGGAATGTTTTAGAGGAGAGATACTTCTAAGTTAAAAAAAATACATTTATTGTGTTTGTGAATATATATGTACCACGGTGTGCGTGTGTGCCAGAGAACAACATTTGGAAGTTCTTTCTTAAACCTTTTTTACAACTAATTAATTAATTACTGTGTGTTTATGTGCATGCAATAATACATGTATAGATGCCAGGGGACAACTTGAGGGAGTAGCTCTCTCCCTCTACCATGTGAGAACTCACATTATCAGACTTTGCAGCAAGTGCTTTTACTCAGTGAGCCATCTCCCTGGTCCACACACTTCTGTTTTAAATTACTAGTTTAAATGACATTGAATTATTCTTTCATGCTCTTGGTTCTCGGGTGTGATACACTATTAGTGTTCAACTGAAGAAGTTACTTCTGCTGTTATGCTTCTCTGTCTCTCTCTCTCTCTCTCTCTCTCTCTCTCTCTCTCTCTCTCTCTCTCTCTCTCTCTCTCTCTCTCTCCCCCTCCCCCGGAAGATTAAAACTCATTTTGTTTTGTTTTGTAAATTCTACCTCCTTGGAAGCTTCCTGTCCTCTACATCATGCCCAGAACAGACTCAGTGATTGGAGCTATGGCATCCATGTTCTGAACATTAGGGGAATGTCAAGGGAGGTCACAGAAATACCACCTTTGATGTAGCCACCATCTTCTTATATATGAAATCTGCTGGAACATTTTTACTTGGAATGTTGGTCTCCTGAGGAATCTGCTAGAATAGATTCTGCTGGACTTCAGTCCCAGAGAGTCTAAGTTACTGGACACCAGTGAAAGTGTGCATTTGACTTTCTGGGAAAGGCTTGGGCAACAGTGATGCTACTGGTCCATAGACCACATTTGCAGCAGTCAGATGCTAGTCTTATATAAAGCACGAATCCTATGTGTGTGTGTGTGAATGTGCATACGCACATGTGTGTATGGTGTGTACTTAGAGGCATTCCTTTATGTTTGGGAGACAGTACCTTTAAGTCAACTCAACCTGGAGCTCACTGATGCAGCTGGATTGCTTGGCCAGAAAGTCCCAGAATTCCTCCTGCCTCCACCTTACTGGCGGTGGCGTCATAAGTGCCTATGAGGTGTGACGAGAACCCCGGGTTCTCCTATTGTTGTGGCAAGCATGTGAGCAATCTCCCATCTCTCTCATAAGTCTTGTGGCCACTGGTGCTTGTCACCTATGGATGTATGAACTGAATAATTCCCCTGTCCCCACAGTCAGACATGGGTCAAGAGCCACTCACTTCAGGAATATCTGTTGGTCCCCAGTCTTCTCCAGTCCTTTTTCCTCCAGAAAGTGATAGTCTTTGTGACGAGATGAGAACCTGGGAGAAATCTGATAGTGGTGTTTGACAGCAGAAGGACAGCTTCTACAAATGTGCCCCCTGCTGCAGAGCTGCTGGCGGAGCCAGCAAAATATTATGGAATGCCAGGGTCGCTGTCTGAGCTTTCCATATCAAACATGGCAGGTTTAATGTACAACAGTAAAGCAACCCTATAACTCTGGACTCTTCTGAAAAAATGAGTCTCCATCTACGGCCTCACCTCCCACACTGCCCTCAGAACATCAGAGCTGGGTTGTAAAGCCCTTCCTCCAAGGATTAATTGGATCAAGATCAGCCCTATCTGGAATGTACATTTAATACTTGGGAATGATGTCAGTAATATATGTAAGAGATTTTTATATTAGATAACTGCTCATTAAAAGTCAATCCTCCCCCCCCCAGGGTTTTAAAATAGAAAGTATTCACCTTTTGCAAATGAGGAGAGTGAAATTTTCTTTAACTCATGATACAATGAAAACGGGAAGAAAGGGAATTGCTCACAATACAATATGACTCCACCAAATTTGCATAATTTAGGCATAAAATGTAATACCCTGCTCACACGCTTTTGTCTTGAATGAAATTGGTTTTCAAGTAATGTGTGGGGAATCATAACCAGCTTTAGCAAAATGGATAATGTCAGAAAGAAAAAGTTCCTATTAGCCTAGAAGGCATTGCCGAAGCATGGATCCACTGTGCAATGGTTTTCAAAAGTTTGTTTTGTAACTTAATGCATAGGAATTTGTGGGCCAGACAGAAAGAAGCACAGTGGCCAGGCTTTCTGATGTCTAATGGGGTAATTAACCATTTGAGACCTCAATGTAGTCTTTTTCTAGAAGCCTTAAAGTCACTGGGTGATAAATGTTATAAGGAGAATTTTTTTAAAAGGGGTCTTATCTGAGATTGATACTCCCCAGGGACCATCCATGGAGATGACCTAGAACCCCTGAAAGATGTAGCCCATGGCATATCAGTCTCCAAATGCCTGGTAAGGGGAACAGGGGCTGTCTCTGACATGAACTCAGTGGCTGGTTCTTTGATCACCTCCCCCGGAGGGGGGGGCAGCCTTCCCAGGCCACAGACAGTCCTCATGAGTCCTGATAGACTAGGATTAGATGGAAGGGGAGGAGGACCTCTCCTGTCAGTGGACTGGGAGAGGGCATGGAGGAGAAGAGGGAGGGAGGATTTGGGAGTGGATAAAGGAGGGGGGCTACAGCTGAAATATAAAGTGAATTAATTGCAATAAATAAAAAAAATTAAAAAGAAAAAACATTACATATATAAAGGGCTTAAATCCTCAAAACTACTTTTCAACAAACAGGAAGCTTTTTATAAATTTGTACTAGTGATTAATTTTCAGTAGTGCAGAGCTGAGGGAATGCATCCCACTCTACAGACAGAGAAACTGAGGCTGAGAAGAGGTATGCACTACATGCTGAGCTGGCATTATGTCACTGATTTGTGTGTGCCCATCCCATAAATTGCTTCTTTGATGAATGGTGATTCTAGGAAAGCCTGCAGATTGCCCACTGCAAACACTAACCTCCGAGGGTTATCTTCATTGTCCTTGCCCATATCTTGCTGATCTTAAATATTGGTGTTTTCTGTGCACTCTCCAGTCTTTGACTTGAATAATCTTGCTCCTTTGTTTTTAAAATGTGAGAGCTAAGAGGGTCAATAGATCATACTCCTCATGTGTTTAATGCAAGAATCTAAAAGATAAATATGATTATTAGTTTGTATAGCTTTCTGCTATAGATAAACTAGTCATCTACTATAGTCTTAATCAGAACATGGACTCTCTGAGGCCTTTATTGTTTCTTAGTCATTTAGTGTGTGTGTGTGTGTGGTATGTTGGTATGTGTATTGTATATGTACCCACATACATGTGTGTGGACTTCAGAAGGCAACATCACTGGGGAGTCATTTCTTTCCTTCTACTGTGGGGGTTCCAGGTAATGACCTTAGATTATCAGGCATGATAACAGGCAGCTTTATCCCCTGAGCCATTTCACTGGCCCCTGAAGCCTTCTTCAAATATATTGATAAGAGCTTTCTTTTCAGTGCACCTCAAAATGCAGTCTAGGACCTGGGAATTTTGTAAGATGCTCTACTGATGATTGAATTGTCCCAGGGGTGGTAATCCAGCTCTTTTAGGTTTTCACCTTGAGAACTATTGTTCTACCCAATGACAGTCTCTTATGTGCATTTTTTGGTTCATTGTAACAAGGTGTCCACTTGGAATAAAAGCATAGACCCATACCAGTAATAGACCCTCATTTCCAGGGCTTGAAGCTGGGGTGTTCACTGAATGGTCAGTAAGAGATCACTCATATTACTTCACTCACACAAGACTCTGTGCTTAGTCTTTTCTCTTCATGCTCTTCCTTGCTTTTATCATCTCTTTTGTTAGTCAGAAAATGGGGCAGCTATCCTCAGTCCAAAAATGTGGAGGCCATTTTGGAAAAGGGAAGAACCCAGATTTCTCCAAGAATAGCTGTAGTAGATGTGTGATGCCGTCTCCGAAGTTCTGCTGTGGGCTGAAAAAGGGAAAAGAGGTTATATGTTTACCAATGGCAGTAACCCCACACAGATTCACTTCCATAAGACACACAGAACCTTTGGACTTTCTACTTAGTGAAAGAAGTACAAAGGTGCAAGACCCTCAAGATGCTGAAAGCAGAGATGCAGTCTGATGCTCCCCTAGGTGCACATCAAACAAAATGAAGTCAGCATCTAAGATACATTTGCACATCCATGTTCACCTCAGTATTGTTAATAACAGCCAAAAGAAGGGTCAACACAAGTGTTTGTCATGGATAATCAAAATGTGCTCAACACACACACACACACACACACACGGATACATGCACAAACTCTCTCACATACACAGCCGCACACATACTACACAATATTATTCAATCTCTACAAAAGAGGATGTTCTGCCATTTGCAACAACATGGATGAGCTTGAAGACAATTCATTATGTCAAATAGCAGAAGCTGGCACATAAAGATGAGTATGATACATAGAACGTAAAAAGTTGAACTCAAAGAAGGAGAGAGAAGAGTGGTAGCTACCAGTTCCTATAACACGGAAGGGAGATTATGCAGATATTGCTCAAGTGATGTAGAACTTTAATTGGGACTATTATAAAGAGATCCATTGGACCGCATTTTGATTTTAGATAATGACATATTGTATTGTTTCTTAAAAATTGCTAAGTGCTTTCACAAAGAAATAAATATGTGAGGTTATATAGATGCTCATTAACTTGACTTAGTCATTTGACAAAAGATATGTATATATACATTTTTAAAACAAAGTCTACCCATATATATAACTAATTTATATATAATTATATTATTTAATTGTATATATTAAATAAGTGTGTATAATAAATAACTGTGCTTGTATCATAAATAAAGAAAAATAAAGACAGTAGTGTCAAAGAAGATAAAGCATTGTAAGTGATGTCTGTTTCTTTCCCAGGCCCTAGGTTGTTCCAGGTCAGTGGGTTGGTGTGGTGGGTGGGGTCGTACCCCCTTCTGCTAGTCATATTGACAACCCTGTTGGGCTGAAGCAGCAGCCTCTGAGAGGAAGTTAAGATAAATGACAGAGCCTTACCTTCTACCCCAGAGGCCACAGTATCACTCTCTGGTCTAAAAGGCCATTTATAAAAGCTCACGAGGTTGCCTTCACTATTTCAAAGAGGAGGACATCAAAGCGTTACTATTTTTCCAAAGACATTTGTGTGGATGGTTTCTATGCCTGCGGTGAGCCTCAGCCACTCACATGCACAGGGTTCAGAAGTTATGTCGCTGCTTGGTGCATGGCATACAAGACACTCATGGATTGGCTCATTCCACACAGCCTCATCCTGGCTCCCTCCTGACTGCTAGTGTGTGTGTCCTGGGCCAAAGATGGAAAGAGATTATACCTGTGCTTTTTAATGACTGTGGGGCACAGAGCAGACTGGGAGTGCCTTATAGAACAGATAAAGGGCTGCCTGATGTTCAGGCATGCAGAAGAGGGGCCACTAGCTAGTAGTGCTTTCTAAAGACAAGCCAGAAGAGATTTCAGATGTGTATGAACTTGATTCCATAGACAAACTCAATTGTAACTATTGGTGTCTTTCCAGGATTTCAGGATGTAAGGCTTTCTTCTTATATTGTGGCTGTTGCAAAATATCCTCCTTACTATGGGAGAAATGGATAGTTTTAAAAGGAGAAAATTTGCATGTTAAACTTGGTGGTCTTTGAAATTAAGAATGGAAAATTACCTATTGGTAAAATGTAGAATGTGATGCCTTTAGGGTATTTGTTCTGTTGAAATGATCTTATTTAAAGAACAAGAAAAGATATGATTCTCCCTTTGTACATTCAGTGTGACAAAAAATAATTTCTCCTTTACAGTGCACTTGACTGTGAATCTCAACACTTACATGATGGAAATAATAACAGGAAATTGTAGATAATAATAAATATATTCCTTACCCTGTCTTTTCTGCAAAAGATTTTATGTCAGTACATAAATACCTTTTCTTTTAGATGCTGAGAACATAGATTTAAATTTAAGAAACGATTATTTGGAGTAGATCCTTTTAATTCTTTAAAAGACAACAATACTATTAATCACCAGTGTACACTGAGCTTTTCTTTCTATAGTTGCTATAATACATGGTGGATTTCAAGACTGTAAGAATTATAATTGCATTAGCACCTTCACGAGAAAAATGTTCTTACTTTCTTAATCTTACCCACAGATGTTTGAGACAACAGCTTCTTGGCCTGTGGTCCATTATACAGTTATTTAGTACCTAGTGTTGGCAGTTAGGAACCCTCTTCTAAAAGTTAAACCCGTCATCTCCTAGTATACTGTGTAACTTTTGATTCATCAAATCTCACCCAGCATCTCTAGGTTGAGGCTTCTAATCGCTGTTAATTCAGCCCACTCTCCTGAGAAGACTGATGGCCTGGTTGAGCTTGAGAGGTTTAATTCTTTCTTTTGTAGCCATTCAGGAAGACCTTCATTTTTCTGACCAACTAAATATGTTAAGTAAGAGCCTCAGCTGGAGATTTGCATGCCTGGTCTGTGGCTTTTAACAGGTGATACCCAAGGACACCCCTACATAGAGGCGCACATAAAACAAAATGCTAAGACAATTTGACACCCTCATGAACAGGTGGTGTATGCCATGCATCTGCTGTCTTTATTGGGTGCCCATCTGTGCAGGCAGCACTGCATATTGGTAGTGACCAAGAGATGCAGCCTGTTTTAGAAAGCAGACATTGTCTGAAAGGAGAAATACTGAGACAATAAACTGTGATACCCTTAACACTTTGCGGTACCTTTAGGTACCCCAATATGTCAAGATAGAAATAAATTAGGAGATCCATTTAAATGGGTTGACCAGAAGAGATGTTTTGGAAAAGCAATAACTAAGCTGAAATCTGAATTTAAGTAGTAAATAGTCACACAGGAAAAAGATTATAGTGGTGTGTTTGTGTGTATAAAAACTGACATGTGCTGTGCCTAGAACAATTCTTGAGTGGGAAAATGATGTTATGAGTGGAAATTTCCAGAGTCAGTCAGTGATCCAGACCCATTAAGTTTTCCTATTTTTCTGAATATTGTCTACAGTTCTCATAGGCAAGGAAGGACTTGTACTTATACCCAGCTGTTTTACAGAAAAATAAGGACAGACAAGGATATCACCTGCACCTCCCCCCGAATTTATTTGCCCAGGTCACAGTAGTGCCAGTTGTGGTGGGTGAACAAGTGTTTTATGGGACAAGAAATTGGGCGCACTTATGATTTGGTCGGTCTAACGTTGTAATAGATTAGTCATATCTGCCACCAGGCTGGCTTTAGAAGGTGGTGCCATGTGTAGTGTCTGTTTGCCTCTCTCTGATGACCCTTTATTTCCAAAGATAACATCTTCTCTGGCTTGTATTACTAGTTAGAAAATTAACTTGTAACTTTCAGTGTATTTGTACTTCTCTTCTTGCCTGATTTAAAAAGAAAAAGAGTCAGCAATAACTGAAAATAATAAAGTAAGGAAATATATACAGAAAGACAACACTCTGTTGAGTTCCCCCAAAGGGTCTCAACAAAGCCAAAGGTGGCCCCCCCCCGGGCAGGCACTAGATTTACCCTTCTCCCAGTTATGATGTTAGTGTGGATTAATATACAGAGACCAGGATTTTCTGAAGTTTGGGATTTGCCCTGTTTCCTCCGTGAGCTTTGTATCTCCCAGAATAGTCCTGCTGATCCTTTTCCTTAAAAACACATCGGATGCCTAAGTGCTTATTTTGCAGGGGCAGCAAAATAATTGGGCACAGCGGCTTAAGAGCACAGGAGCCCTTTGCTTCCTGAGGAGAAGAGAATGGAGTCCCAGCCAGATGCAATGTCACACCAGGAGGCCAAGGACCTCAGCTCCCTGGCAGTGCCACGGAGCAGAATGCTTGGAGGCTATTTATGGACTCAGGGCTGGAGGGCTGCAGCTAATTCTCAGAGGCCTCAAGTGACAGCTTCCCTGCACCATAAAATATATGTTCTTTTGGATATTGGGATCAAATGAAAGAAGAAAGTTGGAGCATTTGCCCCCCGCCCCCCCGTGTGGTAGGTCTTGGGGGTATCTGGTGACATCACAATTGTGTTGTACCTTCCTGAAGCTCTTGAGTGTGTGATCCTTTCTCCCTCAGCATTCCCGCTGAGGAGCCCCATCTAACCTCTGAGACTGACTCACCTGTTACTGACATCTGGGAAAGTTTTTCTGTAACGTTAACAGTAGCCAATCAAATAGAGAGATTGTTCGGTTTAAAATCTATTACAAGCCGGGCACGGTGGCTCACACCTGTCATCTCAGCACTTATGGAGGCAGAGGCAGGAAGATCTCTGTGAGTTCAAGGCCAGCCAGATCTACAGAGTGAGTCCAGGACAGCCAAGGCCACACAGAAAAACCCTGTATTGAAAGAGAGAGAGAGAATGAGGGGGAGGGAGAGAGAGAAAAGAGAGGATAAAATCTATTACAGGTGCGTGCTCTACCCTGTGCTGACCTGTCTCTGTCTTTCTTATTTCCATGCCCCCTCTTCTTCCTCATGGTTTTCAAAACAATATACTAATGTATGACCTTGGGTGTCTTGGGCAGAGCTACTTCTGTTTGGTTTGCTAAGGAACATCATGGGTGAACCTGCTATGAGTTGGCAGCCTACGGATGGAGCTTATGACTGCAGATCTGATGCCTTCAGCCATAGTTTGTTCTGGAATGCAAGCAGGAGGCTCTGGCTACTTTGAGTGTACAGGGCAGCTGGGCCATGTGACATGCTCCCTCTGTACTCTACATTGCTTGCTGTAACTCCTACAGAAGCTCATAGATCATCACGTGGACACACAGTGGTTCACTGGAGTGAGGGGAACATGTCAGGGAGTCAGAGGAGCATTGGAGGTGAAACAAAACAGGCTTACAAATCAGCCCAAAGTGAATTCAGTTCTTGGCACCATAACCTTGACCCTGGGGGGAGTTGCTGCACCTGTGTCAGTCTCCTTGGTGACATGGGGCTGATAGTATTACTTCCCGTCTCGATATGTGAACATTAACCCAGATAAGTAACTTAGAGCCCCTACCACTGTGGTGGCCTAGGTCAGCTTGTCAGGAACATCCCCTCTGTGGTGCTGAGCATGTGGGGGGAGGGGATACTGTGAGAGCTAGTTTTAATTACCAGCTTGATACAACATCAGATCACCTGGTTGACAGTCTCCATGACAGATTGTCTACATCATGTGGGCCTGTAGCCATGTTTATAGAGAAGCGTTTTGATTGTCATAAGTGAAATAAGAAGGCCAAGCCTGAAAGTGGGGCTTGGGTCCTCTACTGGATAGTTAGAGAAAGCTAGCTGAGCAGCAAGCATGCACGAATCCCTTCTCTCTCTGCTCCTGACTGTAGATGTAATTAGATTTGTCATGTTCCTGTCTTGACTGCCCCTCAACAATGAACTGTAACCTGGGATTTCAAGCAGAATAAACTCCCTTTTCCCTTAAGTTGCTTTTTGTCCACATATTTCATCATGTCAACAGTATTGGAATAAGGAGAGGTTCCTATGTTTTTTAAATGTATGTATCACAGCCACAAATCTATAGGATTCCACAGTCTATTCCCGTTATAATGGGAAATAAGAGGCTCAGAGCAGATAGTCACGTGGTCACTAAATACGCACAGGAGACCTGACCGTCACAAATGCAAAGCAAATGACTTCCCCAGATAAGTCCTCCACAAAATGAAATGTCTAAACAATGCCTTTGTTCCATTTGAGCCATAATAATGATAGTCATTAACATCTTACAAGAAAAATGGTTTTTATTACGTACATATCTTACAGATTCTGTCCAGGACCCTCTTGTGGTTATCATATTGAAGCAGGAGGATAGCATTCCCAGAAGCAAAATTTTGTGAACTTTCATTAGTTCTTGGAAATACTGACAGAAGATACTTAGAGCAGGGAAGGTGTCCATGACACTAAGGTGTGGCCATGCTAGACTTCTGCATGGTTGTAGCTAACTCACTCAGCAGAAAGATAACCTAGTGATTTGTGTCAATTTTTCTCTTTGAGCCCCATTTTCATCAAGTATATAAGCACAAACAGGGGCATCTGCTTAAGAGGGTTTTTGGGACACAGAATGTTCGAAAGCCTGGCACCAAGGGGCCTACTGCTAAGGCATTAGGTCTGAATAAAAACCCAGGCTCTAATGCCACAAGGCATTTTACAAGGAAGGGTTTAACTTCCTAAGCTTGTGGGCTTGATTTGTTCTTAATTCTGGAGTCTGCTATGTGTCACAAGTACCTGCTGACACCTCTCAGATACTGTCCACTCCCTTCCTTCCTGATACCAGAAAATTTAATGATAACTCATTTCTCAGGATGCCTTGTGGCATGATGGGCATCGCCAAAGATAAACTCACAGATCTGACTGAACTTTGTATGGATTTATCCACGCATCCAAACCCTGCCCATAATGTCTCCAGTCTCAAGTGCCATTATTAAGCATCCATTGCTAGTTTTTAATACTGTCTTCAAATCAGCTAGGAAAAGTATATATTACACTCTCAGTACATGGCTCGACTCCAACTAAATTAGGACCTCAGGATTTTGATGCCCAACTTCCATAGTTTTTTTAAAAGCCGTCCTCCCCACAAGCAGTTCAATAATTTCATTCTATAATCAGAGACTAGATCTTATGGAATAAATGAAGCTTAGTGGGCCCCACCTCCGCCTACCGTCAGCTTCCTGAAAGTAAGGCATCCCTTAAGTATCTGTGAGATTTGCACATGCTCCAGACAGTTCTGTGAGTTGGCACATTCTTTGCAGATAGTCCACATGTATTTTAAGTGTCCTGGGCTCTCTGGTCAGTATCCCTGGCCCTCACAGAAGCTTGACCTTGTAGACATACAGACATCACAGCTCCATTTCCTGCGTATTGGGATGGTCTCAACAGTCTTTGAATTTAAACAATTAGTGAAGAAAAAATGTCATGGTGTTACCCTGCCCCAAGCACATCCACATGATGAGGTTAAAGAGGTGGCTATTTTAATCTCTCTCCACCTCCTGTTTTTTTCTTTCTTTCTCTCTCTCTGTCTGTCTCTGTCTTCTGTCTCCCTTTGCCTTTGTCTTTGTCTGTGTGTCTGTCTGTGTCTCTGCCTCTCTCTTTCTCCCTGTCTCTATCTGTCTTTATCTCTCTTTCTCCCCCTCATGTATGTGAGTGTCTGGAATTCCAAATACGTGGTGACCTCTTCCAGCTCTCCAAGGTTTCTAGGGATCTGAACTCAGATCTTTGTGTTTGTGTGGCATGTGCTCACCCATTTAGCCTCTCTCCAGCTCCTGGTACCTATTTTAAAGAAGCACAACATACTTCAAGTTTAGACTGCTGGGGCATCATTCACCTGACTCTTGCTGTCTGCCTGGGTGGTAGACTTTGAAATGTGGAAGAACAAGCATACTGTTGAGCTCCTGGCTCATCATGTTACAGATCTAGCCACGGTAGTTAATATAATTGTCAAAAACAATAAGACCATTGCTAAGAATAGAAACCATAAATGGCTTGAAAAGAATCAGACACAACTGCTGTGCTTCCCTTTGAAAGATAATTGTCCTTCTAAGTGTTGTCTGGGAGCACTATCCAGCTCTCAGATGGCGAAATCCACAGTTCTGACTCCCGAAGTGAACGGCCTGAGAACCACAACCCTCCTGAAGATGCAGAGTTGAATGGAGTCCTGACTGCAGGGTGGCCATTACGTTAAGTAATTTAATGAGCACGGATACAGGAAGAAATAAATCAAATGGAAACAATCAACAGCAATCAAGGGAGCTGATCGTTTGGGGCACTTAAAATGTATTAAATGAATGTTTCAATCACAGTGGGCCCTTCCTCACAAACTCTCTTAATCAGCCAGCGCCCTTCTCAGCAAAGAGGCTTGCTCATGTAAACAGGGAGTTCTGAGCAAAGAAGCCCCACAGCCCATCAACAGGAACAGGAGCTAGGGCAGAGGTAGAAATCCCAGGATGCTCACAGACAAGGTAAACAGCAGCAGAGGTACAGAGATAAGACAATGTCTGTTTTAGGAAACAATTAAGCAGGACTTTGCATATATTTAAAATACATAATATGTCCCTAGGATTAAAGTCAGAGGCTTTCGAGCATGGCAGAAAGCCCCTTACCCATTGAGACAGCTCTCAGGCCTGCACAGGTTTGTATTACATGTCTGTGATCATCATGCAGCCACATCTTATGTGCCACTTAGAGTCTGTCTGAACGAGGAAGGGTAGTTTCTTGAACAATACACAGACACAGACAAACACACACAGAGACACACACAAACACGCACCAATGCACTCAAGCTTATGTTTTACTTGTCTACATGCATTATTGTTTTAAATTTCACCTCCTCTAGTCTTGGCACTGCATCTGTTTCATATGCTTCAATAAAAGCCAGGAGCAGAGATGTTAAGCAACTTTCCAGGAAACTTCCAGGTAATGAACACAGTCTTTTCTTTAATATCAATTCTCTTAAGTTTGACCCATTTTTTTTCATTACCTCATTGTGGCTTTGAGTTTTTCTACTAGTGTTCAAACTCTGCTAAATTCATAATTCGAGTGCTCCTGCTTCAAAATATGTGTATACCTAGAAATAAAATATTGAACACAATAGTGTCCCTTGAAGCCAAGTGTATTTTTCAATTGGATTGCGGTAGGAGTTATTAGAGCATGTGGTAGTGTTCACAGAAAGTGATGGGAGCTGTTCCTGCTAGGTAAGCATCTTAGGCACTCAGCCTTGTCCTTGCGCTTGGAAAATGCATATGGTGTATGTTTGTGTGAATTTGTTCCTGGAGGGTGTTTTAATGTAGAAGCACCAGGTAAGTTAGAATTGTTTCCTTTGTCCTCTGATTTCCACTCCACTCTCCCTACATCTTTGAAGAGATTTTGTTCTTTGTACTTCTACGGAACTTAAGCTGACCTGGAAGAAATAAAAGTATTTTGAGTCTCAAAATTCCAAGTGCCTGTGGAGGTGTGGAAAGCAGTGTGTTTGAAGTCTCCTCTCCTGGTTTTTGGTGTTGAGTGCATTTGTAGTAAGCTCTGCTGTTGAAGCTCAAGGTCAAGAGTGAGTGTCTTCCTAGCCCTCTTTGACTTTCCCTTTCTTGTGTACTCAAAGGAGTCATATGTTGGGTTTGTTCACACATGATCACCTCTTCTGTAGCAAACGGTAGCACGTCATGGCCATGTTTCAAACACAGTTCAGGAGAATGAACCCATCATCGCTTTAGATGTGGCTGACAAGGCTGAATTGACCAAACCTGACCCTTGTGAATAGCTCAGGATCAAAACTCATCCACAGCATGTTAGAAACTGGTGCCAGGAAATACTGTGTTGAGTTGACTAGTTAGAAGCTTCATTACTGGGAGCTCAGAAGATGTGTGGCCATCACTACGGAAGAGGCATCCTTGCTGGGATGAAGATGCTACAGAAGAAAACAGATCTAGGAGAGGGGAAAGAAGGTCTAGATGGCCTGGTGCATAGTCCTGCTTGGGCTCTATGTGGCCCTGGATATTCCCACTTTGGCCACTGGTCAACTCTTATTACTCACCTCTGCAATGAGTTTGAGTTTAAGTTTGCATGTAGGGTTTGAGATTCATTCTTGTGCTATGGCAAACATCATTTGAACACTTGTGACCATACTCACTTAATACCTAGAGAAAGTTTTGACTTCATTCAATAAAATTAAAATTAAAAGCAAAACAAAAAATCCCACCTTTTATAATAACAGTTTTCTGATTGGGACTATAATCTTCTCCAGAGGAGGTAACTGATACCTGGGTCTATAAATCTGTCAAGGACCTGTGGTTGGGAAGGTCATATTTGTTAGAAGAGAACCTACTGCCATTGCTTTACTAAACAGACATAGTATCAAGCTGGCTTCTTTGCACTTATCCTTACACCCGGAGATGGGTTCAGGTATCAGCTCTCATCGGAGAAGCTTCTTCTTGCAATAGATGGCAGCTAACTGAGACTCACAATTCATCCAAGTGCAGAGAGTAAATGACTATGGCATGCTCAGCCACAAATGAATATCTATGTCCCTTCGTCTCCCCAAGGCTCAGAGAACATTATATAAGTAGAAATGGAAAGACTGTCAGAAGCAAAGTTTGGGAAAGAATGTTGGTTAATGTCTTAGATACACGTCAAGACTGCTGTGCTCACAACCTCACAACAGCCATGGTTACATACCTGCATAAGATCAAGCCAGTCAGTATTCTAGCACAGAGTGGGAAAGGGCTTATTGAGGTCTCATCCCTTAGTTATGACATTATTGGCAACTGTCAGATATTGGAAGGAGAATCCTTTTACTTCAGGGATATGGCCACTAGTAGTATGGTTTCCATGCTCCAGGACTGACCTGTATCCATGCACAATAGGAAAGCACTAACTGGACTCATCAAGGTGTTAAAAGAATAAAAAGAAGATGGGAGGGATCATGGGTGCACCTGAAGGAAGTAGGAGGGAAGTTGAGTATAATCAAAATGCAAATTCTCTCAAAGAAAGAAAACATTTAGTAATATGAAGATTATCTATAAGAAATATATATACAAAAAAGAAAGAAAAATGATTCACTACTCCACCATCCTTTCTAGCTTCTTTCTGCCTCAGTGAGGGTTTTTTTTTTCCTGAAATGTGTGTTTGGTCATATCTATACTATCAATGATGTTAGTAGCTTGCCACTTTTTGCAGAATAAAGCCCTAAAGCCCGTGTTTATAATTCGTTTGATCGTCGATGTCTGTGGGCACCTGATTAACCTGGTACTAGTGTTTCAATGCTCCGTTTGCTTCCAGTCATCTTTGATGGGAAAGATCAGAGAACCTCTGTCTTTCTGGATGAGATATACAATCTGCTTTACTCTGTACTTCTGCTGGGTTGTGTCTTCCCCCAACAATATGCCGTAGCTCCTAGTTCTCTTTGGTGTATTGTGCTCATTTTTAATAAATAGAATCATGCCCAGGTTTCTTTAGCTCTGGGGCTCTTGCTTCTAAAGCCACAATATTAATTATATTGGGTTTGAATCACCAATCTGTGTATCTCCCTGTTATCCTTGTCAGAGCATTACTTGGTTGCAGCCATCTCTTCATCACTGAGTCTCTAGGACCTGGAACATAACAGAATCATAAGAGACACTAAAACATGAGTGTGAATGAACTCAACAATAAGTGCCTGATTGAATGAAGAATGCAGATTTACCTAGTTTCTTTGTAAGGAAGTCACATGAGCTTATGAATATAAGCAGCTATGATTGCCTGACTATTTTTTTCTATTTTGTACTAGCTCACGTATTTTTATCCTTTCAAACTAATTTATTTTAAACCAGCGACAAAGATTCCTTTAATCCGGCCTGGCACTAAGTACTTTCACAGATGCACTTTCCTTGAGGGTACTGATGACAGTGTGTGCTATGGCGATTTGTCTATTCCCTCTGAGGCTATGTATGTGCACCAATGATTTCGTTTTTCATTTATCTATTCACTGGTTTTTATTAAGTACTTCACAGATTCTAGATCCTGGGGCAGGTCACAGCAAAACCAAAGTATCTAAGGCTTGCTTTTTTGCCTTTGGCTAAAAACCAATGTCTATCAGGTCTTGTCATTGGAGCAGTCCACTGATAACCACCTAATAATCATTATCATCTTTTATTAACAACCTCTTATCTGAAGAAGAAGTAGAAAATGCTTTAGGGCCACCTTGACGAGTCTTCTAACCTCTGTGAGAAGTATGTGTGCCCTGGCCTCATGGGTAAAAGCACAGAAGGTCAGAATAAGAGGGGATTAGCTAAGCACCTGCTCTCACTCAGCAACAGTTCCCACACTTGAACTTAGTTTCATTTGGAGGCAACATCATTCTTCTACGCCTTCCTCTCTTCAGTCCTTTCCCCAAGCAACCCTTATGTTTTCTTATGACATGCAGTATTTTTCTCTTATTTCATGTGTATAATTTCAAGGCTTCTCAAACTCATGCAGTGCATACACTTTTCAGTCCCCTTTTGCACTTTACTTTCTTAGTTTTCTAGATGTCCTGTGTGTATACGTGTTCTGGCTTTTACATAATCAGAATTAATTTGGTTGCAAGTAGCAAGCATTATTTTATTCTGGCTTCAGCAAACTTTACCAACAAAACCCATATGACCAAGGACGTATTGGACCTCGAAGCCAGAAAATTCATTGCAGTGACCCACAGACTTGAATAACTGATGGAATAAAAGTGCCAAAGGTTGGCTCTGGATGCAGTGCAGGATGTGATGGTTCCTTCTTTCTGTGGCTACGCCACAGCTCTACACGTCTCTGTCTCTTGGTTGCTTGTCAGTTTCTTCTTCCCATGATGAAGGTTTTTCTACTGAGACAAGGAAGAGTAGGTGTGGAAACCAAGTTTACTATCATCTGAGCTTCATGCTTTCCTCTCTCCCTATAAACCAAAGACAATCTTCCCTGGGAAGGCCTTCATTTGGCTGAACATGGAGCGTTCACTTCACCCAGTCTTGGAGCTGGGAAGACAATTATTACTGTAGTTAGCAGATATTTGGTAATGTGCTGGGTTAGAAAAGTTCTTGGCTGACAGCGAGAGGGGTAATTCCTTCAGGAGGCAGGGAATGGGAAACTGTATGAAAGTGAAATGTTAGACTACACAGTCAACTAAGAAACACATCAGGATTTCTACTAATGTAAATATGTGTAGAGAGCAGGTGGTTCAGCCTGTCTGGTCTTTCTGCTTCTCTCTCTCCTCTCTCTCTCGGCTAGACTTGGTAGTGCTGTGATACATCAGTTGAGATTAAATAGCTTAGGGAAAGGAAAGGTTTGTTTTGGTTAATGTTTTCAGGGAGTTCACCTTACAATCCTTCGCTTTATTGCTTTGGGTTTCAGGCATGGCTGACTGCCATAGTAGCAATGGCTGCCTACCTAATGGAAGGCAGAGGTGGGGAACATGGGCCATGGATTAGTTATAGCTGTCAAGTCCATTGGGGTACTTCAGAGGCCCCTACCTCCTGAACTTTTCTCCAAGTCACAAAATAGTGTCATTAAGTGGGGACCAGGCTGTTATCACCTTGGCCTGTAGGAAATATTTTATATTCAAACATTAACTGATGCCTTTCTCAGAACCTGTACTGTAGAGTACTGGTCACTCACAAATGCAGGCAGATTGCCATTTAAATGGCAAATGATGAGGCCATTCCAACAGTTGGACATGATCTTTGACATCATGACAATATTGGAAAGTTCAAAAAAAAGTGAGCTCCATTCCTCTGCCCCTCAGATCTCTCCAGACTTGTACTAGTCTTCCAATCCTCAACAGATGAGAGACAGCCTGTGTCTGTTAGTTTTCATTGTTGTGACAGAATGTCTCACCAAGGTATCGGAAGGAACGGTTTTCTGGACTCAGTGCTCGAGGGTGCAATAGTGGGTAAGGCAGCTAGAGGTTGTGGTGTTTGGGAAGGCATGGCGGCAGGGGTGTGTTTTTATTTGGGGTATTTAAGATTCTACCAACCTTTTAACTCTAGGTAAGAGAGAGAAAGTTAGTAGGGAGAGGGGCACAGAACCCTTTACTTTTTCTGGCTGTTTAGGATCAATGTGTTCTTTGGGGGCCATACCAATCTCAGACCCCATCAAATGCATCAAGATACTGCTCCAAGACACTGCATTGAATCATTTCTCTCCATTTGTTTCCTCCAAGCTGACACACCATCAGCCTCTGACCTCTCCAATCTGCCATCCCTTCTCTTTCTGGGCTCACCCCCTCTCTGTGCTGCATGAGGAAGGCCATTACCAGCTGGCAAAGACCATGCCCCACAGAAGGCAAGTGTCAGCTATGGACAAACTAAAGCCCAAACTAAAATCCCACACTTGGAATTAATGCAAAACAGTTTACATCATGTAACTCAGTTTTTAAAGAAACTCAAACTTCCATTCCATTGTGAGCAGCTGCAAGGTGCAGTGATGGGGAAGGCATGGTGGCAGGTGGCAGGGGTGTGAGCAGCTAGCTGGTCACACTCCAGACACAGCAGGTCACAGAAAGACGATCAGGTGGCTTTTTCTTTTTATGCAACTCCAGAACCGCAGTCAGAGGGATGATGCCATATATGTTTTGAGTGCATCTTCACAAATCAATTAACCTAAATTAGAAACTTCCTCATGAGCATGCCCAGAGATTTTTCTCATAGATGATTCTAGATCCTCTCAGGTTGACAATCAATATTCATTGTCACTCAACCCCAAAACAATGAGCCAAACATTGGTTTGGAATCAGATGGTCTCTTGTGTAGCCCTGATAGAGATAACTGGTTTCTTATATGATGAGAATCTCATTCTTTCATTGATCTGAGGTCAGATATAAAATGATTGGAGAACGAGATGGGTTGTTTTATTGCTAGAAACATTTGGGTAAAAAAAAAATGAGCTTAAGAGAGATTGCTATAAACCATATGGCCCTGCTACTGGGACTTCAATATTGGTAAGATGTGGCATTGCTCCTGCGAATGGTTGGTCAGGCAGGCCATGGTGCCAAGGTTGTGCAAACCAAGCTGTAGTATTGTTAGTGTCCTTTTTTTTTTTGGACATAGTATGTGAATCAGTACATACTTGTTCCAAGTTAGGTAGCAGGGTTCCAAGTCAAGACAGGGTTTCTCTGTGTAGTCTTGGCTGTCCTAGACTGGCTTAGTAGACCAGGCTGTCCTCAAACTCACAGAGATTTGACTGTCTCTGACTCCCAGAGTGCTGGGATTACAGGCGTGTGCCACTGAGCCCCAGAGCCCAACCCTTTATCTCTGAGCAATGACTAATTCTTTTTACTGGTATAGACTATGTTCCTCTTTGTGTGTGTGTGTGAAATGAAGAAAGAGCGGAGGGGGAAGAGGCACTTAGAGAGAAGGGAGAAAAATTCAGGATCCTAGGGGAATACAGTTGGTGAGCTTCTAAGCAACATAGTTGCTTAAAGGTCTTTATCACCTTTAATTACCTGTGGAGTATGTTTTTATTTTAATTGGAGAGAAATAGAAGGGAAGAGAGAGAAAAGAGGGAGGAAGGAAGAAAACATAACCACAGAGATAAGAAACATGTCTTCCTCAACTCTGACCTTTTCTTTGGCCCTGCACACACATTTGTCCTGAGAGTAGCTGTCCTCCAAGATGGCAGAGCTGGCTAGCACTAGTTAATGGCTCAGGGTTGATCCCCTATTGAGGGACATCCATCCCTTTGTGCTGTGACATTGATGTTACCGTCAGTTGACAGCGAGCTTTATCATGAATCCCTTCAAGTACAAAAGGCCACTGTTCGGAAACTGTCATTAAAAGCAGCCTCTCTCTTTTAAAAAGCAATCTCTCTTTTATTCTCTCCATAATAGGAGCCAGTGTACCAGAAGAGGCTGACCTTAAGTTGAGCCTGTTTAGTTAAAAAAAATAGAATAGGTTATGTTTTTTAATGTATTTAGGATCAGAGGTGCAGAATTAGAATCGAGCAGGGGTAGGGAGGGGTGGAAGGCAGGATGGTGGAAAGCAGAGGTGGCCTTGGATTTTCTTTGCTTTGGGATAATGGGCATTTCTAGTTAAATCAACACAGTCTATTTCACAGCTTGTCTCCATGATGTATATACTCTTTGGACAGGGTTGCTGGCTGCCTAAAGATCTCTTTTAGCCACAGGACATGGGTATAAATAAGCTTCATGTAGTCACAGATGCTAAGAGTGATTGTGGGTAGAGTGAGCTGTGAAAGTAGAAGGAAGGATGTTCATTGTCATGTGGGAAGAAGAGATTCCAGAAGCACACAATGCTAGGGTTCTTCTGACCAGATACCATCCAGGGACTTTATCACTTCTCCATGACATTTGGGAGAGACTGCTTTATTTTTGTTGGGAAAGAATAGAGAGGCCTGTGATTGACAGGGCATGTGTTACAGCGGTTAGGAGCTTAGGGTTTCTCTGGGGGCTTCCCAGGTACAAATTAGATGTGCCTTGTGTTCTTGATGCTGTTGTTCTCATCACTGCAGACCTAACATAATAACCTGGAGGTGGAAAGGTCTGATCTGGATTATGGTTTGAGAGGCTCCGGGCTGAGCCATGTGGCTTCATGCTCTGGACAGAACAGCATGATGGAGGGAGCATAAAGCAGTGGAGCTGTCTCCCTTCACGTGACAGGAAGTGAATTAAAGGCATGCGGTCAGGGGTCAGGATAAATTCCTCCAGAAAGGCATGCCCACCGTGATCTGCTTCCTCCAACTAGTCCCCACTTACTGCCTTCCACCACTTTATAATAGTGCCACCACACTAGAATCCATCAAGGGACCAATTCCTCGATTACCTCAGAAGTCGCAGGACCTAGATGTGTCTGGAAGCACCATCAGATGCTCCCAGAGGTGCTGGTACTAACTGACAAGAAGTCTCTGATCCAGTCATGCAGACAACAAAGATGAGCCATCACCAGGCACAACTCCATCAGCCCATAAGCAGCCATTTAACTCCTGTCTTCCCATGTCCACAAACAAAGCTGTACCCATTTGCTATGAAGATTCTATGAGTTGTCAAGGAGCACAGAGCAGAATCCAGCCCATGGTCAGGGTTCTACCAGCACTTGCTCTGATTATTTATGTTTTATGGGGACTTTGTAGTACCTCATGTGGGGTGGTGGTCAGGCTTGGAAATCTCCCAGAGTCAGGTGTTCATGGACCCCATAAGGCAACAGATAGATCTAGTCCTGCTGCAAGTTGAGAATGGGCAGACAGAGGCTTCCTGTGGCTGTATTACCATCCCCACACACCTCTGTTGAGGTTGTTATGAAGGATTCCCTTAGGAAATAATCCCTTGGGTAAAGTCATAGCTGTGAGATCTGCTTTGCAGTGGAAGAACATGTCAGCACATGCTCTCTAAGGAAGGGAGATGCAGAGAGTGACAAATGCTGGTCACCAGGAGCAGTGTGGTCTGAGTGTGAGCTAGAGGCCTAAGTAGAGGGAAGACAAGTAGTCCATAGAGAGCTCAGACAAGAATGATGTCAAAGGCTCTGTTTACGTTCCAATGAGGGACACTGGGAAGTCATCAGAAAATTCGAGGAGAAGCTTGCTAAGTTCCTCATCTTAAGGCTCAGAAAGTAAGAAGGGGAACCCAAAGAAGCTTTCAAACTTGGCCAGGGAAGAGAAAATGTTGACATAACTCAGGGCAGGAACTTTAAAACAGCCCCTACCACTGTATCTGATTGTTTTGCCTGGATCCCCTTCCCCCTAGCTGGGCTGCCTAGTCAGGCCCCGGTGGGAGAGGATTCCATTAATCCTGCTGTGACTTAAGGTGTCAGGGCGGGTTGATAACTCTTGGGGGCCTCCCCTTCTTTGAGAAAAAGAGGAAAGGGGATGGGAGAAGAGGGCATGAGGGTGGGACTGGGAGGAGAGAAGGGAGGGAGATGGGATCAGGCTGTACAGTGATTAAATAAATGAGTAAATGAAAAATATTTTTAAAATAACTAAATAAAACAGTCCCTACAAAGGAAGGGATGGGCTGATGGGCTGACCATGGCTCTTAGCACCCTGTCGGCCATCTGCTTCTGTCCTTTCCCCTGTTGTGATTTGTGTGTTCTCTGTAAGCTGTACGGAAAGGGATTGCATTTCTTCTTTTCTCCTCTTTCTTACCTCTATTCTGAGTACCAGAACCAAGTCTCAGTAGAGGCTCAGCATTCACTTAATTGCAAAGTTGTGTGGCTAGATGCTCATTCCACTGTTTGATCTTGCACACCCAGGCTATTAGAACACTGTGTGACTCCTTCAGGAGTAGGAAGGGCCTTCCCTTTGAGCTCACAGTCATTGTGCTGTGAGGTGGGTTAATACAAGATATTTATGTCAGACTGTTGACCTTGAGCAGGGCACTGTGGTATGTGGTTCTGCTTGGCTGGTTTTTAGGAACACATCTGCTTAGCTCCATCTCTGGGCCATGGAAACCAGGAGTCCTATGTTTCCACACAGAGGCAGCCTTTGAAAGCCAAGCCTCTTTCATGCACTGAAAAAATTTGTGAGGGGTCAACCCTGTTTAGATTGGTTCTCTGCACAAGCCTAGGAAGCATGCTGACTCTTCCCAGCATGGAGTATGTTGTAGGGAAGATGAGCAGGGGACAGACCAGAGAACCAGGGCACTTCTCAGCTTGAGTCAGGCCTGTCCTGTGTGGATTCATTATTTTGCTGGAAACTAATCCCCAGAAATGGTGGACATGATAGATTTGAATGTGAACTGACTGGTGTGTCTCATAGCTGGAGGAAAGTGGTTTTTGGGTTAACTACTCTGCTCAATTTCCCTCTTCTCTGAAGCCTTCCATTAGTGCAGATAATTGAACAATTCCTGGTTTGGTGTTTTCATACCTGATTGGAAATTCTTATGGCATTGGAGGTAGGGTAGGGAGCTTGAGTTGGTCTGAACCATTTGCTGTCATTCACAATGACATTGATATAGTGTGCTAGCAATGGTTATTGCTGCAGAGAACTGCCCATGTCCCAGCCACTGTGTTTAGCCCTTAACCTTGACGTATTTCTTGTGTCAACACTAGAACAATAGTGACAGTCGTAAATATAAGAGCAGTGACATGAAACACTTATTTGGCACTTATTGTGTTGTTTGGGCACTATACTAATAGCTAAAATGTCTTAGTTAATCTTCCAAACAACTCAAGAAGCAGTAATTCAAACCCCAGGGAATGTCACACTGACTAAGATTTGAAGGGCACCCTTGACATTGAACTGTGTGGAGGCTGATCCTATGATGTATGCACCTTTGTGTCTCCTGTTACACAGAACCCAGAAATGCTTAGATACCTTCTGTGTGAGTCAGCTTTCTGTAACTCTAAAAAATGACATAGTCAGCTGATAAAAAAGTTTTATTTTTGGCCCACAGTTTGTAGGTTGGGGCTCATCATTGGCTGGCCCCATTGCTTTGGTTTTGTGGCAATGAGGCAGGGCAGAATCGAAAGAGGAAAGGAAGAAAGAGTACGCACAGTTTTTGTAGAGGGTACATCCCCAGGCACTTCAAGCCCTCCCATGGGCACCACCTCTGAAATGTTCCACTTCTCCTCAATGGCACCATGCTCTATGGAACAGCTTGTAACACACAGGCTACTGGGAGCCACTGAAGATCAAACCATAGCACTTGCTAAAAGTCACAAAGACAGCCTGTGATAGATGGAGTCAGGAGCTGAACTTTCTCCAAAGCCCTTTGTTTCTTTTAACTACATTTGATTGAGAACCAGAAGCTACTAAATCCTAATTTTGCACTGAACATCTGTGGCAGAGCAAGTGTGGAGAGCAGTCCCTTTATCCTAGATTTCAGTAGGGAAGTCATTGATCTAACGAAATCCTCAAAGCCCCCACTGGCCATAAGAACAGATATTGTGAAATACTTGCAGTTTGATTCCTTCTTTTCTATGCTAAGGTGGGCTTTCTTTTTGCTCTCCTTGGGGTAAACTACTATCCCTGATTAGGTACAACCAGGAGGCAGAAGGACCACAGTGGCTTTGTAAACTTGCAACAGATATTCAAATAAGATAATTGCATAATTAGCAAGGGAGTAGCAGGTGAGATAGGGGGTTAGAAAGTCTGCAGAAGGAGTCAGCAAACAGTTTCTGACAACATTTTATGTCACTGTTAGTTGGGTTTGAGTGGAAAGTGTAGGCACAGTCATCCAGACAGTAGGATGAAATATTTCAGAACAGTTAAGTCCTTTCTCTGTGACACAGTAGGCTGGACTGCTTACTTGTGAAAAATACTACTCACATTTATCCTATAAACTGTCACCGTTATCACCTCCTTCACTGACACATGACGATATTTAGTTTTTAATTATGAAGGCACATGACGATAGGATAGCACCTCTCTTTTGTTTGTTTTTTCTCCTTCACACACACACACACACACACACACACACACACACACACAGCTTGGATAAGTGTTAAAGAAGGGATTTGAACTCAGGTCTCATTTAACCTAAAATCTTACTCTCCTAGAGGGAGGCTAATCTTAGGATTTTATCCAAAGGTTATTCAAAGAAATCTAATTTCTTTTCTGTCTAACAGATTCATCCCTCATCATCACCATCACTTTAGCACTCCACAAAGTAATCCCATCTATCACGGAGGGGGCACCAATTTGAAACAGCTTATAGGCTGTACAAATTACACGCACGAACGCATGAGGAACTCCCAGCAACCTTTGAGGCTGTCTCTGTTCTTGGTATACTTGTGACTTGGATGAAAAATCTGAAATTCATTTTCCAAAGTCAAATATAGGGAGGCTATGCCAGGGACACAAACTGGTTTTCTGAATTCTCAATTCTGCACACTTACAGCTGATACTATGTGTTTCAGTAGGACAGATAACTGGTGATTAGATAGATAGATAGATAGATAGATAGATAGATAGATAGATAGATAGATGATAGAAAAATAAAAATGATATATGTATAATCATAGGTAGATAGGTGATAGATATAGATAGAGCAAATAAGTAGAGCGATTATAGATACAAGATGGATAGATGCTATTTTGATATGTAGAGTCAGTTAGATGCAGAGATATGTTCTGTAGATCTATAGATAGACATATCCATATATCTGTATTTAGAATCCAACACTGTGCCCTTGTGTCTTCCTTCCAGTTCTCTGCATGGAGCACACTTCACTCCTTGCTTACATTGATATTCCTCTTGAGAGCAGCCCTGTCACAATACCAATTGGAATAAAACCCAAAGAGAAGTGTAGAGAATATAAATGGGCTCTGTTTCTTTTCATCTCAGTGTAGGACACAACTCTTACAAAGAACAAGGGAACAAAGGTGCCATAGCATGCATTCACCAGGGTACATGGCTTTCTCTGGTGCACCTGGTGAGACACAGTGAGAAGAGAAACTTAAGATAAAGAGAGATTTTAAATTGCTCCATTCCGTGGGGGCTTGAGGTTCTGTGCATTTATTTGCAAACACCATCATCAGTAGATGTTTTTTGAACATTCTGTCTTTATGCAAACTGATGGTATGTCACCTGTCTACTTAGCTTACAATTCAGCATGCATCTGGGGCTGTCCACTAAGCAGATGTGCTCAGAGGAACTTACATCAGCCCAAGTGTTCATCAGACCTATTCTTAAGGGATTGTTTTGATCAGAGTTATGGAAGTAGATATTAATGGTGAAAAGAAACCTTGTTTGGAAATAAATGAGCTTTCCTAATTGTTAACAGCTGGTATGGACCAAGTTCTATTATTTTGAGAAGCAATGTTTGTACTTCAGGCTTGGTTGTCTTGTTGGCCAACCTTAATGCTTGATACCAAGGTGTTGTGGATTTTCACAAAGTAACTGTTTCGATTTCTTTTTTCTCCCACAGCAAGAGAAGTTTAATATTTCCCAAACCCTCATAAAACCTTTCCCTGTACAATGTAGTCTCTATAATATACTCCAATCAGTCAAATCCAGGAATGAAAAAAAAAAGTTTGAACCTTTTTTAAAATTAAAATAATGTAAAATAATTTTCTGTAGTCTATTAAGAACAAATATATTAAAGTCAACTTGATTTATGATTTGTATCAATGCTTCTTATGCCTTTCTTCTTCCCTGTTATCTGTGATTTTGTGTGTGTGCACACATGAACATGTGCACACATATGCCTGCATGCTTAGGGAGGCCATAGGTTAATGCTGGCTGTCATCAGCTTAATTGTTTTTGAGACATTATCTCTCACTAAACTTGATGCTCGCAAGTTGGCTGGAGTTGGCTGGCCAGAAAGCTCTGGCAATTCACTTACCTTTGTCCCTACTTCCTCTATCAGATCTAGGGTTACAAATTTGAGTGAGCAGACCTGGTGCTGGGATCTGAACTCACACTCACAGGCTTGCCCAGCAGGCCCCTTACTAACTGAGCCATCTCTCCTGTTTGAGAGTTCTGCATTGCCACACCTTTCTTTTGGCTGTGCTGATCCTTTCCTAGCCCACTCTCCACTCTCAGGGCCTTAGTGTCTCCCTCTTTATTTCCAAGCTTGTTATTCATACACACTTCCATCTCTTTTCAGGAAGCCCTTCTGTCCCTCCTTCTTTCCTCCCAAGTCTCAGATCAGTGTCTCTCCTGTCACCTGCACAGCTCAACACCCACTGTGTCCCCTTACTTGAATGACAGGTCAGCAGACCAGGGAGGGAAATAAGCCAGGATATGTATTCATCATGGAGCTGGCTCAGGTCTGAACATTTCCGCACCAGTGCTTTCTAGTGGAGCCATTCCTGATCCATAGCTCCCAGTCACCCAAGACATAGTGAAATGCTAGCCTCTGATGCTCATTCCTAAGTGAGGATAAGCACTCAAGAGGCAGCAGTAGCCTGGGCCATTCAAGGCTGCTGTCTCTAGGGTGCTGACCTGACTGGCAGGTGAGCTGTGGATGGATGATTAACGCTTTGCCAGGTGACAAGGTAAAAGAGTAAAGTGCATAGGAGGAGAGTAAGCAGGGACATTGGTGTGATGTTGTTGCTGCAGTGAGACTAATGTGTTAGCTGATGTGGCTTTGAGTGGTATCCGGAGGAGTACCACTCTGAGTACCTAGCTGCACAGGTGACAGATGAATAGATGAGGCTGTGTGTTGTCCCAAGGCCTAGAGAGTCAGAAATTGCACCAGTAATCTGGGCCTAGCCTGAGAGGATACATAGAGTACTGAGATATAGAGAAAGGGTGGTCCAGGAAGAGGAAGATGATGGGTGAGGACTGAGGCAGACAGAGACTGGGAGAGTGATATGCCAATGGAGAACGTCAGTGCTCCTGTGGGATGTAGGACATGAAAGTGACCCAGAAACACAGGGGAGATTGGATTTGTGTGTGTGTCCAGAAGTTAACTGTGGGTGTCATTCCTTAAGAGTTGTTTACTCTCTTCTTTGTTTTCTTTTTGTTGAATTTGTGTGTGTAAACTTGTGTGTTTACATGTTCACTGGTTTTTGCATGTGTGTGCAGGTGTATGTGTATATATGTGTGATGTGTGTTCATGAATATGAAGGCGAAAGGTCGACCAGACCAGACTGTTCTCTCCCTTATATGCTGAAATGTCATGTGTCACTTGAGGACAGTATTCTCTTGCTTGTTTGATTAGATTAGCTAGTTTGATTCCTGTCTCTGACTCTGAAACACTTGCCTGGTATTTGTGTGGGTGCTTGGGATATAAACTCTGCTTCTTATATTTGCATAGCAAGCATTTTATCTGCTGAGATACCTCCCCACAGCCACTTTGTTTGAGAACCCCTCTGTACACAGGAATGCCTTGCTTATTGAGACAGGGTTTCTCACTGATTGAGTAGCCAGAGTAAGGCTGGCCTGGCTCTTAGTTGGCTAGAAATAACAAAATACATGTATGTGTCTGGTTCCCCAGTGCTAGAATTATAAGCATGGGTGGTGGATGGGTATCAAACTCTGTTCTTCATGCTTTCAAGGCAAGTACTTTACTGACAGCCATCTCCTCCTCCCCTGTATTTTCAATGTCAGCCTACAGCTTCAGTCTCTATCAATTGCAGTTGGGAATCTTGAAAGATGATTAGTACAATGTTATGAACATGTGTTTAGGGTATTAGATCAGTTTTTTCTCCTTGATGCGACCAGATATCTGTCAAGAAGCAACTAACAAAGGAAGGGTTTATTCTGGCTCGTGGTTGGAGAGGGCTACTTTGAGTGGTGTGAGGAGGGCAGAGGGGAAATGTGAAACAGCTCTGATCCGTGGCCGCAGGGAACATGGGACACCTTGCTCATACCTCGGTGGACCAGAGAGCAGAGTATGGGCTATCTGTAAAACCTCAAGGCCTGGCCACTGGCAATCCACTTCCTTCAGCTAGCCCCCACCTCTTAATGGTTCCATAGTCTCTGAAAATAGGGCACCAAGTGTGCACCAAGTATTCAAACACATAGGCCCATGGTGGGCATGTTACAGCCGAACAGGAAGACATGTTTGGGACAGGGATTGCCAAAATCCATGCTTTGGACATTTTCAACTGGACAAAGTTTTTGTTCAAAGACACTGACCTGTTCATGTCAGTCTCCATAGCAGCATCCCTGAGTGCAAAATGCCAGTGTTCTCCCACCGGTATTCTGACCAACATAAATGTTCCCAGACATTGCCAGAGGTCCCCTGGGAAGATAATCACTATTAGCTAGGAAAGTCTGGTTTAGGCAGAGAGGACTTACATCAGCATGTATGGAGATGAGGCATACAAACAGCATGAGCAGGAACCCATTTTGAGTAAAATGGGATGGCATGAGTCATGAGGATGCAGACACCAGAAGACAAAACCTATCAGCCCATCTACTCTATGGATGAAATATTCTCAATAGGTTTGATCAGGAAACATGGGGGTTAGGATATTCGGAAAGAAGCACTTGTTAAATTCTTTGATGTCCTTTACTTTTTGGAATCTATTAAGATCCCCCAATCAAAGAAGCAGTGAATCCACTCTCAGCAGGCATTCCAGCCAAATCTCTCTCTCTCCCCCCCCCCCTCTCTCTCCACTATCTTTTAATTAAAACAGCATTGGCAACATTTGATGTCAGGTTTCTGAAGAAGACCCCCTGCTGCCCCTCTCCTGGTGTCCTTTGTGACATTGTGCTTATTTTTTAAACTCCTTAGAATTGTTCGTTTTCATCCAGGTTCACTCAGCCCTGCACAGCCAGCTGGCCATTAAGGAAATCTAGAACAAAAACAACAACAAAGCCAGAGCAACTGTGCTCTTGTTTGTGTTGTGTAATCAGCTGAAATAGCCCCAGAAGCAATGATGGTAGAAGTTACAGCAGGCAAATTCTCCTGCTATCCATCTCAACCCATGGTCGGTTGGGACTATATACTACACTCAATTTTATTGTCTGTCTGGAAACAGTTATTTTGAGAGAGAGAGAGAGAGAGAGAGAGAGAGAGAGAGAGAGAGAGAGAGAGAGAGAGAGAGAGAGAGAATGATGGGTAGATGTATGTCTGTGTAGCCAATGATGAAGTTTGTATGTAGTTCCTAGATTTATTTTTCTGCTCACACATCTATTCTGGGCATTCTCTGCTTGGGAACAGTAAGTAACTCCGTATTATTTTCCATAACAAATCCAAGGTGGTTTACTATGGCACGGTATCTCTTCCAACTCCCAGTTTCTAATCTCATCTCAGTTTACTGTGTTCTGCATAATTTATTGTATGAGTATTTGCATGTTCTCTGTGTGGGGGGGAGGGGTGTGTGTGTGTGTGTGTGTGTGTGTGTGTGTGTGTGTATGAATGTGGGTGGTTGTATTGGGAGGCCAGAGGTGTCTTATTCAGTACTTTTCCACCTTACTTTTTGAGGCAAGTTCTTTCAGTTAACCTCACGGTTATCTGTTTGACTGCACTGACTGGCCAGCTAGCTCCAGGGATCCACCTGCCCCTATCTCTCCAGTGCTGGCATTACAGGTTCCTACCATTGCGCATTCCTCTTTATGTAGGTGCTTGGGATTATGTAAGGTTCATGCTTGCATGACAAGCACTCTATGTTCTGAGCATCTCCCCAGCTAGTATTTCATGTTGTAATGAAGCCAATATCATTTTAAAAAGACAAACTTATTACAAAAAGACATTAGTCAGATCCCATGGCCATCGAAAGACTGGAGGAGAAGATGGGGTCGGGAGTGAGGCATACAATTGTCTCTTTGGTGAGAGTATCTTGCTATGTAGAGAGACAAGCTGACCTGATTCCCACCATGCAACTCCGTTTGGCCTCAGACTTTCAGCTTGGCTTCAAACTGGTTCTTCAGCCTCAGTCTCCTGAGTACTGGGATTCGCAGACCCGCATAACCACGTCCAACTTTGCAAATTCACTTTCCAAATCCACGACACTGGCTTCTGATGTGAAAGCCTGGCAAGTCATCTCACTCTATCAGACAGGAGATCTGGAGCTTCTCATTCCAAGTGGGTGCGGGTCACACTTTCATTAGTTACTCTGCCTGAAACTGGATGACAGCAGGGCTTAGACAAGCACCCACTGTTTATTATTCAGCTCTGTATCCAGGTCATAAGCTGTCCAATGAAATCGACCCTCATTTGGTTTTGGCTCTTCTCATTTGCCAAGTGCTTTCCCTTAGTTCTTTCCTGCCTCCTTCTAGACCCTACCGTCCTTCACAGGGAGTTCAGTACCTGGTCTATTAAAGTGAGCAGAATGCTCAGATGTGGTCATCTGTCTCCACTTCTACTCTCTTAACCAAATTTGTACGAAACTGAAGTCAAACAACTTTCCTGTGGCTCTGGAGATTGCTCACTGGGCACAGTGCTTCCATGCAAGCGTGATGAGCTGGGTTTGGACCCCCTAGCAGCCACATCAGAATCCAGACATGGCTCGAGTGCCTGCAATTTCAGTGCTAAGGAGGCAGACATGGAAGGGTCCCTGGGGTTCTTTGACAGTTAACCTAATCTGTCAGAACAGGTGAACTCTGGTTTTACTGAGAAACCCAGCGTCAGAACACATAATGGAGAGTGAATAAATGTTGACCTCTGGCATATAGATGCATGTGCACTCAAGTGTAAGTAAACCAGGACACACACATACACACACACACACACACACACACACACACACACACACACACACACTATACTTGCCTTCTTGATTTATCTACATGGCTCTCCTTTTAGGGATTTTGGGAGTGGGTATGGGGAAAGAAAGACAAAATCCAAGCATTTCAATGATGGATACAGTTTATGAAAATAAGCCCATTTCCTTCTTTCAAATTTCTGCTCATGGTTCTTTAAAATAGTTTCTTTATTTCTATGGGGGAAGTACACCATAAAGTTCTCATTCTAGTAAACATCCACAACCCTACACTAGGAGGCTCTTGATCCTAATATTCCTTGACTATCCGGAAATCTGATGAGCTGGGGAGAAGGCATTTCCCTGCACGTGATGCTGTAGTTTGTATGCAGCCTGTGCTCCAGCAGGGTTGATAAAGCACTGCAACATCAAATATCCTCTTCCTTGTCATTGCCCAGCAAAGATGGCTTTGCTTTATGGACAGTGTAAAGCCCTTTTCATGCCTTTCTCAGCTGAGTGTGGGAAGTCTCATGACACAATGCTTCCATATTATTCCATATGACACATGGATAACCTTCAAAGACTGTCAGTAGATATGTAGGTCCTTAGACACACAGGGACCTGGTTTTTATTTTTCCCTGCCTAGATACTTGGACTTCATAAATTCTGTCTGGAAGTTCTCTGAGGTCTTGAAGGCAGATGGAGAAATTTTGCTTTTTATATCAGAAGAAATTCTACTACTGAGAAGATGGCTCAGTAGGTAAGGTTGCTTGTTGCCAAGACTGTTGTTATGAATTACAATTCAGGGCCTACATAATGGCCAGGGAAAGCTGACTTCACATACACACACACACACACACACACCATACACACATGCACTCATGGACAAATGTACGCACTCACACATGAACGTGCACACACACACAGAGCATGCAAACCCACATATATTATCATACACCCTTTCACACAAAAATAAATAATAAAAATTGGAAAAATAAATTCTTGCATGATAATTCCTGAATTCACAGAAATATAAGTATATATCCCCAATATGATCCAGCTGTGCCAGTCTGAGGTATTTACCTGAAGGACTCCAAGTCAGCAGACCACAGAGATGATTTGTACATGAATGTTTACAGCAGCACTGTTCACATTATACAGCTATGCAGTCTGCATGGGTGTCTAGAAACCAAGGGATGGGAGGAGGGAGATGTGGTTTATAGAAACCGTGGGATATAATTTTCAGCCCTAAAGAAGAATGAAGTCACGTCAGTTGCAGGAAAATGAACACAACTGGAGCTTGTCTCATTAATTGAATTAATCCAAGTCCAAGAAAGACAGATTTTGTTTCACTTGTGTTTCCTAGATTTTACATAGTAACACCAAATTATGTATGTGTCTATTAAATGGAAATAGAAGTGAAGTTTTCTAGGGGAACAAGATATGAGGTGGAGAGGGAGAAAAGGATGGAACAGAGGGGTGGTGTGTTCAACATAAAACATTTATTCCTAAGCTCAAATCATGTCCTTGTGAGCTGGGTACATTTCCCATCATCCCTGTGTGTGATGGAATGTAGCTTTATGGGGGCTTGTGGGCATCCGAGGATGATGCACATAAAATATTAATCTAAATTCTAGGTTCAGGGTAAGTGGCTTCAGTTATCTCCGGAGTGCTCTAGGAAGTTCACTTTCCCAGAGAAGAAAGGATCGTGATGTTACACAGCTCTGGTCCAGATTGAACATGGCCTTGATTGTGCTATAGTGTGGATAAGTAAAATGGAAAAAAAACCGGGTCATAGTTGAAGTGAGTGGAGGGGAAGCATACTGAAGGAGATGAACAGGACAGTGAAAGGAATCTGTTCTTGAAGGACTGGGGTGTGGCTCAAAAGCACAGTTTCCCTAAAAATCCCACAGGGAGGGACTGTGCCTATGGCTCAGAAGCAGAGTAACTCATAGAATGGCTCTGTGGTAGAGTGCCTGCCTAGCATCCTCTACCCAAAGACTGAGGGTATGGCTGATTGAGCAGCAGGGAAGTTGCTTATCATGCACAAAGCCCAGCATTCCATCTCCAGCACTGAAGCAACAAAACAAAGAGAAATGAAGAGGGAAAAGCTTCTGGAGCTTTAATTAAAAAGCACAAGGAAGAAAAGTGTATTAACTGTAGGTGCTAAGCATGCATCCTTAGAGAGACCCCTGCTGAGGAGGACTGCAGTGTGGATTCTCCCTCTGGACAAGGACAGGCTCTCTAACTGCATATATATTAGTGTGATTAAGACTGGCATTTGCTTAGAATTCCAGCATCAACTTGGTGTGCACCTTGCAATGTGGCCAAGAGGAGGATCTTGTTGGAATACACAGCAGAACCTTTTTAATAATATTTTTGTAATTTTGGAATTTCCTGCACTTATAGAATGAACATTGGTTGTATCACTCTACCACTACTTCCCTGCGACTCGCTCCAGGGTCCCCACATCTCCCTCCAGCTTCATGTCTTCTTTATTTTACCTCGTTGTTCATAATAACCTAGTCCAGTTAATGCTTCTCCTATGTGGATGTGTGTATGTCCATCTACTGTAGCACATGTGACCTAGCAACAGCTATATCTCCAAAGGAAAGTGGCAATCGCTACTTCAGAAGTCATCAATTGCTAATAGCTTCTCAGCTAGAGCTAGAGCCCCAAGCCTTCCTCTTCCCATCACCCATGCTGGAAGTTTGACTGGATTTATCTTGTGGAGGTCTTGTGCAGGTAACTTCAGCTGCTATGAAGTAGTGTGTGTGACAACCATAGCATGCCCAGGAATCATCATTCCGCAGTTCTTTTCCCCATCAACCAGCTCTACACTCCTTCCACCCTTTCTTCCATAAACAACCCTGAGCTGTAGTTGGTTGGAGGTTGATATTGATGACCCATCCACTTGGCACTTTGGCCAGTTATGAATCCCCATCAGACCATTAAAAAACAAACAAACAAATCTTTCTAACATTAGAGTGCATCCCCTCAAATGTCTATGAAGAGATGACTGGAACCAGTGTGGTCTTAACAACCTCAGGTATATGGGAAGAATGGCGTCTTGCTACTTTCTGTCCAGAAAGAACACAAGGCCTGGCACATCCCTATGGTTTGCATTTTAACGAAAGCCAATGTTTCTGGCTGCGATGATGCCATCGTCTGGATGCTATGATGTGTGTGTGTTAATAATGATAAAGGTTGTTTCTTCTGTGATTCCCTGCAGTCCCAACAGTAGGTCTCAGGAAAAGCATCCTGCTGGATGCTTTACCACTCAGTGATTGTTTGGTGTTCCTAGGTGCCCTGCGAGAGTCATATAACCATTAAGTACACAGAAGTGGAGGGTTCCATTTATAGGTCATCTTCACCTTCAGGCAGGTAGAGCTCTTGTTGGTATCTACTCCATCATTTCACTTTGTCTTCTACGAATATCTGTTATATCAGTGAGAGTTATTAGTATGCAAGTGGCAGAAAACTCAGGCAATTTTGGGTTTTGTGGGGAAAATTGGGGCTTAGATGTAGCTCAGCTGGTAGAGTACTTACATAGTATGCACGGAGCCCTGGGTTTCAAGTCTAGCATTCTGTAAATCAGGTTTGTTAGCTCATACATCTAGACTCAGGAGGTAGATACAGAAAGATAAGGAGTTAAAAGGCCAATGCCATTACGTATAAAGTTTGAAGTTAACCTGGGATATATTAAGCTCTAGCGCATGAAAAAAAAAGTCAAGAATTTGGGCTGAAAATGAGTGTCAGGAATAGATGCAGAAACCCCTGGCTTCCATCTCCAGCACTGCAATAAAAAATAAATTAAATTAAAAATAAAAACAGGTAGAAGAGACAAACAAGAAGTTGACTTCTCTGTTGTCCAAAATGAAATTTAAAGATGCAAAGTACAGCAGAGGCAGAGATATCTTGACTTCTTTCCTATTTGAGAATTCTACTGTCCTCAACAGTTGGGCTCTACCTTTGGTCGCAAGATAGCAGCTTAATGTCTGAACATCACATCCTCATTCTACTAGGCAGGAAAGAGACATGGCCAGCTAGCCTAGCTGGTTTACTGACTTCCAGATTCAGTGAGAGACCCTAACTCAGAATGAAGATATTCTGAAGACATTCCATGTTGGCTTCTGGCCTCCATGTGTATGTAGACACATATGTACCTGCACACACATGTACTAATATGAGTTTAGAAATACCTTGGGCATTTTCTCCTTTACCCATCATGTCAGAGCTGGTGTTTACTGAGCAAGGTCTTATGAGAATTGGTTGAAAATATGCACTGCAGCTATTTACCTGTCAACAAGATTGACATATTTCTTCCATCATTGATTTTGCACACTTTTCTTTCAGCCCTTCATTAAGCCTGGTTTATGTAAGGTTCTGGGAAGAATCATGACAGGGATGATGTCTGTGAGTTCTTTGTCATTTCAGGCTTGGGTGGAGACAACAGAACACCTAATAATCTCTTAGTGTGCAAAGGTCAAGTCTTGTTCACCTTTGGTTTTCCTTGAATCATCTGTGTTCCTTTATTTGGAGAAAGTACTTGTTTACTTACCAGGATAATGGGGAAGTAAAGCTGGCTATCTCTGGTCAAAATATAGATTGATGTACATGATGTGAGGGAGATAAATGGTTTCATGTGGGTGTGAGGTACTTTTGTTGCTATGGCAACATAACTAACGAAGCACCGTGAGAAAGGAAGGGTTTCTTTTGGCTCACAGTCTGAGGGTGCAGTATAGCATTGCAGGAAAAGCATGCTAGCTGGAGTTGGCAGTGACTGGTCATGTGGCATCCACAATTCGGAAGCAAAGAGAGCTGAATACTGGTGCTCAGCTCACTTTCTCCTCTTTATTATGTCTTGAATCCTGGCCCATAGGATGGTGCCCTCACATTTAGGATGGATCTTCCCACCTTAACTAGCCTAATTCTGAAACTCTCTCAGAGATTTGTTCCCATAATGATTCTAGGTCCACAGAGCTGACAATCAAGATAACCATCACAGAGCAGACAGAGAGAGCTCACACACTCAAAGAAGCAGTACTTGAATCTGAAACACAGGAAGTCTGAGAACAGGAAGTGCATGCACCTGTGCTGGGAAGTAAGAGAGGGCTTCGAAGAAGACGATTCCTTTCAGGGTCACAGGGGCAAACTTTCTATTGCTTCAGTACTTGTTCTTAAATCTATTTGTGTCCAAGTCCTTTGTCACCTGAGTCTTTCCTGGAATAGCTCTAGCCTAGACCTGTTCATCCTGCAACTGTTACAGCAGCACAGAGTGGTAGGGAGAAGTCATTTATGTTTTTATGGGAAGATAAGAAAAGGAAGGCTTTGGTAAAGGCATCTCGTTGGTTAGGGAAGAAAATAACCAAACCAACAAATGTACTGGAGTTACATTTCTGTAATCACTCAATTTGGACGGAGTAGCATAGCCTCCAGTTATGAAACCATTTCTCTCATTTTTTTTTCTTTTTCTGCAATCTGTCTCCCACTGTGACAGATGTGGCTTATCTCATGCCCAGCTCTGTAAGGGGGAAAAATCCCTCTTTCTTTCTCCTCCTCTTTCTTTTCCTCTCTTTATCATTGGAGCTGGGAGTGTCTGCCAGTGTCTGCTCACTTTCTGGCTGGCAATGTTTTTGCCATCCCATTTGTGTCTATAATTTGGAGA
The DNA here is from genome assembly GCA_028658305.1 of Pachyuromys duprasi. NCBI lineage: Eukaryota > Metazoa > Chordata > Mammalia > Rodentia > Muridae > Pachyuromys > Pachyuromys duprasi. The sequence goes on along the minus strand of CM053757.1, from coordinate 15,510,559 downwards.
GTTTTCTCTTTGTTTGTAAATTTGTCATTATCTCACACAAAGTGCCTTGCCATGGTTTAGTAAATATCTCTATGTCTTCACGCTCAAAGCTCCACTCCATCTGCAAGCTCAGTGTATTTGTCCCCAAATGCTATTTCTGAAGGAGGAACCAGAAGGTCTGGCAATAACAGTGGCTGCCAGCAACATCCACCATTACAGGATTAATAGGAATCAAGTCTGCTTGAGCCACGCAGGGAGAGAGCACTCTACTTCCAAGTCAGGCTCAAGTAAGGAGAAGGCGTTCTGTCAGACCAGTTGTCTGAGGCTGTACTTTGTAAATATTTACGTTTTAATTGGTGAGTGATTGAGTGAGTATGTGTGTGTTTGTGTGTGTGTGTGTGTGTGTGTGTGTGTGTGTGCCTGACCTCCTGTCTGCAGTACAAGCAGAGACCGGAAGAAAGCATGGGATTCCTTAGAGCTGAAGTTACATGGAATCGTTAGCCAAGTGATTTGGATATTGGGACCGAATCCTGTAGTACTTTTGAAGAGCAGCAAGCACTGCTCATTATCCAGCTTTTCCAGCTGCCTATTCGTAGTATCTTGACCTTCTTCTCAATGCAGTGTATTCTGTTTTCACATGTTTTCACAAATGACCTCTGAGTGTCACTTCCTGGGTGTGAATTTATTCCTTCTTACTGTGAAGGTTGGGACAAAAAAAAAAAATCGGCGGAAGCCATAGCTCCCATACTTGAACTGTCATCCTCATGGGACACAGCCAAACTTTGTCCCAGAGAAGTTTTTCTGCACAGATACTGGGTACTAAGGGGGCTCAAAGTAGTAGCCATCCTCAGGCTTAATGGGTCTTAGTGGGTTCCCAACGTGACAACATGACAAATCTTAGCATGAAGCTCGGGGACTGAGACTCAGAACATCACGTTCTTGCTTAAATAAAAGGAAGGTGTGCAGGGAAGGCAGACGTAGATCCCTGGGATTTGCTGGACAGCCAGCCTAGATTAATTGGGGAAATTTAGGAATAAGTGGGAGGCCTTGTCTCAACAACCAAGGTGAATGGTTGCTGAGGAACAACACCCAAAATGGACCTTGGGCATGTACACTCATGTGTACCTAAAGACATCCCCATGCATGCATGAACTTTCCTGTACACACATACTTGTACACACCTGCAGAATGAAATATGAACCTCCTGGCATGCCAACAGACTCTCAGAGGTCATATGGCATTTGGAAATACCCAGCCTTATTTTCCAGAATTTTCCACCTTTCTAAGATCCCATTGATCACCTGAGCCTCCTCTAAGGCCTTTTCCTAATTCCAGACCTTTGCACATGCTGTTCTGTCCTGGCTTCTAGAATACCCATTCCTTTTCGCTTCTTCAGTGGTTTTTGATGGCTGGATAGAAGCTGTGTCTCCAGAAAAGTCTTACTAATTCTAAGACACAGGCAGGTTTCCAAACAGCACAAAAAGCTGTGTGAATCTCTACATTTACATCCATATCTACAGCTACGTCTATCTTAGCTGGTATGGGTGTTCCCATCAGTTTCTTTCTTCTGCTGAGCCTCCAGTGAACAGGTCATTTGTACTGAGTGCTCTGTGAGCATTGGTTCAATGTATGACTAGAGGAACTCTGAGCTCCATGTGTGGGAACACATTTGACAAAAATCGGTCTCCTAACCTATTTCTAACTCTGACTCCACACCACTCTTGCTCAGTTATTGTATTTGAATTATGGACTGATGGTCCCAAGTTGGAAATTATTATTTGTTCTTTAAATACTTCAGTAGCCATGAGTGGAGCAGTGAGTTTCGGCCATGTTATGCTTGCTGGGTACTGGCAACCCTAAAATGAGTATGTTGTGATTTTGTTTTCTGTTTTTCTAGACATCTCTTGTCTCTCCCAATACCATAACTTGTCATCTCACTGTATTGTTTATTTCTTTGCCACTTTCATGCATTTGTGTTGTGTATATGAGTTTATGGATGTTTGCATGTGCCTGAGCACATGTGTGTGGGTGTCTGTGCATGTGCATGTAGAGGCCCAAGGTTGATGTTGAGGATCATCTTCCATCTCTCTTCTACCTTATTAATTGAGGCAGGGTCTCTATCAAACCACAAGCTGCTTTGATAGCTAGTCTCAGCAGCCAGCTTGGCCTGGGAATCCCCTGACTCTGCCTTTTGTTCCGGAATTACAAGTAGACACCCTGCCTACGAAGCATCCGCATGACTTCTAGGGATCTCAGCTCCAGTCCTCACTGTGGGTCACAAGTGCTTAAATGTTGAGCCATCTCCCCAGCGTGTCATCTCATTTTTGAGACTGCGAAAGGATGAGACGTTTAATTTGAGACATCCCTTTAAATTTCCGAAGCGTCCCTGTAATCATATTTTCCAGACCTTTCTTTGTAAGGTGTGTAGGAGTCCATTATATTCTCCTGTTCCTGGGATGGGGGAGGCTTTGTTCTCTGCACTCTCTTCTTGGTACTTTTTGCTTTAGCTGTGTTCAACTGACTTCTCAGATTCTCCATGATCCCATCACCTCTCTGCTCCCCCTATGTGTTCTGCTCACTCCTGCTCCTCTTGCCTCTGAGAACACTCATTCTTTCTTCCCTGGCCACAGAGCTATGGCTCCATAAGAGATTTACTCATCTTGGAGAGTTTTTCTTTCTTTCTCTCACCTGCTACTTGCTATGGAGGGGAGGTTTTGTTTTTGTTTGTTTGTTTGTTTTTGGTCTTAACTTTTTAAGAATCCTATATGAACATGCAACCTACTATAGCAAGTGAAACTTGAGAAATGGGAATGGGGACAGTTCTGCATGGAAGTTTAATGAACCAGTCAATGACTCTAGACTTCTGTGTAGAGATCAGAGACTCAGTTCTGTGTCATATTGATCCATGTAGAGAATATGACAGAGAAGACTCCAGTGGAACAATGACCCAAGTCAGAAATAAGCCTTTGTGTCAGCTGGGCCCAAGATGGTGGGGATTATTTGTTACTTAGCATATCTAGCCCATGTCTGCAGAGACTGAGTTTTATCACAGAAGTGATTCCTTTTGACTTTTCATCAATGGGTGAGTTAAAAAAAAGTGTGTCCCCCTATAGCCCTGGTATTCTTTCACAGAAGTCCTCACAACACATGTAATGCTTAGCTTTAGTTTTCATGGACACAATGGAAAAGAATCACAGTGAGGGATTTTCTCCATTGGGTTTGTTTTAGGGATGTCTGTAGAGGACCTTTCTTTCTTTCTGGTTGTTTTTTATTTTTATTTTTTAATTTCTTAATCACTTTACAGACTGATCCCTGCCCCTCTCTCCTCTCCTCCCAGTCCCACCCTCACACGCCCTCCCTCCCATTCACTCTCTCCTTCTCAGAGAAGAAGACGTCCCCAAAAGGTAACAATCCACCCTGGCACTTCAAGTCGAAACAGGACTAAAAGCATCCTCTCCCACTGCAGCCTGACAAGGCAGCCCAGCTAGGAGGCAGGGATCCAGTGGCAGGTAACAGAGCCGCAGACAGCCCCTACTCCCATTGTTAGGAGGACTTATCTTAATTAAATTAATTAATGTTGGAAGACTCAGCACACTGTAGGCAGCACCGCTCCCTGGGTAGGGTGCTCTGAACTGCATAAAATTAGAGAGGCAGAGCTGAGCGCAGCAGGTAAGCGATCAAGTACGTGCCCCTCTCTGTTCTTGACTGTGAGTATGCTGGGGCTGTCTCTTTCAGGTTTCTGTTGCCTTGACTTCCTCAGAAATGAATTTAAGCTGAAATTATAACCCAATAGAAATCCTTTCTCTTTTAGGTTTTGGTCAGGATATTTTTATACAGCAACATAAATGCAACTTGAGTACCATAGTTGTGTTGCTATAGTTATTATTAATCTTTGCCAGAATTAATTCTTTGCCAGAATCACTTCTGAATCTCTTATGTTCAGCCGAGTACTTGTTCTAGGCTAGGTTTTCATTCAACAACCAATAAACAAACAAACAAACAAATAAATAAGTGCAATGGAACAAGTTAAATATGGTATATATTTACAATCCTAGCATTCTACATTTTGGAGGCTGAGACAGGAACATTATGTTTGAGGCCAGCTCTGACTATGTAGCAAGAGGGACCTGTCCCCAAAAGAAAAAGAAAAGTAGCTTGTCTAGAGCGGAGAGGCCTCCATCGTAGGTAGATGGGTTCTCCTAACAATGGCAGCTGTTACATGGTTAAGCCAGTGCTGTTAGAAGAATCCCAGCTGCCGCAGTGGATGAAGATACATGTGTCAGACTGAAGCCACAGCCGTGGTAGATTCTGGTTAGCATTTAAGGAACCAAAGGAAGAAAGGAAATGTGGGGCAGTGGCAAAAAGTGGAGATTTGGAAGCCTCTGGGCCAAAGAGTAAGCAACAATGGCAGTCCTGTATCAACTGCCTCCTCTTAACCCCACAGTGCTTAATCTAACAAGGTACGGGCACCTGTTTCAGGAAACACCTTGACTCCATCCTTCGAGGTGACATGTCCTTCCTTGTTGGTTTAAGTGAGCAGTCACCCATCTCCTAACAGACTCAAGCCCCAGGACCAGCCTGGTGCTAGTGATGTCATTTCTTATGGCTGGAGCTTTTCTGGGCTTTCTACCTCCTCCATGTAGATTTCCAATCCTCCTCCACACATCTCTCTAGCAGTAGCGATGAAGCGGAAGGCCACACATGTGCTACGTAGGTGCTCTACAACCGGCCTGTAGCCACAGCTTTTATTTAAGTCTGTAATTCATTTTTTGACAGGATCTCCCTATGCTTCTCTGGCTGGCCTTCAACTCATTAGTGGTCCAGACAGGTCCTGAACCTGTGATCCCATTGCCTTGGCCACCTGAGTAGCCTGGATGAAACTTTTGTTAAATGTACAGATAGTTCTTAATATAGCACAGAAATCAGAGTCTGCAGTAATAGATGCTATTGTTCACCATAAAGTTTAGGGATGCTCCTGGTGGAAGATCAGAAAACTTTAACACCATGCTGTCCTAGCATCAAAGAAGATAGAGAGGTCCATGCTTGGGAGCATGTGGGGACTGGAGAGATGGCTCAGGGTTTGAGAACCCTTGTTGCTCTTCCAGAGGACTGATAGTTTGTGTCCGAAAAGTTACAGGTGACCCACAGACACCTGTAACTCTAACTACAGGGGATCCCACACCTTCTGGCTTCTATGGGCACCAGCACACACATCAAAAGTGTGGATGCTTTCTCTGTCTGTCTGTCCATCTCTCTCTCACGCACAGAGCAAAATGGAAATAGAAACCTTTTAGGAAAGCACACAACTAGCTTGTATTCATCTCAGTGTACGCAAATCTAGTGGAAAGTGACTGATGGGGTGTGTGGCTACTCGGAGCATCCCCAGATGTCATCCACAGGTTGGACTTCATGTGACAGTCTCTCAGCCTGTGAGGAACTGTGAGCACCATGGCTTAAAATGGGCTATTACCTTTTTATATTTATCCCAAACTGTTAAGGTCAGCACTAAAATTTGACCTTTTCCCTGCCAGCTCGTTTGAAGTAATTAACCCCCCATGTCTGGAAGCACAAGGAAGCTAGGAATTTGTTATTAGATTCTCATAAAGAGCCTATTAATATTAAAATTGCTTCCCTCTTGGGCTGACTGTTTTAATGGCCTGACGCTGGGTAAACATGAGCGCTGGTGTAGGGTTTTAAAATGCACGAGTTGAGGGCAGAGCTGTTCCAGCAGCTACTTGATCCATCACAGCACCTTCTGTGGCAGTTTCCTCTCTCATTGGCACAAATCTCTGTTTTGAATGTGTGTCTGCAGGTTTCCATCTTTTTGCCAGGAAACTCCTCTTGGTTCCATTGGATACAGAGCAGGTCAGAGGAAGCAGATCATCCACAGTGATCCAATTACTCACCTCCCTAGACACTCCCAGACCTGGATCTCAGGGAGAGCTCAGCTTGGGGTTGTTCATTAAGTTGTGGTTTCCTGTGGAGACTGTGCAAACCACCCCAGAACTGGGGCAGAACTGTCAAGAGACAAGGTGCTCCTAATTTGAGGTATGCAACTGTTTCTCAAAGCTGGCTATGGGTTGCTTGGCTGTGAACTTCACAGCTTCGGTTTGTTAACTCAGATACTCACAGTGTGCATCAACTGGCCATCATCTATCATGATTTATGTTGGGCTTTGGGATACAGCAGAAAATGAATGAGGCAGGTGTTTTTTGTTGTTGTTGTTGTTTGTTTGTTTGTTTTGTTTTTTCTCATAGATCTTACAGTTCACTGCAGGAACACCCAGTAGCCAGGCATGCAAATAAATCATTAAACATAAAGTAAGAAGCCAATATCAGGAGAAATTAAATAGAAAATCCACTCTGTCTTATTGATAAATACAAATAAAGTCTCTCAACAGAAATATACAAATACACAAATCCCAGTAGTTGAATAAACTCCAGATAGCATTTAATAGTATGACATTTGATGGGTGATAGCAAAACTTCTTTAAAGGGAAGACAATGAAAAAAAAAAGAAAAGAAAAAAAAGAAAGAAACCTCTTGTAAGTATACACAAGGCACAGCATCATATTTTAGAGGAAAAACAATTTGAAAACAGACTTCCCATGAGAAGCTTCAGATGCAATAATAGAATAGAGGATTTTTCAAGTGATAAAAAATGCTTGTCACAAATCTATATTTAACAACAACAGAAATCCTTCAAGGAAAAAAGGAGAGAAATAAAGGAATTCTCAGGCGAAAAAAAAAGAGTAAAATAATCACTCACCAGAAAACCTACATGAAACACAAGCTAGAAGAGTTTTTCCCAAGAAAAAGAAAACATATGTAAAATTTGAGTGCATCAGGGAAAAAGGGACAACCTGCCCTATCCAAAATAAGAGAATACTTTCTAGTGACATCATCAGAAATTGATGCAACCAGAATCAGGAGAATGCAGAAAATTAATAAACAGAAAGGCCTGCTGTGTGAGAAAAATAATTACTAACATTTTCAAGTCACAAATAAACTCACAAAGAGAAAAGAGAGAATAGGGACCTCACCAAGAAAGACTTGGGGTGGTGGAGCTCACTGGACACATAAAGAATAATTCGAGTGCCTGTTCAAGGGCACTGGACCTTCAAAGGTTTCCCCCAAATCAATGTCATCAAGGAGGTTTCATCAAAGAATTCCTTCAAATGATGAGAGCAATTTTCAATTCACTAATAGAGCTGATACTGCTATAAAAATAAAGTTGGACAAAGACAGTACAAAAGAGAAGAGCAGAAAAGAATAATAAAAACACATGTTGTTCATGACCATAAAGATGTGTTTTATGAGCCAGGTGTGGTGGTGCACACCTGTAATCCCAGCACTCAGGGAGGCAGAGGCAGGTAGATATCTGTGAGTTCGAGGCCAGCAAGGTCTGCAAAACAAGTCCAGGACAGTCAGAGCTACACAGAGGAGCTTTGTCTTGAAAAACAACAACAACAACAAAAGTGTGTTTTATGTACTTGGTGGCAACAAAACATTGACTACCTTAATTCAGCTAAATACAGAGTTTTGTGAATAAAATGAAGCTTATTCTAGAGACACTATCAATAAAACCATCAACATTAAGTCAGTGTAATACAGAGCCTCGACAGGCTGGAGAAGGAAAGATCACCTCACATATCTTTTGATAAAGTCTAATTAACTATTTCATTATAAAAAAATCTGTCTGAAAAACATGAAGTGGAGAGGCTTGGTGTAATAAAGAGCACCAAGGAAACCCTACAACTAACCCACAGAAACTCAAGATAAAATTGAGTTTCTTTGATAGTTCCTGTGACTCTAAACAGAGTCACAGCAGAGAAGTGGGTGAGAGAGGTGTGGTTACTCACACAGTGGAGTTTCTTTCAGCCTAAAGAAGACCAGAGTTGAGCTGGAGAGATGGCTCAGAGGTTAAGAACATTGGGTGCTCTTCCAGAGGTCCTGAGTTCACTTCCCAGCAACCACATGGTGGCTCCCAACCATGTATGAGATCGGGTGACCTCTTCTGGTGTACAGCGTACATGCAGACAGAACATTGTATACATAATAAATAAATCTTTTTACAAAAGAACTATAGAAATGATCCCTGAAAGTATAGCCTAGCGTCATATAGAAGGGGAGGAGGTCCTCCCTATCAGGGGACTAAAGAAAGGGCATAGGGGAAGAAGAGGGAGGTGGGTGGGACTGGGAGGAGACAAGGGAGGGGGCTGCAGCAGGGATACAAAGCGAATAAATTGTAGTAAATAAATAATTTAAAATACCAGAGTCATGTCACCTGCAGAAAAATTGAGGGAAATGGCAATGGCATTAAGCAAAATCAATTATAAACAGAAAAGGCACATATCTCATGTTTCCTCTCATTTGTGAATCCTGCATGCTATACACACACATAAAATCACATGGAAATATAAAAATAGAAATGAGAGGCTAGAAGATTGCCCAGTGGTTACAAGCACTTGTTGTTCCAAGGGTCCTGAGTTGAGTTCCCAGCATGCAAGGGAGCTGCTCATAACTGTCTCTCCACTTTCAGAATATTCAGTGCCTTCTTCTGGTCTCTACAGGCACCTCCCCACACAAGTTCATACACATTTACCTAGAGCCGGAGTGGGGATGAAGGGAGGAAGAGATTATTCTAAAAGAGAACAGAAGTAAGACTGGGGAAGGAAGGCCCCAGGGGGAGAAAGACAGGTGCTGAAGGATAGGTATGGTTAAGATACATGATGTACTGGTTTGAAAATGTCTTCATGAAATCCATCACTGTGTACAATGAATATGCCCAACAGAAGCCAGGACCAAAAGTCTACACTTAGGCAAGACCCAAGGGAAGAAAAATCTTCCCAGAGGAAAGAGATTCTTAGCTTTTGAACAATTCCTGCAGGTTCTTTTGTATGTCCACGAGACAGGATTGATTCTGGTCTCCCCATAAAGGTAATTTATATTTTAAAACAAATGATAGGATAGGAAAGTATTTAAGAAAAATCAAACCTCTATGCTGAAAGTCACAGGACTTTGTGAATGTGTTTCAAATCGTAGGGACTTGGCCACACTCACTCATGGGTCAGAACATGGAGCAAAGCTGTCTGCTACCCTAATCTAACAAAGTGTTTACTGGTAGTCTGTCACAATCCCACTATGATTTTTTTTTGTTGTTTTAGTTTGGGAGTTATTTTACAAGGTAAATACTTAGGCACTGGAGTTAAATGCACTAACTGATTGGCCTATGCAAGTTAAGTAGGAGGGATGAGTCAACATGAACCTGGAGTGTGTTTAGTTACAGTCATCACTACTGTGTGGTTCTGTCAGAAGGATGGAAACTTAGGCTAATAAAGCAGAATGCAGAAGCCCAAAATAGCTCTGCATGCATGTGCCCAGTTGATTTTTCATGAAAGTGGAAAAGGAGTTAATGAGAGGAAAGGTCACCTTTCCCTTCAACATATGGTCAGCGGACAGCTGGAAAGCCAACTGGATGGCCTAGACCTGCATCTTACAACTACACAGAAGTGGACTGACTCAAAATGGAGCATCAATTTAAGTGTAAAACATAAAGCTATGAATGTTTAGAGAATAAAAAGAAGGACTCCAGGGTTTTTTAAAATAGATTCTTTTTTCATATACTACACCCTAACTGTAGTTTCCTTTCTTTCCACTCCTCCCAACTCCCTCCACTTGCCTTCTTTCTCAGATCTATTCCCATTCTGTTTCTCTTCAGAAAGGAGGCCTCCAAAATAAAAGAACCAAACATGAGAAAAGACATGATAAAATAAGACAAGACAAAAGCCCCTTGTAATAAGGCTGGATGAGACAACCCCAATAGGAGGAAAAGATAAAAGCGCTCAAGTTTTGAAGTTTAAAATTGTAGCAAAGAATTCTTAGGACTGACCAAAAACACAACCCACAGAAGAAATAAAACACAAGCTTGAATCTTATCATGTATTTATTTTTAAAAAAATAAATTTTTCTACAAAACAACCATGTCAAAGGATGAAGACAAATTACAGGTTGGAGGTAAACTCTTGAATGCCATTTGTCTAAGAAAAGACTAATTTCTGAAATAGATAATGCTATAAACACAGCAATAAAATACCAGTTAGAAAATATTCAGGAGGCCTGAAACAATGTTTCACTGAAGATGTACAGATGGCAAGTAAGGGTATGAGAAGGTGCTTGGTGTAGTCAGACGGTGGGGAAATGGGAACACAGTTCCATATCAGGAACATCCCAAGATGGCTACAATTAAAAATAGTGACAGAGGGCTGGAGAGATGGTTGAGTGGTCAGGAGCATACACAGAAGGCCTCAGTTCAGTTCTCAGGATCCGCACTGGGTGACTCACAACTCACCGTCTGATCTCTATCTCTAGGGTATTTGTCTCCCTCTGCTGGCCTCCATGAGCACCTGCACTCACATGAAAGACACACACACACACACATACACACACACACACACACACACACACACCTATCTAAACTGGTAAGGAGGTGGAGAGCTTAGATTTCTTAAGCTTCTCTGGAGGGAATGGTCCACTCCACAACTGCTTTGGGTAAAGTTTGGCAGTTTCTATCAAAACAAAACATCCCACTATCAAAAAGCTCCGCAGATGGCTTCGTAAATGTTAATTCCTGAGCTTTGGAAATTAGTGTTCACACAAAAACCTGTTTGTTAATGTTGATAGATGCTTTATGCATATTAGTCAGAAATTAGTAATAAAGCAGATGTGTTTATGACGGTAAATAGTTCTGCAAACCATGGAATCTGAAGTAAAAGAGAGTAAGTTGTTGATATATGCACCTTCCTGCATGAATCTCAGCAGAATTATCCTTATTGCAGAAATAATCCTCCAAAGTCATAGGCACCATGGTAATATAGCTGTAGAATTTCTGACACAACAGGAAAGACAAAAACACAGAGCAGATTGGTCACCATCAGGGATTAAGGAAGGTTGGGGAGCAGGCAGGTGGCAGGTGCTTGTGAAGGGCAGTGTGAAGAATCCTTATGCTGATGGAAGTGTGCGCTCTCCTCCCCATGTTGTTACTGTGGTAGAATGCTTGACATTGTGCTGTGACTTTGAAACTAGATAAAGATGACCCAGAATCCCCCTGAATTATTTCTTTTAAGTTCACAAAGCTTATCTCAAAAGGCTTCACTAAAAGAGAGATTTATCAGGCTGGAGAGATGTCAAGAGGTAAAGGTGCCTTTTTTTTGTGAGCCCGATGACCTGAGTGTGATTCCCTAGAATCTATGTAAAGGCAGAAAAGAGAATTGACTTCACATGTTTGTCCTCTGACCTCCACATGTAATCTGTGGCATGTATGCCCAAACATACTCATGTCTCCCACACACATAAGAATAATATTAATATTAAATAAACTCAAAGACATTTGCCAACAAAAATAAATGCTGTGATGGGAAGGTATGGTGAAGGAAACACTGGACTTGCCCGGAGCAGCTATACAGAGAAAGTCTTTTTGTGGCACTGCCATATAAATAGACCCTGAGAGATGGGATGGAACCAACAAGTAGGATGGCAAAAAGCATCCATGTGGATATACTGAAACCTCTAGAGAATCTGTGCACTGGAAAATCTTGGTGTACTCTCACACCTCTGGCTTCTGGATGTCAAGTAAATACCCAACTTGTTTTTAGGTTTGTATTGTCCAGCCTCCTGACTATTGGCTCCCATGAGGGTGCTGCTGCTGCAGCCTAAAGCGATATCTGTAGAAGCAGAGACCCACATCACTGAGATGTTTGCAGACAAGCTGTGCAGTTGTAAAGTTAGCGTCTTTCACCCAGCACATGGGTAATGAGAGCTCGCTGATATTATTTCACACAACTCCTGTCCTTGGAATCTCACAGCCACACTGGTAGTATGGGGCTGGATAATAGCTTTGTGTTCATTTTGCATTCAAGGACATAGACAGTGAAAGCATTGTGTGGTATGTCCTTACTATGCTTCATAAATAAGCTTGAGACTAAAATCTGGCCTGTCTAGTTCTAAGGTTGGTATTTACTGATGAGATATAGTTGTCATTGTGTGGCAGTCACTGTGGTAATGGATGTACATCTGAAGCCAGGTTTTTTTGAACTCAAGAGCCTCTTGTTTCCACTCCCCCGGTGTTAGGACTCTAGCCAAGGAACAAAATAAAACAAAACAAAAACGATGGTTTTTAAGAGTGAATGGTTTGTTGAGAAGATAAAATTGGCAGAGAAGATAATAGTTACACATGGAAGAAATTAGTATATTTTGCTGTAAATAATTGTTATAAAACCACAAGTGCTGAAATACTGAGGGTAAAATGCAATGTTTCCACCGGATACTTGAACTTAATTTTGTCAGCACCATTTACTTTCTATTGTCTTCCCACTACTTGTTTTGAAAGGTGAGCCAGGCTGGATTTCCACACCTATGAGTGGCTAATAGAAATGGTGGACACACTGCCACAACCTTTTGATTCTTATAGGTTGATAGTATGTTTTAACTCTAGAGGTAGCATGCTTTTTCATTGCTCTTTCAGGGTGTTATACTGTAATATTTTTCTAACAAATTCCTCTTCCCATGCTCACACTCTATCACAGCACTGCTAACAATAACTATGGTGCAGAATTAACCTATCGCTGGATAATGACATATGATGATGACACATCACTAAGCACCCCAAAAACAAAATCCATGGGGATCATTTCACAAAGTGAAATAAACCAGACAGAGAAAGATACACACTTAATGCCTTCATTCATTTGCAGAAGTTGATAACCTTTCCATGGAAGAGAAGGGAGTGTATGTGTGGGGGAGGGGAGGCACGGGAGACTGGGCAGGGCAAAAGTTTTGATGGAGTGAGAGCTACCAAAATACAACCCAAATGGGGTCATTTAATTCGATGTGCTCTGCACAGTTGGGTCAGTACTGCTTCTGACACTCTGGATTGTTTCAAAAGTGCTAAAGTATAAAGTTAATATAAAAAGTTCATTAGCATGTTCAGAGGTGGGTCTGTTGACTTTCCCTATCCCATTGTTACATGTAGTATGTTGTATCGAATTGTTGTGGTGCAGCGTGAAGATAGAGAGATGTTGTAGCTTCATAGAAGCCCAACACATCATCACAGGAGCACCTGTTCATGCACAGTCTTCAAGACGCAGAGATGCCTCCAGGGTAAGCAGAGACAACATAGAGATGCCAAGATGGCTTCATGGGAGTCTTCAGGATGCTCATGAGACAGGTTTTACATAAACATGTCCCACGTGTGAAGTGTCAGAGTGGATTTTAAGGCTCTTACATACTTATATCATAGGGGGCAGAGTCGCTGCAAAAAGCGTACCTGTTGTACAGGGACACTCAAGAGCCTTGCGTAGCCCAGGCTGGCTTGTTACATAGCTGGTTATGTCCTAGAATTTCTGACCCATTTACCTTCACTTTCCATGTGCTGCCTGAATGTAATTTTTAAGTGTGGGATTTTAGGCCACTGACGTAGCTCTATGGATGAAGTGACCTGCTCCATGCATTGTAGCCTGAGTTCTAGCCCTGAGACCCACATAGTAGGAGACTCTTACAAGTTGTCCTCTGAACAGTTCACAGGCAGTATATCTCTCTGTGAGGTTAGTAAACAAATGTAAGGAAATTTAAATGTTGGCTCATGTTTGTCCTTGCACAGGCTGGGGGTCTCCCATAGCAGGTTTCTTAGAAGTCCTGTCCTTTCCTTTTTTCTGGCTCAGTGCAGCTTGTTTCTGTGCTGTTATGTTTTAAGGTCTGAGGTAATTGCTTTGCCTTGACTCATTTTCTTCATTTGTCATCTCTGTTAATTAAGAGAATAAAAGCTCCATGCAAGTGAACATCACTTGTATCACACTTCTGATTTGTATTTATTTGCCCATGTGACAGGTGCTCCAAACTTTATTACATTAATTTCATGTAAATGATCACATATTTCAAGAAGAACTGGGGAGCAGGCTCTTTGGTTAGAAGCTGTACTGGTTAGTATTAGCTGTCAACATGACATAGCCAAGTGCCATTTGTGAAGGGGATCTCAACTGAGGGATTGCCCAATTCAGAGTGGTCTGTGGGCACATGTGTGAGGGTTTGTCAGGACTGTTAGTTGATGCACAGGGGCCAACCCATCCCACTCTGGGCGGCATCATTCAAGCGGTCCTAGGCTGTATAAAAAAAGCAATCTAAGCAAAAGCCTTCTTGAGAAGCAGCAAGTAGTATTTCTCCACAGTTTCTGCCTCAAGTTTTTGCTTTGACTTTCCTCAGTGATAGACTATAACCTCTAAGCTGAACCAAGCCCTTTCCTTCTCAGATTTGCTTTAGATCAGAGTGCTTTACCAGAAAAAGAAAGGAAACTAGAAGAAAAATATCTACTCTTCTGACTTATGTATGATGTGTGCACATGTGTGTTTTTATTTGTTTGTATATGAGTGCATAACGCAGGCAGGCATACAGCACTGCATATGTATGGTGATCAGAGAACATCCTTACATGTCATTCCTCACCTTCTCCATAATCTCATGTAGGGCCTCCCGGCCAGGCTTCCAGGATCCCAAAGTCCCATTGTTGTTGCTGCTGCGTAGGCCAAGCTATCAGGCCTTCTAGCTTTCAGGTGTTCTACTGTCTTTATCACCCAATTCACTATGAAATGCCTGGATTACAGGCATTAGCTACTGTGCCAAGCCTTATACGACTCTGGGAACTTGAATACAGGTCCTCATGGCTGCATAGCAAGTGCTTCATTCACAGCCATTTCCCCTGACCTCATGAGTGCTCTGTTCTGAATGGGGCCTGGATTGTCACTTTGTAAAACAGAATTATCTCATTTCAATAGTTCAATATTAAATGTGTGTCTCTCAGTAATTCTAAAAATAATTTAAATCTGGCAGTGATATATTGATTGTATCACTAAAGACAATTTTAAAGACCCAAGCTGGTTTATTTTCTGAGTTCTGAGTGCTACAAATGCTGGTTTGTTCCCTGTGCCATTTCATGTGCCAGAGAAGGATCAAAAGGTCTGCTGGGCCTCAGTACAGAGGCCAGCAAGATCATGTCTGAGATGACACTCCAAACTTCTGATTTTCCTGGATTACAAAGCCCTTGAAGCAATGTGGGTACCCTCACCATGCCTTTCATGGTTCACTCTGACATAGTCAGAAATTTCATTTCAAGCCTCTGGGTAGGTGATGATGTGCCGTTGCCCCCTGAGCTGAACAAATTAAAATCTGATGTTTCCTTCATCTGTAAGTGGGTAGGAGTCCATTGGACATAGCCCATTAGTTGCTTAATTCTTATGGCTGCATGGATGGGACATTGCTTTGCCATTTTGCATGAAGGGACTTTATAGAAAGCCATAAAGAGGGACAGGAAATTTGCAGGCATGTGCTCTGTAAACATGCCATCCCCGGGGCTCCACTTCTTCTGGAGGGATGATTCCTTACAGGCAGTTTCCGGGCCCCCGTGCCAAGAAGGGAATGTGCCCTCTAAATCCCTTCCTACTAAGAATGACTTCCTGGTTTGTGAGGTTCCTCTAAGCACCCTTTGTCTTCTTCAGTTGAAGGGAATTGCATAGCTCATTGCAGAGTAGGTTCAACTTGAGCAAAATTTCACGGAATCAAATCTAGAATGAGTCTGCGTCGCCTCCCACCCTGACAAGGTGCTCCTGAGTTTCAACTTTGGTGACAATGTTGCCTTAGCCAGTGAGTTCTCTTTGGAGCATATTCTAATACATTACTCTTCCTCCACTTTTTATGTGGTGCTAAGGATGGAAACTAGGGCCTCATGAATGCTACTGAATTGCTCTACCCCTGAATCAAAGCCCCAGGTTAGTATTGGGTATCTTCAATCTCCATAATGTCAGCCCATAAACTCACTGTGTAATGTGTAAGATGAAACCAGTCTATACCTCAATCCTTTATCATTTTTTTATGTTTAAAATAAAATACTTATGTCAGGGACAGCCCCCTCTGCCCTTTCTAGAGGACCCACATGAAGACCTGTTGCCTGCCTTTTTCAATCACTTCCCCCTGGCGGGGCTGCGTCGCCAGGCTACAGGGGAAGAAGATGCGCTCAGTCCTGTTGTGACTTGATGTGCTGGTATGTGTGGTGGTGGGGCTCCCTTTATCTGAGAAGTAGGAGAGGGGGGCAGGGAAGAGGGAGAAAGGGTGAAACTGAGAGGAGAAGAGGAAAAGGTATCATGGTGTAAAGTGAACAAAACAAACAAACAAATAAATAAAATGTTTAGAAGGTGAAAATGTTTATAATCTTTCTGGCTTTGTAGACATTGTCATCTACAGTCATATCACCAACCAGTGACTCACCAGAATCTATCACTACTGTAACCTAGCGCCCATCAATCAGCCTTGTCCTCCTCCCCGCTCCCACCTCTTGATAGTCACCATTCTGTTCTCAACTTCCATTGTTCCCTTTTTTATGTTTAATGTGTAGTGTGTGTGTGTGTGTGTGTGTGTGTGTGTGTGTGTGCAGGTGCCATGGTAGGATTGGACTCAGATCATGAAGTGTGACAGCAAGCACCTTTAACCACCGACTCATCTCACCAGCTTAAGCTCATCACTTTTAGATCCCCAACATAAAAAGCCTTTACTTTCTGTACATACATTTTATCACCATTTATTTTACTATTTTTATTTCTACACAGTTGTTCCTTATAGTCATTTTTCTATAATGTAAAATATGAAGAAAGAGTAGAGACTTGCGTGTCACTTAGAACAGGTAGATGTTACTGAGTTCACATCAGAAACAAAACAAAACAAAACAAAACCAAGATGGAAGCCAGGTGTTTTCTAGTGAGAATTCTTTGAAGATTCATAAAAGCCTGGCAAACTATTATTGATGTAAAATCTGAAGTTTTGAATTGTTATTTATCGTGAACTAAACAGAAGGAAGTCCAATCCTTCAGTGATCTGAAGCAGGCCTATGTTCTGTCCCTTTGCTCTGAAACTTCATTACATATTTCCTCAGTGCAAAATTAATTGATCCTGGGGAAGGTGATCGATCATTGAAGGGGAAGCCAGATTGATTTTTATACCATCTCTTACTTGTTTCCATCTTAGTAGAATTACTCTATTATGCTTCTGGAAGTGTTTATGGGCATTTTAAGACATTTACATCTTGATGTATTAAGGTACTTCAGTGGTTTTTAGCCATTATTAAGGGAATTATATTAGGATTAGGCTGGTTATCAATCTCTGAATTTGGCACCTAGCTAAGGAAATCACTGCTTTATCCTCATTAAAGCCGTAAATAGAAGATCATTAACAGCACATGCTCGCTGAGTGCCAAGGCTGGTGTGAAACCCTTCTGCCTTGGGGAAGACTGGATTCATACACATCAGGAGTTAAATAAGAAACCCTCTGACAATTTGTAAAAAGCTCTCTGCATAAAGTACCTTCCCACCTGAGAGCTTAGGGATACTGCAGGAGAGATTGGGGGTATTGTTTAGTTGGTAAAGCACTCACCACAGGGGCATACCAGCCTGTGTTTGACTCCCAGAATTCATGCAAGAAGCCAGGCACAGTGACAACATAGGTATTCCCAGCCCTTGGGAAAGAGGAGAGAGTCAAGCCCCTGGCACTCACTGGCCAGTTTGTGTAGCCTAATCAGTGAGTTCTATGTTTAGTGAGAGGCCCTGTGTCAAACAATAAGAGAGCAAATGATTAAAAAGGAGGCTCATGGCCAGCCTTGGCTTCCACATGCACACATACAAGCCCTGGCAGGCATTGTGCACAAACCCATATGAAAGCATACACACACCACACATCCAGCCACATACTCCTCACATAAGACAAAGACTCTATGGCAACCTTTACCAATTAGGAGTAAGGAATTTAATGTGTTGGGTGTGACGTTAAAATTTTCGCCAGAGGCCAATCCGACTCTCTATTAGCCTCAAAGAAGGAACCTTGAGATTTCTTCCAAAGAAGGGTCATCAAAACAGAGGGAGATAAAAAAGTTACCCATTAGCCATGCTGTAAATTTAGCCTTCAGTGAGGCTGGAGTTGCTGGAGTTTGGTTTCACTTATCTGAGTTTTCTTTTGCCATTGAGATTAGTTCTAATCCGCTTAGGCGAAACCTGGCTGAGAGATTATAAACAAAAGATAATGATAAATGGTGATGCTCCCACTCAGTCACCATCTGGGGAAGGTGCGAGAGAGATTCATAATAGCTTGGTCTAGGTGAGGTTGTTCATGTTGATTGTTTTAATGATCTGAAAGAGAAAGTAAATTGCATGCTAATGAAATTTGCAGAAGATATTAAATTGGAAGGTGTTAGAAACAGGAGCCAGGATGGAAGATATTATATAAACCTACCCTATGTAGGTTAGAAATATGGACAGAAAGGATAAAAGTGTGAAACCACTTATAAAGTAACATAGAGTTGCATTTTTGGGAGACGTGGATAAGGTGAATCTTGAAATGGTCCAAGAGGAATGAAAAGGCAAAAAAAAAAAAAAAAAAAAAAAGCACCAGAGATGAGAAAGATGCTACAATATTGGATTATTGGATACAGATTTCAGCCTGGCATTTCCCCAAAGCCGGGCTCTCACTCCACAGCCTGAACACGTTGAGCCATGGCCTCCCAGAACACAGGCACAGCAGTACACCTCCAAGCCGATCCTGTTCTCACTGCTTCTGGGGCTGTCTCTCTGGTCTCCCCCCCTCTTTTTTTTTTGGTCCTTTCGTATCTTTCAGCTCACCCACCCCTCGTCTGTAGCATTTATTTCTGGTAGCATTAGTAGGAGAAAGATGAAGACAGATTGGAGAAAAGTTGGCAGTGGGAGTGGGAACAGATTAAGGCAAGGGAAGGTTTGTCTTGTGAGCAGAGATTGAAGGTATTGAGTTTTCATGGCTGGTCTTCTGGTCTGGTGGCATCCAAAAGTGGGTGGTGGTGCACATACACTGAAGTGACATAAATTGGGAAAAGGGCGATGATATTATTTAGACCCCCCAAACAGGGAAACAGCCAAAGGTAATTCTGATAAGAAAAGTATACAATCAAAATTCACTGCCAGAACTTATGGAGGCTTGGGAACATGCTGGTCAGTGTTCCCTTGCTGGTTGACACCCATACAGGGAAATCTGAAGAGCTCTGGCTGAATCAGGCAAACATCCACATTTGAACAGAAAAATCCAGAACAGACCCAGGGATGAACGGTGTGGTAGCTATTCCTCTTTTTTTTTTTCTTTCTGAGTCTTACTATGTTTTTGCCATGTGCAGCTATGTCCTTGCTCTTACTATTATACACATATAGACCTATATATTTTCTCCTGACACAAGACAGGAAGGCAGCAGGCTAACATTTTTGGAACATGTGTATTTGTTGGGGAGTATAGTTTATATATAGATACCTGTGGGGAGGTATAGATTATTTTAATACAGAGCCACTGCTTTTAAAAGATGCTTTCTCTGTGTCTAGTGCTGGGGCAAATCAGCTGTCATCCAACTGGGTAGAGACCCATTTTACAGAAGAGGAAAAAGGACCTCAGAGAGGTTGTGTCTTATGTAGTTTGTCCTCAAGTTCACAGGGGTGTAAGAAAATACAGACAGCAACAGAGATGGTTTGAGTGTGCAACTTTAGTGTTGGGGCCATGATGGCGATGATGAGCAGATGCTCGTGGATGGAGTTCCTGCTACTAAGGTTTTCATAATGTCATCAGCTGCAAATTAATGTTCTCAAAGATAGTTCCAAGGAAATACGGATGTTTTCCATGCCTTTCTTACTGATCCCCCAATTGGAAACCCTTAAGGAAGAGGAAGATTTGGGGTGGAGGGGCAGTGTCATACTCAGGATTGAACTCAGGGCCTTGTATGTGCTGGATGAGCACACTGCCACTGAGCTCTTCCAGTGCAAAAATGAAGGTGCTTAAATAACTTGCCCATGATGTAAGGCTTCTCTAGGAACAGGTTTAGATAGAAGTCTATTGCATTTGATGAAGCCACTCTGCCTCTTGCCTGGCTTAAATGGAAAGCAAGTTGAAGAAATTGGGCCCAGAGGGGTCTGGGGACAGGAAAGGGCAGGCATTAACGATCCTGCACAGGGATGGGTGGTCTACAGAGCCACACTAAGTTATTAACTGCTTCTGAGTCAGGAAATAGCATTAGCTATGAAGTGAAAGTTCTAAATTCAAGGTGTCACCCTTGAGTTTTCACTTCTGGAGGAGCCATCTTTATCTGAATTCGCAAGTATCGACTAGTTCTTGGGTGGAAGCTGAGCTAGCGCAGAAATGACCCAACCTTGTCTGAGACAGATGGGCCTGTGGAAACCAAAAGGTAGAAGAGTTAGGGGGAAATTGAACAGGGCAAGTTCAAGTGAGCCTTTTTCTGGTCAGCCAAAGTGATGTCAGGCTGTGATTTCAGGGTTCTCTCCCATGCTTGCACCGTGGCCCTCCTCTTAAAAGATTTCAAAACTTTTTGTCTGATTCTCGTGAGCCTCAAGTCTTGAGAATCAAGGGAAGTCACCTTTCTACCATGACAAGGTGCCAAAATGAACGTTTATTACTTTCCAAATACTTCATTAACATTGTACACATATTCTCCCACATGAACCACTCTAACCCCACTTCCCTAAAGAAACAGAGCCAGTCACTCAGTCACAGACCACGGAGCCAGTGCTTAGAGAGATTAAGACCTTGCTAAGGGAACTCAGGGGACAGCTCTCTCTCTAATTACTTGCCTTGTAATCACATGGACCTAAGTGTGATTCCTCAAACCCACATAAATCACAGGGTGTGTGCTTGTAATCCTATAGCCAGGGTTATAGTGAGTCAGGCTCACTATTCAGCTAGCTGAGCCTACTTGGTGAGTTCTAGGCCACTGAGAGACCATCTCTCACTAAATAGCATGAACAACACCCAAGGAAGGCCAATGCTGACCTTTGACTTATGCACACATACATGCATGCCTGAGCACACTTGCACATACACATTCATACAGCACTGAGGAAAGTGCTCACTCAATTGGGAAGTGCTTGCCATGTAAACATGAAGACCTGGATTTGATTCCCAGAATCCACGAGTGTGCTTAAAATCTCAACACTGGGGAGGCAGAGGCAGATGGATCCCTGGCACTCAGTGGTCTGCCAGTCTAGCCTAATCAATGAATTCTAGGACAGTAGGAGAGGCAATCTCGGATAATAGGATTGATGTCTCCTGAGAGAAGACACCTGAGGTTGACTTCTGGCCTCCATGAAAATGTGGATGCATGTACACAGACACACACACCTACAGTGAGAGAGAGAGAGAGAGAGAGAGAGAGAGAGAGAGAGAGAGAGAGAGAGAGAGAGAGAGAGAGAGAGAGAGAGAGAGCGAGGATGTTTGACCTACTCTAAAATCAATACTGTGAAGTATTGTGTTCTACTGAGAGGATAGGTTAAATGTTCTATTTGCTGTATCATCTCAATTCTTCAGCAAAGACTGCAGTAAATGGAGACATAATGATCCGAAGTCCATTTTCTTGTTGGTTGCACTAGCTGAGCCTCAGATATAACACTTATGTTACTGAGTGTCAAAAATATGACAAACCAGTGAAGATATCTTCTAAGAGTTGGATGGATCAAACAAAAAAAAAAGGATGATGAATTCAGCCTCTCACCCTGCTTCACTTAGAGTGGCAGTGACAGAGTTTTCTAGAGTAAACAGACCCTCCTTGAACCATGTACCCTCCTTTCTTCACTCTCTATTTTCCTTTCTTTTTTCCAACCATCTAATTGCAAATGCCTGATGGGCCCATGGTTTGACAGTGAGTAGCAGAGATGTGGCCAAATTACCTGTAATGGTGTTTTAAAATATATTTTCAAAATTTATTGTCTAGTGCAAATCTAGCTCTATTGCTTGGAGGGGAAGGGAAAGTAAAGGTTTTCCAAGCTCATGACTGCAAGGCAGAAAACCCATCCTTAGAATCACAGTGGGGCATGTGTGTATGATACTGGGATGGAGGGAGGGGAAAAGCTCTGCCTGTCTGGCTTGCTTTCCATGCCATTCTGTAGAGAGCATTGGCTTAAAATTAGACTTGCACACCACTGAGGCTGCTGGTGTGCAAATGGTGGGTTGGCAATCACTTGGCCTCATTATTCATATTATCTACTTAGCAGCTAGAAAATGTAATTCCTCTTGCGATTTTTATCTCTTTTCATTCTTCAGCTTGGCTAATGGCACTGACATTAATCAGTTTGCTAGCTCTCTCTGCCTGTGCCATTGGGACAGCTCTGGGCCTTGTTCAGAAATCAATTTTCCATCAGTTCGCACCTGTACCTAAAACAAATATGCTTGCTGGCACACTGCCAATATTTCTAAGAGTCATGGAGGTAATGAGACCCTAACATACATTATCTGCATCAATGAAACATGCCATCCAGGCCTGATGCTTGGCTTACACAATAGCAGTTAGGCATATGACAGAGTTGGGACATGTTTCTGTTCACCAAGTGACACTCTTCCACCTGTGTGACAAGAAACCAAGGTGATGATGCTTCATAGATTCTCATATGGTGGCAGTTGGTGTGTTGTTGTCTCACACATGTATGTGAGTGGTTGTTCATGTCTGTACAGGTATTCCTGCATATAGAGGTCAGAGGTCAACCTCAGATGTGTTTCCTCAGGATCCATCCAAATTTGTCTTTTTCTGTTTTTGAGACAGTCTCCCATGGAGCCTGGGATCCACTGATTTAGCTCGACTGGCTAGCCAGCAAGTCCCAGGGGCCTTCCTGTCCCTGCCTCCCCAGCACCCAAATTGCAAGCACATATCCTGTGCCTTGACTTTTACATGAGTTCTAGGATTGAACTCAAGTGCTCTTGTTCACGTGGTAAACACTTTACCTACCAAGGTATTTTCTTAGACCAATTGGGTTTGCTTTTGTTGAAACGAGTGAGTTGTAATCCTAAGAGTTGATGTTATCCCTTTCTTCTTTCCCATCATCCCATGAAGAGAGCAGCTGTTTAGTCTTGGGGGACAATGGTCCTGACCTTGGAGGCTCTGCTGGGAGAGGAGATGCCTTCCCTGGCTCAGTCATCAGTATTCAGTCGCATGCTGGGTCATTGTGGAGGTTGTGCGACTCTGTTTGAATTTTATACAGAGGCACGGAGAACATACCGTTCCTTCATTAAAGGCTTATTAACTGCACTTTGTGAAATGGGGTGAAAACAAATATGCTCCCAAATGGCTTGTGTGTTTATTACCCTCCTGCCTGATACATAAACTCAGGGCCTAAGGGAATGTTGCACAATCAAGGACTTAAAAAGAAATATGCAGTCATGTAGCCTGTGCCTGAGAGAGGTGAGGGAGCTCAGAAGCTTCTAATGTACATGTTACTTCTTTCTCAGTCCTTTGAGCAGAGGGCCAAGAAAAGGGGAAATTGAAATAAGGCAGTAAGGAGCGGTGAGCAGTGAGGTTTCACATCAGCTACTGCTTAAATATCTCCAACTGCCAATTCAAAACCTGAAGTCCAGCAAAGGCAGACCTATTCTGAGCACTGACATGATACACAGGTTACACATTTTTTTTCCAACAATGGGCCACAGCCAAAATGCAGGTGAACTAAAGATGTGTGTACAGTTAACCTCAGGCTTGATGTGTGTGTAGAAACATAAGTATTGTGTCTACACTGAGCGCCCATTCAAGATACATCCTTATATAAAGGTATATATATTATGGAAAGGTAAACATATATATGAAAGCATGTATTCCAACCACCCCTTTTGGTTCCAAGCAATTGGTGTAAACAAGACTGAAGCTGTACTAAATATAAGGAGCAACACAGACAAGGAATTTGATGCTAGAGAGATGTCTCAGAGGTCAAGAGGGCTTGCTGCCCTTGCAGGGTGCCTGAGTCTGGTTCCCAGAACACATGTCAGGACCTCCACAACCACCCACTACAGGTACAAAGCATATGACTCCCTATTCTGGTCTCCAAAGGCGCTGCATACACACACACACACACACACACACACACACACACAAGCATGCACCAAATATGAAACAAAAAGAAGTCTTTAAACACATCCCATATCACCTGTTATGACAGAACTATTGAAAATGAAGTACAAAAAGAAACACAGACGCCTCAGATTTTGACTAGGATTCAAATGTCTAGTGCCTGTGAGTAAGAGAGAAGGGCCGTGGGCCACTGAGCCTGGTTCAGGAGAAAATAGTCTTCAAATTGGTAATGCTTGCAAGCCAGGAACTCAGAAGCACTGATCTCTACACACACACACAGTTAATATTTCCCAGCCCCACACAGCTCCTAGGCAAGGCTGCCTGCTAGTTGTAATTGAAGGATCTAGTTGATTCTTTACCACCTGCCTGTGTTCTAAAATGCAAAATAGCTCCACTTTTTCTTCCTGCTGAGAGGTTTTCCTTTTAGGATGTAAATGGCCACGACTTTAGATTGAATCTCCATCCTGTTTTTTTTTTTTCTGGTCCCCAAGTACTAGCTCATTAATCTTTGTCCATTCTGCAGTCTCCACAGCAAAGAAGAGGGTGCAGAGCCTGCTGGGCGGCATGAAGGGAGGGAGCTCATTCAGACAGACTTCATGCTCTTTTTTCTGTTCCTCCTTTGCACTGTCCTTGCTCTGTAGACCTCAGATCCTACCAAGAAGCCTCGCATCCACATAAACAGCCCACTAACCCAACATGTTACACGGCAGTAAATCACCAGTTTCATTAGCAAAGAAACTGTGGCTTCTTTTCTAAAAGTGGGCTAGCACACAGTCAGCACACTGTTATTTATCTCATGCCAAGCTGATATTTTTAGAGTCAACATCGAGACAGGTGAGTGCGCTGCATCAAAATATTAATTATACACCAAATTGGCACTGATAGCAAATACTCATTTGCGGCCTCCTTTTCCAGGGGGAAGGCTGAAATGGGCTGCAGAGCAAAAGTCTAAATAATTCAAAAGAGCTTTAGTCGCAGTGGGCAGTCTCCACCAACATCAAAGTCATGGCCATCCACTTTTAATCCACACCCTCGGCTTTGTCTCTTTTGCAAACAGCTTTGAATGTCAGGGCCCCTTGTGTCTTCAATGTATCATTAACGACGTGTTCCCAGCCAGGGACAAATGCACTGTCAATAGCTTGGGAAAAGTTCAGAGATCTTGACTCAGATGTGTGAGGAGCTCTCAGGTTGCAACCTTGGTTTAAAGCCAGCACAGGCTCTGGCAGCTGTTTGCCTTGAGTGAGTTCCTTCAAGGTTTAGAGACTCCTTTTCTTTCTTAATATTAGAAGACATTGTTGCTTAGCTTGGAGGATTGTTACAAGGGTTATAAATAATTTTATATTGCATGTAACAGGTAATATCCATGGAGTCCATCAAAATAAGGACAGGTTGGTAATAGGCTTTATTTGTCAACCTGTGGGCCAGTGAGATGGCTCAGCACGAACAGGCACTTGCTGTCTCAAGCCTGATGATATGAGTTCAAATCCTAGGACCCACATGTTGGAAGAAGAAAACCTGTTAATGACAGTTATCATCTGACATCTACACACACACACACACACACACACACACACGTGTCATGCATGTTTAAATATATATACGTACCAGCACACAGACATACAGTAAATGTACAAAGTATAATTAATTGTCAAATTATTACAACCTGGAATCAGAGTCTGGGCTGAGAAACTGTTGATCAGGTTAGCTGTGGACATATCCGAGAGTGATTATCTTGGCAATAGACAGGGCTAGGACCACTCAGTACATTTTGGGGAGAATCACTGGCCTAGCAGAGATGCCTGAACTAGGTAAGTCAGGAGAAAACTAAGGGAGAATAACTAGGCAGGATTGCATTTGTTTCTCCCTGTTCATAACTGTAGTTATTGAATGACTAGTTGCTCTGAATTCCTACCTCGATTTTCCCTCCATGATGGACTGTAACTTGAAACTAAAAGCTGAATAAATGGTTTCTTTCCCAAGTTGATTTTGGGTGGGAATACTTTATCATAGCAACAGGAAAAAAAAGTGAAATAGACAGCCTGGCAGTAGCATGTGCCTCCTGTAATCCTAGCTCTCAGGAGGCTGAGGCAGAAGGCTCACAGGCTGGGGGCCAGCTTGAGCTCAAAAGCCAATAGAATGATACTAGTTCGCATAGCAGGGATTTAGGATTCTGTGATTCTGAGAAATTCTCAGCAGCTACTTAATAACGAGTATGATTGCTAATAGCTATTCCAGTCCTGGCTTCTCCAGAGGCCTAGGTGAGATTGAACATGTAGAGATTTTGCTGTAACTCTCATTAGATTCCTTTTCTTTAACCATTGGGGCTAGAGAAGTAACTGAATCCCTCTGAAGAGGAGAGGAAGAGTGCCTCCTCATGGTTACCTGAATGGCAGGCATTTCCTTTAGGGCCATATGACTTGAGTGACAGGGATCCTCAGATGCCTCCTATCCAGGTCATGAAGCATGAGTGATCAGATTTAGAGGGACTCAATGACACTTACAAATAATGCTTACTTATCTGTATCCCACCACTGCAGCTCAAGATCTATGAGAAGGTTATTCTGTTTTCCTTACCCATGACAATATATGCCTAGAAACCTAGAAAGTCCTTGGGACAGAGTTGAGTTGAAGGATATATCTGAAGGAATTAATAAATATTAAACAAATTGCAGGCTGGGGAGATGACCTACTAGTAAGGAGCTGCCACGAAGACCAGAGTTTGGAAATCCTCTGCCCATGTAAATGCTGACTGGGTTTGATGTCCTGCCTGTAATCCCAGCATGGGAAGACCAAAACAGAGGATCCCTGGAGCAAGCTAGCTAGTTTAGTTAGCCAAATCAGTGAGCTCTGGGTACAAATAAGAGATCTTGCATCAATATATAAGGTAGAGAGTGGTTTGAAAAGACAGTCAATGTCAACATCTGTCCTTCACACACACACATGCGCACACACATGCTCACACCATTGCATAAAGGTGAGTCTATTATACACATGCAAATGTACATCCATGCCACACACATGAACATGCAAAAAGAGTATCTAAGAACACTCAATAAATTGGAGAATTAAACCCAGTAGTTTCGAGCTCAGTACTGACAGAGATCTTGACATTTTGAGTTGGCCTCAGTATAAAATGAAGAGGAGATGAGGGGAAAGTAAGGAACACACATTTACCCAGGGCTTTCAGCAACAGGCATGGACAAAACAAAACAAAACCCCCCAAATGAAAAAAAAAATGTACACACAGGAGGATTTAGACTCAGAAAATTAACTCTATGAAACTAAATCTCAAACTGGAGTAGAGGGTAATGGGAACAAAATGGCTAATCAGCATTTGAAATGGCCAGCAGTAGAGCCGCCAAAAATAGCTGTGGTGTTGCTTGCTCTGTCTCCTCCATCTGCTCAGCCTTGAAATTCTGCCGGTTGTATTTTCAGTTGAAAACAAACATGCTTACAGTCCTATCTTATGATGAAATGGGGTTATGTGAGATTCATCAAGTGAGTCAGTGGATGTGTTCTGCAGACTCACTGAGTGTCTAATGTTGTGGCTTAGGGCTACAGGAACAAATGCTAGAGAATTTAGAATTGCTTGGGGTCATTTAGCTCCATTCTCAAAGGTCCTGTCCTGATACACAGCCTGATCTGTACTTAGAAACAAACACTGGATGAATGACTAAATGTGTAATTGGAAAAGGGTACTTGAAAATCTTGCAGGATGATGGCTCAAAGCCTATGTGTACATAAATAAGCATGCATACATGCACACACATGGGTGAGTTCATAATGTTCCACATGTATTGCACACATTATAAAATGGCAGGCACTCATGGTTGGTATTAACTATCAACTTGGTGCAACCTGGGAAAAAATTGCCATTGAATTCCCCAGATTAGGTTGACCCATAGGCATGTGGTGGTTGTAGGTAATTATCTAGATTGTGAATTGATGTAAGAAGAATTAACCCATTGTAGGTACCACCATTCTCTGGTTTTGGACCCTGAATTACGCAAGCAGAAAAGGCTAGCTGAGTGTTAAGGCAACAGGCGGCATGGGTATAATCTTTTTTTTTTCCTGTTCTTGACTATGGATGTGGTGTGACTAGTTCCTGCCTCAGTTTCCCAAAATGACAGACTTTAACCTGGACTTGTAAGCCAAATAAATGTCTCCTTTCCTTCCTCAAGATATTTTTTGTTAAGGCATTTTGTCACAGTGACAGGAATGATACTAGAACATAGAACATTCTCCACCTCTTGCCACCCATTTGTCTAAAATTAAAGCTATTTATTTAAAGACAGAGAAACTCTGAAAGCACCCAGTTCTTGCTGCTGAATTAAAAATGTTGGTTGTAAAATATCATCTGAAGAGCTTTCGAGAGTGTCCTCCACAAGCTTCCCTTTTCTAGAAATTTCTAGGCTTTGGTTTCTAGCTGGGAAAGATTATTGACATTAAAAATTAGTGAATTTCGCATATTCCAAGCTTTTCTGTGTGTGAAAAAGCGTGCATGGTATTGACGAGGCAGCTCACATATTTCACATTGCTGTTTGGTGTCCCTCAGCTGTGTGGGAGGCTAGATAGTATTAACAGGCTGTAATTCAGCCTAATGGAATTCCTCAAAAGCTTAAACTCTCACATGCACTTTTCTAAAAATGTTTATCAGATACAAGAGTCTTTAGGGTCTCATGTAAGTAAAGACACTTTAACTTCACCCTTTTCTATTTGTGTCTCTTTCAATTCCTTATTTTGTCTTATTGCTCTAAGTAAGACCTCAAGTACTATAAATTGGAGTTGAGAAAGTGGACACACCTGTCTTGTTCTTGATATTAGTGGAAATGTTGAGATTTTACATTTGTGACTAAGTTGATATGTTCCATCTATCCCTAGCGTCTTTAAGACTTTATCGCAGAGGGATTCTAGATTTGGTCAAAACTGTCTCTGCATCCACTGAGATGGTCTTATGACCTCTCACCTTGAGTCAATTTGTGTGATGTATTACATTACTGATTTGTGTATATGAAAACATGTTTTCATCTCTAGAATGAAGCCACCTTGATCATGGTGAATAGTTTTGGGGGTGTATTATCAAATTTCTTTTGTTAGTATTTTACCAGGAATTTTTACACACTTGTATTCATCAGAGAGCTTGGCCTATAGTTTTGTTTGTTGTTTGTGTGTGTCTTTCTTTGTTTGTTTTTGGTATCAGGGTAATATCGGTTTTATAAAAGAATTTCATAATATTCCCTCCATTTCTAATTCATGGAGTTGTTTGAGAAGCATTGGTTTTAGTTTTTCTTTAAAGATCTGGTAGAATTCAGCAGTAAGTCCATCTAGGCCTAGTCTCTTGGATGTTCACCAGAACTTGATAATAAAACGCTATTGTTGAAGACAGCACACAAGTCGGTCACTGAATATAAAAAAGTCAAGTTGGTACTGACTAGGAAGTTTCCTCCCTGGATAGCTTTAATAGTATTGGAATATACTATGCAGGTTTCTGGGAGGATATGAAATAATCAATAGTCTTAAGAAGTTCTGAACCCCATAAACTGAGTAATGGCCAGCATGAAAAAATAGGCAACAATGGCATGAATGTTATGGGGTTAACTAATCACTTTCTGTTTGGATCTAAGGCCTACTCCACAGGACGAAGCATATGTCTAGTACTATAAATCTGTCAAGAATTTGGGAACTCACAGGCCCCAGGGGTAAATCTATGACTATTAATTTGCTAAGTGGACATAGTGTCAAACTGCCCTTTAAATCCATCTCTCTCTAACCTATAGACTAGTAAAGTCTTAGACCTCTTCAGAGACAATTTTTTTATGTGCAGTGGATGGTGGTTAACACCAAAACTCACCACTGGTTAGAGTGCAGAGACTAAGTGACTCTCCTGTGCTTAGTCACAGACCGGGAATCTATAGCTCATCCCTCCTTGTAGGCTAAGAAAACATTGCAAAAGAGATATAAGAAGGTTGCCAGGGCCAGAGAGAGTACTACAGTAATGCAGTGTCTTCTTGACACAATACACAGTACTGATACACTCACAGAAACTGTGATTGCCTGCACAAGACCCACCCAAGGTCAAGACAGTCAATGTTTTTGCATGGGAGGAAAAGCTCATAAGGCCTAACCCCTTACTAAGGAGGTATGGAGAGTTGCTGGCTTTTGGGAAAGGAGTAGTCAGTTTTCTTAAGGGTATGCCTTCTAGTAGGTATTCCTTACTTCATTGGATGACATCATTCACAGTAAGTGTATGGACAACACAAACTGGAGTCCATTGGTTATTAAGTTTTTTTTTTTAATATGATGTGATGTTGGGAAGTTATGGTGGTGGGAGTGAATCCAAGGTGATTTAAGAGGAGTTGGGATGAAGGTAATAAAAATGTATTATATGAAATTCTCAAAGAATTAGTAAAACTAATTTTTTAAAAAAATATATAGAAGGAACTAAAAAAATCTATGCAGCAAGAAATAAAATAGCTTAGTAAATGGAGAAATGAAATGAGCAAAGTACTCTCAAGAGAGAAAATACAAATGGGCAATTAACATAAAATTTTTTGAACCTCACTAGTCATGGGGAAATGCAAATCAAAACTACATAAGATTCCATCTTACCCCCACTTAGAGTGGCAGTCATTAAAACAAATAATGGCAAATAATAGCAAGGACATGGGCCGAAAGGGACTTTTTTATACTGCAATGTAATTCAGCCTGTCATTATGAACTTGTCAGGGCGATTGCCAAGCAACATAAAAGCACATCTTCTATAGGGTTCAGCTGTGCCACTCTTGGGTGCTTACCACAAAGACTCTTGAATGACCTAGAGTTTCTTGCTTGTCAGTGTTCACTGCATTTGTAAAGTTCTGGAAGCCATACAGATGTCCATCCAGAGAGAACTGGATAAAGTAAATTTGGTATATGTACACTAGGGAATTTCTCAGCCATAAAGAACAAAGACATGATGTCATTTGCAGGAAAATGGATGTAACTGGGGATAACCATAAAAGTGAATCAAGTTAGACTAAAAAAGACAAACACATGTTTTCTTTCATGTGTGGCTCTTAGATTTTATGTGAATCAATAAAGCCATGTAGCCATATATAACATGAAATAAGAAGCCAATTGTCTGCAGGAGCAAAGGGGACTGATGGGGGGGGGCGCGGACAAACAGAGTAGGAGGAAGCTGGAAGTATGACCAAAGTATATCATATTCTTGTACAAACAAGCCTTTATGCAACTCAGTACTGTGTGCAATGAATATACACCAATAAAATAAAGATAAATCAACCATAAAAACTCATCTCCATGTTGTAGAAATTTACAGTCAAAATGTTCGTGGTCAACGATGCTTATCTGGATGGTGGCGGAAGTGATAGCAGTGTGACTCAGACTGTGCTGAGCTGATGAATAACTCCAGAGACCTTGTTCCAGTGAGTCCCTATTAGGCACATCTGGATTAGAGCTAGGCTACTGTATTCCTAATGAACACTCAGAGCTGGGAGTGCCCAACAATGGAACGCATTTTAAATAGTTAGAGGTGTGTGTGTGTGTGTGTGTGTGCACAGATAGACAGGTGTCATTTTTCAGGCATTGTCCACTGTGCTTTTCTTCACAGGGTCTCTCACTAGTTTAGGTACTCTCTAGGTAGGCTAGGCTGCCTGCCCAGGGTGCCCCAGGGACCCCTTTGTCCAGTGCTAGAATTACAAGTGAGCACTAACACTTCATTTTTTAATAAAACAACAACAAAAGAGAAACACACAAAACAAACAAAAGCATAGTTTGGAAGCGTTAGACCCAGGCTTTCACGCTTACAAGGCAATCGCTTTACTGAGTGAGCTCTCACAGCTGGGAGCACTGCGCCTCTACCCAACCACCACACACCGCACACTTTTACTACAGAA
This sequence comes from Pachyuromys duprasi, assembly GCA_028658305.1. Lineage (NCBI taxonomy): Eukaryota > Metazoa > Chordata > Mammalia > Rodentia > Muridae > Pachyuromys > Pachyuromys duprasi. Next base: position 15,478,746 of record CM053757.1, on the reverse strand, counting down.
ACCTCTCTTACTTCATTACAGCTCACACAAAAAATGCCTTGTTACAGAACGGTCCTGCACACATTTAGGTGGATCTTCCCACCTCAATATCCACCTAGAAAATCCCTTTCTGGCTTGCCAGCCTTTATCTCGTAGGTGATTCTAGGTACTGTCAATCTACTGTGAGCACTGACCTCCACACAAGTCTTGTGCTTATGAGCAGAGGGTGGCCTACTGTTTCTTTCTGCCTCTGGGCTTGGGGGTCAGTGGAGAATGATGTAGTTGGATTGGAGTCCCAAAAGATTCAGCACCCCTGGATTCCTAAGCAATTCCTAGACATTGCCTTTCAAGGCAAAGCTTTTTTGAGTTACTCCCAGGGGGCACAGAACTTATTGCTGTATCCTAGTAGAGAAAGATAGATAAGCTATGACCATGTGTGGATACAGACTCCGAACAGAAGGAGCTTTAATCCTGTGGGTATTTTTTCCCCCAACTTTACACTTGATTTGTGCTTGAGTTACAGAATAACTTTAGGAGTGTTATTTGTCAAATCAGAAGGAGATGTGCAAGTGTGTATAGTAATGGGGATCATCTTCCTTCCAAATGACACCATTGAACAATCTCTGAACAATGCCTTCTTTTCTTTGCGGATGTCACAGAAGTATTGTTCCATTGATTTGTTGGGAAGGGTGGATATAGATTGCTGGAATAAGTTGGCCTTCTCTCTGTGATTGGTGCTTCAAAGAATAAAACCCCACTGATGCACCTTGTATATAATCAATGGGGGATGAGGAAGTCAGCCATTGACTGGGATGCTGGCAGGTGCCCTCATCATCAGCCCCATTTTAATCACAGTGGTCATAGGAAGAAAAACATTCATACGCCGTCTGATGCTTCACTTATTAAACTGCGGCTGGTCGTTCACGGAAAGAAGCTGGGGTCGTTCTCTTGGGTCCTTTTCATTGAACATGTTTCTCTCTTTAGTTGTCCAGCCTCTGTCTAATCCATAAGCAAGACTCATTTTGACTTACAACATAGCTAGCTCTGCAGTACCAGATGTATTAAGAATTATAAACTGGAAAAGTAAAGACAGATGCATCATGGAGAGAAAATGCTTTCCCAGGCAATTTGAAAGGATAAAATAATGCAATATCTTTTGAAAGCAGTGTGGGGTTGAGGCCGTCTGTGAAAGAGAGCAAACTGAATGACTGCTATGAAAGTCAGCTCACAATCAGAGAATAACAATTTCACAACGCAGTGTAGGAAGAGATGGGGGAATTGGGAGATCTGACACCTTTGATGCTTGAGGATGGTATAGAGCAGGCAAACGAGGAGAATACAGAGAAGGGCCAGACAAGAGGCAGAAGGATTGAAAGCGGGATCCGGCACTTTTAAGCAAAGTGATGGGGAGAGGAAGGGAGCTGCAGGACGCCTTGGCTGCAGCATTTCAGACAAGGCGAGGGCTGTGACTTCCGAGCCTTGTATTTTGAAGCTGCTTTTCCTCAGTTCTACTATTTTGCCTAAAAGTGATCATTAGTCACGTGGGTAATAAGGGCTGCCTAGAGGTGTTCGAAGCCGCAGCATGGATAAAATCTGGAAAGAAATGGAAGGACCATGCGGTAAATGCTCTTCCTCTGGCTAATAGGAATTCAGCACCCATTACTTTCCACCAGGAGCTCTGTAAATGCTGGCCATGTTGGTGCTGACACTGATTTGGTTGAATAGAATGTATAACTACAAAACAGCATACTTATACTTCACAGTATGTGGAAACTATGTTTTCTAGTTGAGGGCCATGCATTGTCTTGTTAAGATTAAACCAGAGGAGGAAGTAGGTCTGTGGGGAGCGATTGTTTTTCCACATTTCTTCCCTAATTTACTTTCATTATTTCTTCCTTAAAATGTACCAAAATTTGTGCACTTCACATTGGTGTGTGTGTGTGTCCATGTGTGAGATGTGCTTAGGCATGTGTTCAGATTGTGTCACTGAAAATAAAAATTTTTCAATGTGACCGTCATTGGTGAGTCCTGCCTTGTTTTTGGACTTGACTAGAAGAAATGTGGTTAATAAAGAAACTGGGGATGGGAAGATGGCTCCGTTGGCAAAGTGCACTCTCTGTGATCCTGAGAGCCCTAGTGTGATTCCTGTAAGTTGCTGTTAAGTAGCTGGGCGTGTGGTACACAGTTGAAATCTCAACATGGGGGACTTGGTGGCTCCCTGGGGTTTTCTCGCTAGGCAGCCTAGTAGAATCGGCAAGGTTGAGGCCAGTGAGATGCGTTGTCTCAAAAAACTCAGCGCGGATGGATTCTGGAGAATGATACCCGAGGCTGACCTCTGACCTCCACAGTGCACCCACATACACATGCATGCACATACAAAGCAAGGAAGAAGGAAGGGAGAGGCGGCAAGAATGCGAGAAGAAAAAAGAGAACTTGGACATTGCAGGCAAGTATCTCAGCAGCGTGGTGGAAATACGACTTTTCATTGGAAGAAACAGTTCCATGGAGGTTTTAAGTAGGAAAAAAAAAAAAGAAATAATTACATGTGACTTTTTTTCCCTGGTGAGATGTATCCCTGAGAGCTTACCCAGAAATTAAACTTCATCAGTAATCCACCGTCAACGAGGCATTCCAGAGCTGCAGCCAGCTTATTAATATCCGTGTTTGTCTTGGCTCCAGTTCTATGTTGTCTTCTTGAGCTCTACTTGATGTCTAGAGGAAAATAACTAGTAATTTGTTTTTCAGCACAGAAAGTTCCTGTACTCCCGCTGAGTTTTGCCCCTGCGTATGAACCGTTTTATTTGTCCTTTTTGCACATTGTTTAAAAGTAAAACTCTGTGTTTCTGGGGACTCTACGTGTCCCTGCTACTCCAGTTTCAGATTTGGGTATAAAAAAGAGCTGCCTGGAATAAATAGTTCAATGAGACCCAGCCTGGGACTGAATCCCTGAACACCTCAGTCCTCTGCTTCTTAGAAAATGTACTTCAAAGCCTTGCATGCACCGTGCGGATCTGACATGTTTTGATCTGATGCTAACCTGTTTCAACCTGGACTTCCACCATACAGTGACATACCATTGCCTCTGGGCTCCTGCAGTCTCTCCTCTCTGCTTATGTTGCCCCACCCCCCTGAATTTGGGGAAATACATATCCCACTTTATCTCCAAATCCTGTCTTCCCTTCATGGTCAATTCAAATAATTAGTGCTGATATTTCAATACATCTACATTGTGATTTAAATTAAGGGTAAAAAACCCTTGATTTTTCCTGTACCCCAATATATAGATGCATATGTATAGTATCATCTATGGATGGAGGAAGTGTCACCCAAAGGGGGTGAGTGGCTTGTTCCTAATCACAGAGCTAGGGTTCAAGAGATCTGAATTTGAGGCCAGGCACACTGTCTTTAATGTCAGTGTCTTCAGCTGCCCCTGACAACACTCACAGCCCTGAATCTGTTCCTGCTATTCTTTATTACACTTATTATCTTAGTTTATTATCAGCTGTTATGTAAGGCTAATCTCATGTCTGCGCATAATGTATTTTGAGTATTCCCTAAACCTGGATACTTTCTTTTCTTTCTTTCTTTCTTTCTTTCTTTCTTTCTTTCTTTCTTTCTTTCTTTCTTTTTTTCTTTCTTTCTTTCTTTCTTTCTTTCTTTCCCTTCTTGTAGACCCTTGTTTCTCATCTAGTTTCATGTCATCTATTCATTCAAGAGTTTGTGTATCTATGAAGACTGGGACCCACGCTTGAGAGAAATGCTACTCTTTCTGAGACTGAGTTAACACCTTTAACATGATCATTTTCACCTACCTTCATTTTCCTACTCAAAATTCAACATATACATAAACTGTGTTTTCTTTGCTCATTCCCCTGTTGTTAGACACCTAGGCTGGTTCTGTATCTTAGCTATTGTGAGCAGCGTTGCAGTAAACATGGGCGGGCCACTGTCTCTGTGATTTGTTCACTTGGAGTCTTCTGGTATGAACATCAGCTTCAGCATGTAAGACAGGCAGCTGCTGTTGGTCTTGTTCAACAAGACTGAAATGGCCCCTCCCTTCCCACTGTCCCTATCACTCTAGTTCTCTGCTTATTATTTTTCTGCTTTGCACCTGTGTTGTAAATTTATTCATTAAATACACATTGTCTGGCTGCATTGCTGGCTCATTTCCTAAGCAAAGGTGGAAAATATCCTCCCTTCAGGAAGGTCGTCTGGGTTTTCATAGAGGCAAGCGATCCATATCTGTGGATGATGCACTAGGAGGTGGCTGGCCACGGCTCACCTTCAGTACGCTGTGTATTCCTGTATTAAGGAGGCAGGTGAATACAAGGTCACAGACACCTGGGGAAATATGCTAGTCAAGGACTGGGGAGGTAGTTCAGTGGGTAAGAGCAGCTGCTGTGTAAGGACCTGAATTCAGATCCTCAATATCCATGTTACAAAAAAACAAACAAACAATTGAGGTGTGGCTGTGTGATATGGGAAGACAGGAGCATCATTGGACTTGCTGTCTGCCAGCCTAGCTCTAGGTTCAATGAGAGACTCTGCTTCAAAGGGGTAAGGTGCAGAATGACAAGCAGGACCTTTGAAGTTCTCCTTTGTGCTCTAGATGTGTGTGTGTGTGTGTGTATGTGTGTGTGTGTGTGTGTGTAGACATGTGCACCTGCACACACAGGTGGGAACACACACTTGTGCTTAAAGACACACACACACACACACACACAAATAACTTTTAAAAAGATGCCAGTCGAGTCCGTGTGGGCTTGGAGCACACATTCAGGTAAGCCTTGGATCATGTGTGTGATTTTACTGTGTGGACACCAGGAACACAGGTAATTCACAGGACATAGGCAGAATAAAGCCCCACACTCCCAAGGAGAGGTACACCATCATACATTTAGGTGGTGTATCATCTGAACAGTACTGTGTCCTGATCATTGGGAGTCAGTTTGCCTGTTTTCAGATGCAACATCTGAGAGTTTGCTGGTGTATTGCAGGCAGTGGGGAGCCTCTGAAGCTTGTATGTCCAGCCACAACCATCCAAGCGGTGGTTTTCAAAGCCTGTAGTGTATGATGAGATTTCTTTCTTCTTTGGGAATATTTCTACAGTTACAATCAGTCAAAAATGAATACATTACTTCGCCATCATGGACTTCCACCAGAGCTGAAATGTCATTATCTTTCTGAGGCCCATGTTCTTGCATGACTTCTACAACATAACGATTCCTAGGAGGCCAAAGGAAAGTGTTGTATGGATATTTACTCTAAGAGTAAAAGAAAATTGATTTAGTCAATACAATCCAGACTGCCTTTGTCTCACTCTCTATTTACTTACTTGTTTATTTATGCATGTGCAGTGATGAGGATCAAACCTAAGCCTGTGCACCTGTCACCCAAGCATGCTGTCATTGAGATATTCCACAGTCCCTGCATTTTTTGAGACAATGTCTGTTATGTGACATCTTCTGGGAGGACATAAACACATATCTATTCAACCTAGATAGACTAATACCAAAGTCCAGTTTGGTGAACCAAGGTGTTTGGGGGAGCTTCTTACAAGAGTAAAAGGTGAGAGATTACTTGCAGGAGGCTCTATCAGAAAGCCCACCCCAGCATTGTTGATAACTCTGAAAAGCTAAAGTCCTGATGTACAGGCAGCTCAGCACACAGAAGAGTTTTCTCTTCTCAGCAGCCCTGACTGCTTATATAATCTTAGGGAGGGAGGGCATTTTTTTGGCTGGTATGTTTCAGGGACCTCCTGAATCTTCTGAGTCATTTTCTTCCTAAGTCTTAAGGAACACCCCACCCCAGGATGGGATTTTCTAATACTGAGGATGCAGCCATAAAACAGCATCTTTCTAGGTGGTCCACACTTAGCTGGAACTGGAGTGCTGCCTATAGCTCCTGAGAGCAGGATGACAGGTGTGAATTGTCATGCATGCATAGCTTAGTATTTTAACCTGACATTCAGCAATGTAAATACAATGGCTAACACAAGAGAAGTAGCAGAGTACTAGGGAGCATCTAGCTTCTCTAAGAGGCACGGCCCCACTGTGGTCAAAGATTGCATCTTGTCATAAACATCCAGAATGGCAAGAGTTTAAGGCTGAGTTTTACATGTTGCTAACTTCTTCATAAGTCCTGAAAATCTTAGTGTTCCGTGTAGTCTAAGCAAGTTGGTCATTCAAATGTGCTCACTTCCTGCTGTTTAATTTAGACCAAACAGCCTTATCCTAGAGTTTCTGAAAGATAGGTGAAGGCAAGTGTGGCTGCATGTAGACCACCTGTTTACTTATCATCCTCATTGAGCACCTGCTAAATGAGATTCTAAAGTTACACAGCAGAGTCAGGAGGTAGAGTCCTTCTGGTTCTGGCTCACTCCTCCCTTGCTTCACCTTTTATTCCTCTCTCCTCCCTTCTCACTTGCTTCCTTCTTTCTTGCCTCTCTAGCTCTTTGAAGCCCCTCCCCCTTTTCTTCTGTATCTGGCCATGTTTATATTCCCCTTTCTGTCTGTCCCCTGTCCCCCTCTCTTCTCTCTTTGGATCCATCCTTCCTCTTCTTCTTTTCCTCTTTTTCTTCCCTTCTGCTCTCTTCTCCATCTCCTGTAATTTTTTCTCTCTCTCAGTATTCCTCTCTTCCCTCCCCTTCCTTTACCCCCTCACTTCTCCTTGTGGCTAAAGCCTTTAAATGAGTCTTTTCACTGGAGGTTTGTGTGCTTAGGCTGTCTCTGCACACAGCTCTGGGCACTATTCCTGGGTTCTGTCCTCTGCGGATAAAGGTTGCCACTGGGCTTGAATACTAAGTTTCAAACTCTAATACACTGGTGGGAGATTTGCAGCAACAAGCAGGTTCCCTCTGCATCTGCAACTCATCCAGGAGCAGTATTTGTTGATAAGCAGCCTCATTTGGCCCCGTGAAACAGCTGATGTGCAGGTGATGTGAGAGGTGACATTACCTACAGCCGGGTTTCTTCTCCCAGGGAGAGGTGTGCAGGGCTGGCTGTCCACACGTGTGAAGCTTACTCCAGAGAGCTTAGGGATCATTTTGTCAGTTTTGTTTGCAGAGATACAGAGAGAAGGATTATGATCCTCAGTGCTGATAAGTTCCCCTGGGCCAAACGCTAATCCAGCAGGACGCGGATGTATCACAGCATTTCCTCTAACATTTTTGTGCACTTCTCATGGAGGGCAGGGGTGTGATGAAAAGGCAGAGGTGATCAGCACCAAGACGCCCCCCCCACCTCCTATGGAGGAGTCAGAGCCCAGAGTCTTCACTCAGTTAGAAGTAAATGATCTGTATATTTGCCATGAAGCTGCATTCAGCAACTTGTATTTGTGCTTATGTCCTTGATGCCACAAAATTCCCATCCATGAGGCTGGGGAAGTACCTCAGCCAGAAAGGTGCTTGTTTTGACTGCCTGGAACCACAGGGTAGATTCTTCACATTGAATAAGTCAGGATTGGTGGTGCAGACCTCAAATCCCAGCCCAAGGGGGATGGTGCAAGATGAGCAGTTCAAGGTCATCTGTGGCTGCTGGAGAATTTTGAGGCCACCCTGGGGTACAAGAGACCCTGCCTTAACAAAACAACCCAACACTAAACAAAACAAAGCCAAGAAACCCCATTTTGGGGTATACCCTTGCCCACCTTGTCCCTCCCCTAACAGAAGCTGCTGTCCTTGGTTCTGATGTCCATGTTGTTTGCGTGCAGAGAGATGAAGACTATCATGATGGGTGAAAGGCAACACCCTGGCTTTATCCCTGGTAGCATAGAGAACTTCTTCTTGTGGTTCCTTGATTCATACATCTGGAAAATGGGTATAAAGCTAGTTCCTACATAATAGGTACTCTCTTGACTTCAGAGTCAATTTCAAGGATGTGTGGCATGCTGCTCAGAACTCCATACTTGTGACTAAAGCTGGTGATGTCAAAGAGAGGGATTGGGCATGTGTGGCCATGCTGAGCACTGGTGGAATCTGGCAGATCTGCTGCCATGTGGTGGCTTGAATCCTGATTCTTCAGCTTAGCAAGTCTGTGCCCTCTGGTGGTGTCTCAATGCACTCTGAACCTTAGCTCTATCTGTGGAATGACAGTCATAATAGTATTTATTGGCCCTGTTCTTTTCTTTTTCTTATTTTTTTCCAAATGGTTTTATTATTTTATAAGTAATTTATTTATTTTTATATTAATCACATGTTATTTATTTTGTATTCCAACCGTATCCCCCTCCCTCATTCCCTCCCACTCTCCCCATGGCCCTGTTCTTTTCATTTTAAAGTTTTCATTGGTGTTTCTTTTGTGTACACAGTGGTGGGTCTCATAATGACATTTTCATTCAAGTGCATTGTGTTTTCTGACCACATTTGCCTCCATTGTTCTTTACTTCCTATCTCTCTCGAGGCTTTGTTTCCTCTGCCCTAATAGTCTTTTTCTAGTTTCAGGCTATAAATGTGTGTGTGTGTGTGTGTGTGTGCAAAATCTTAGTTTCAATGAGAAATAAAACAAAATATGTTTTTTAGTGTTCCATATTTTGAAATATGACATCACTCACTGTGCCCATCACTTTATCTGTAAATGGCATGCTTGCTTTTCTTTTTACAGAAGTATAGTACTCCACTGTTTGTACAAAGTCAGTTTTCCTTATCAGTTCATCTGTTAAGGAAAGCCAAGGCTGATTCAGTACTGTAGTTGTTGAGAAGCGGTCAGCATAATCTATGGGTGTCTCCACTGAACGCTGACTTTGATTCTTTCTGAGGAGTGGGTGGATCAGACCACATGGTATTTCTAACTTTAGTTTCCTAGGGAATCCGAGTCCTGATTCCCACAGTGTTTGCACAAGGTTGCCACAACCTTAGCAACCTCTAAGGACCCCTGTCCCACACACTCTGTAGCATTTCTTGTTATTTGTCTGTTTGTCGATAGCCATTCTCACTGGGGCGAGATGGAATTCAGGGTACTTCTGCCTAACCGTGACTGGGATCTCTCACACAGCTTTACATCACTCCTCCTGGCTTTAAGAATGTCGTAGATCTTCAGGGCCCTTTCTGATATTATGCAACATAGGTACACAGCAAATTCCTCAGCCATTTCTTTGAAACTCCAAGCAACGCAGCTACAAAGCTCCCCAGCTTTGCCTTCAGCTGGGCTGATGAACATGCTTTGGTTAGCACTGGACACCAGCGATCCCTCCAAGACCTATTTTCTACATTGGCAGCAGTAGTTATTGCAAAGCCGAAATAACTGTACCATTAATTTGCCAGACGGTGTTCAGGAATGACCAACTGTCAAGAGAAGGTGTTGTAGGGTTATTTTTGGAAACAAAACAAATCCCAGAGAAGCTGCGCATTAGCTGGGTACAGATATCAATGTAATTGAGCATCTGAGCATGCCATTTCCCTGAAGGTGTGGCTGAAGGATGGGCCCTACAATCTCATTTGGGTTCATGAGTACCCCAGCATTGTCCATGTAGGCATATAGAGATTCAGAAACCAAGGGAGAGCCCTATCCATGTACCCTGGGATGTGCATGGTCCCCAGACCCCATGCTGTGTCTGTCCTTAGTGATCCTCTGGGTGCCCTTACAGCACTTTCACACAGCAGCCCATGGTGCAAGGTAGGTCACCCCAAGGAACAATACATTCAGAATACTATGAAGACAAGGAAAACACAGGTTCCTGAAGTCTGATTGAGGGGCCTAGGATTCTGTTGAATGGCTAGCCTGGCCTTCTGCTTGCCTCTTAGCATATTTGCCATAAAAGATGATAAAATGCTCAACATCATTGTGGACTGACTATGATTCACTAGTCCAGTCTAATCCTTTACATATAGTTCTTGGCAGAACCTTGAGCCAGCGATGCCACTCAGATTACCACATAACAACTATCATAACTGGGTCTCAGAGTGGCCCAGAAACTTGCCCAAAGCCTGTAAGCCAGCAGAGGAAGAAAGACAAATAAGCAAGCGAGAGGCTGGCTGCATTTGATCTTGCCTTTCCTGGCCTCTGATTCCACTGCTGCCCTCTGGCCATTCTCTGCTCCCAAGCCAGATCCCCCCCTAATATTCAGGTCAGAACAGGTTGCTCCTCTGCTCAGCCCTCCTTAATGTACCCTCAATGGCTGCCTGACCAAGCTGAAACTCACTTACTTGGAGAGGCTGAAAGCATGATTTGGGAGTGTGGGTAATGATGTCAATTAAGGTCACTGCTCACATGTCTTCGGGGAGCCAGTCTCTCTGAGCTCAGTTTTCTTCATAGAAAAAAAAAATGGCATCAGAGTACGAGAGATGTAGCGCATGTACGAGAGTTGTTAGCGCATAAAGGCCTGGGTTTTAGCCCTCACAGTATAGAAAGCAAACATGGTGGTTGGTATGACCCCAGCACTTGGTGAGGCAGACGTAGGAAGGGCAGGAGTTCAAGGCCATTGCCAACTAGATGATGAGTTCAAAGCCAGCCTGGGACACACAAGTTCCTCTCTCAAAATAAAATAAATGGCTTTAAGCACATTATACATTTGGAATTCTAGCACTTGGTATTCCTGAAGCAGAGGATTCTGAGCTTGAGCCAGCTCTGGGCTACATGCTGAGATTTTTCTGGCTGGAGCCCAAGTGGTCTACCAAGACAGACAAACACCTCACATCCACACACAAAGTGGACACAATGCACTATTGCTTGGCCTGAAACAGAAGGAGATCCTGCCATTTGAAGCAACATGGTTAAAGCCAGAGGACTTTTTGGAGTGAAGTAAATTGGAGGATGACACCAATGTGGTTTCACTGGTGAAAAAAATGTACAAAGATTGTTCTCAGGGAGAATGAGTCATGGGTTGGGGTTGAGGTTAAGATCTGGAGGAATATTGATCAATAGATGCAAAGCATCAGGCAGAAAGAATGGGTCCATAACCATCTACTGTGATTTTGGTGTTTATAGCTAATAGTGTCTCTTGTACTTGAAAAATGCTGGGAATAGTAAGGATAGATCGCAAGGGTCCACACCTCAGATTGGTATGTAAAGCTTTGCATATCAGCTTGATTTATCATCCCAACGTATACGATAAAAGCACAAGTTATGCCACAGATAGACGCTGTCCTTCCCTCCAGTGTATGTGTGTGTATGTGTGTGTATGTGTGTGTATGTGTGTGGTCAGTAGGTATGCATGTGTTGTGCACAAGATGAGACCAAAGCACTAGAGGAGGCCAAGTCCTCCTGCATTGTTGTCAGCCTTTACTCCTCTAAGACACAAAACAGGAAGCTCTCCACTTCAGCTAGCAGAACATTTCATGATTTCACGCAGCTTTTCCTTTCTTTGGATCCCAGAATATTTGAACCACACCAAGCCGGCTTCCGCTGTATTTCCTCCATTTCATTGTCTGTTTTTCTGAAATGTTGTACCAAGTGGTTTGGTTCTTTTTTTTTTTTTTTTTCTGGACATGAAGGATTGTCTACCAGGAATTTTATTTTATCTTCCAAAATTCATTTTAGTTTTCATACCCCCATTAAAAAATATGTTTTTCTGATCAAGGGAGAATCTTCTGATTAATTTGGAAGGGAGGGTGGCAGAGTTGGGGAATTCATTCAGAGAACACTTTTTAAAATTCTTTCTGTGTATTGATTTTCTGCTGAAATTGACACATTGCTGGTCTCTTTGCTCTATTCTTGTTGTGCATTCCTCTTAGAAACATCCATGCATTCCAGATAAATTGTAAAGGTGAAAGAAGAAAAATATTTTTTCATTGTTTTTTGCTTTTTCTGCTTGTTTGTTTGAGACAGAGCTTAACACTATTGTTCAGGATGGCTGGAATTCTTTGTGTAGCCCTGGCTGTCCTGGAATGCATAACAATGTCTTAATTTCCCATGTGTTAGGAATCACAGATGTGAGCCTCAACTTCCACTTAAGGAAAAAAAAAATTTAATGTAAGAAGTTCCAGGTTCTTTTGTCCATTCCTTTAATTGTATGTGTTTGTGTCTGTCTGTCCTGGATGTACATGTGCATATGAGTGCCTTTGCCTATGGAAGCCCAAAGAGGGTGTCAGATCTGGAATTGGCTTTGGTGTAGGGAGCCAGACTGCAGTTCTCTGGGAGAGCAGTGAACACACTTAACTGATGAGCCCTCTTCCCCCCACATAACCTATTTCTTATGAAAAAACAACAACAACAAAAAGGAAATGGAGGTTCAGAGAAATTCAAACCAAGCAGTGAAGATGAAGTAAGTAGCTTATATCAGGAAAAGGATAAAAGCTCGTCTCTTTGAGTGATTAACTTGGAAAAAATTTGAAGCCTTCTAGTTTTCTGAGCAACAGAGTTAGGAAAAATGTATTAGGTGTAAAAAGAAGAAAAATGAAGTAACATGTCTTTGAAAAATACCCATGCGGACTCAGAAAAAAATATGACAATCAGGGATAGCATTCAGGAACGATCATGTAGAGGTGGGGTGTCTCCTACCCAAGGGAACAGACACGACCATACTGACGCCATCAGGATATGGTGCTTTTCATTGTGCCCATAAAGATAACTGCACTGAACTTGCTCAATAGTTACAATTTCCTTGAGATTGCCTTCTTCCAATGATGAGGCTCACTTGAATTTTCAAACTGAGTTGGGAGATCCTTTCCCAACTCAGAATGAATTCTGATAAACTGATTCTCTTTCTGGAGAAAAATGATGTCCACATATTGTAGCTTAGAACCCATCATTCAGGGACATTTTTATTCTGAGCCATCTTCCCAAGTCTGAATGTAATAGGGTAATAAGGCACTCTGGGGTATAACACATATTAAATAGACTTTTTTTTTTTAACAAAACTATTGAGACCAACAGCGTGGAGGATGGGCTTTCGTCATGCACATCTTCTTTCCTCTATCAACACAAGTGGCTGTTAGTTTCTTTTCTTTCCTGGAGCAATGAGTTATGAAGCTCAAAAATAAAGTGTTCTCAGTGGTGTAAATAAAGCTGTAATCTGAGCAAATACATCACGCTATATACCCAGGCTTTTCTTTTTGCCTTAGAAAAAAAAAAAAAAAAAAACCTCTTGTCTTTTTCTCCACTCCCAATAGTCTGGTTTATGCAACTGCGTATTGTTGACACATTCATCTCGATAATAGAAAAAGAAAGCTACTTTTCATTGAGAAGCAGATTCGAAGTAAAAGATGATTAATGAACCAAGGTGCCTTGCATTCCCGTGATGTGTTTTGTTCCCCAGCTCTATAAATCTGTCTGCAACTTGCCCTCTTGTGAGATTTCTGATTACTCTATCAATTCTCCATCTTACCTTGCTGGGTACATGGTAGCTCAGCCCCCGACTTGCCCAAAGTTGTGAATGCAAGAGGGTGACAGTGAACATTTCAGGGAGACTGCTTTCCATGGAGCCAATGCTCCATGGGGGTGTCATGGGGGAGCTCCATGGGGAAGCTGGCTGTGCAAGGAGTGTCGTGTAATGCTTGTCTTCATGTCACTATTGTCACCATACCTGCAGAATCAACTTGAGTGTGGCTAGGTGAAAGATTTATTTGACTCAGTTACAGAGAGTTTCCGTAATCATGGTATGATCGGTACAGCCAGGCAGCACATTCATGATAACTAGAGTGTTATGCAGAGGCTGCTCGCACGTTGTTAGACTAGGAAGCAAAGAACAGAGGCTGATGTACTCTAATCTTCAAAAGCCCACTTCCATCTCCTCTACCCAACCTACCTCCTGAAATTTCAAAGACCTTCTCCAGGAGCACCATTGCAGGGGAGCAAGCATTGGAAACAGGACCAAGAAGGAGGCCATGTCAAGCCAAAATAAGAGCAACTCATAATTATCGTCTTTTAAACCTCCCAAAGGCACCCTAATGGTCTCTGTCTCTCTCTAATAATGGGTTCAGAGAATGAATGGGATGATGGGGAATCATGAAAGACTGGTTAGGAACAAGCAATTCTCCATGTGGCAACTCCCACAGTGGTAAGAGCTCATAGAGCCCTGGTTTATATTAACCCTACCCACATTCAGACATGATCAAGTCTCTCTTAGGTTGCCCCAGTTCCTTCCCAGGATAGCCAGGGGATATCTACTTGCAATGAAAATTTTCTATACATAAATCAGTCTAGCCTGGTGGCCATTCAGATAGAGGATAAGTTCTAGTCGAAGTGGGATCTTCCCCAGTCCTTAGCCTATGTGAGCATGGCACTTCACTAGAACCTCTAAGGTGATACCTATAGCACGGAGCTAGAGCAAGACTACAGCCATGGGCCGGTCCTGTCTCTCTCTTTATTTTTCTTTTTCTCACTTTTGTTTGTGCTTCATATAAAGTCACATGTTCATGTTGGCCCTGAGTAAATATTTACTGAACTCTTTTAAGTCACAGAGTTTTCAGTCATTTTCACTTGCTTTAGAAAATTGTATGTGTGTGTTTATAAAATGTCCATTCCACAGTGCATATGTGGACATCAGAGAAAAACTTCTAAGAGAGTTGGTTTGCTCCTCCCACTCTATGAATCCTAGATGTTAAACTCGGGCCATATCATGCTTGGCAGGAGGAATCTTTACTCACTAAGCTATCCAGCTGACCTTTTATTGTTTGTTAAGAACAATTTAATGTAGGGAGGAGGACTTAGATACAACTTGGCTAGATAAAGCTTTAGCAGTTCTGCCGCCATATTTGATAACCATGTGTATTCTATCACCTAAGCATTATAGGAATGCTATGAGGGTCATCTTCTTTGCTTGTGTATGTGATCACTGAGTCACAGATACCTATGTCCCCTGAAACCCCATAGTTAGGAAGTGTTTGAATGGAGACGTTCATTAATCTTTAAAGGTCATGATTCATGGTTTCACTGACCTCTAAGGGCTGCACAGAGGGCACCAGGAGAACACAGGCTTAAAGGAGGAGCTGGTGGAGAAGGACAGACCATGGAGAACTATGGTGAGCTGTAGGGGACAACATGGATTGGTCTTGGTGCTGTTCACTCATTCTTTGTTTGTGGGGCCAGTGTGTGGTAAGCACCTTGCTAATTCCAAGAGCTCTGTTTGGTGCAGTGCACTTTGGAGGGAAAGAGATCCCTCCAGTTCTTGCCATAGTAATGTGAATGGTAATGACACTGGACATTGGAATGGATGAGAAAAATCTCTGCTAAGGACAGGGTGTAAGAGCTGAGTGGTGAGGGGTGGATGGGAGCCCTTTCCTTTCCCTTCAGGTCCTCTCTGGGAGATCACTGGGTAGCCAGGGCCTCTAAGTCTGTTCATTATCTCTCATGCATTTGAAGAAGCTCCTCACATCATGTGTTTTCAGAGGTTGGTATTTCTCTTCCAGTGACAATTTTTGGTTATTTCTTTACAAATGAGATGTGTTGGTTCTCTCAAGTGCAAGGAGCACCAGCGGCCGACACTGCTGAATTCTGTCATGGATGCCGCATGATATTATGAACATTTTCTTGGGAGTCTCATATCTTTCACTGGAGATGTGGCAGCGCTTCTTGTGGTCCAGGGTAGGCATGTTTTCATCTGTTAATGATTATGTGTAAAGCCCATAGCCAGCCCAAAGTGGTCATCTCGTCTTTTATTGTTCAACTGAAGGCTGTCCAAAGGAATTTGCAAATCTCTTTCTCTGATTTGCCCTGCCTTGGCTCCTTCCTCTAAGGAATCAAAGTCTTTTCTAAGACTCTACCTTTATAGGTAGGAATGGGAAGATTATATTCAGAGTGAAACTGGGATAGGGCATTGCAAGGACACTGATTTGTGAAGTTAGTGATGTGAGAAATAAACCCTGAGGCCACACCACAGAGCCACTTCGGACAGCAGAGCTGGTTTTTGAAAGAGAGGCAGACTAAATATTGGTTAAAGGTATAAACTTGAGAGCCACTCGCAACTGCGTTTTGATCACTGCTGTGTTGGATCCAAGCTGTAAGACCTGGGGCAAGTTTTTTTTTTTTTTTTTCAGATCCTGAAAGGCCAAGTTCAACATCCTTGTTATGTTTTAAAGATAGAATGTCTCCCGTGGGCACTGTTTTGGAAGCTTGTGGCACCTCTTTGGCTTGAGTGTAGCTTTCAAACATAGGACTTCAGATGTGATCTCACCTTCTTTATCCATCTTGAGGTAACAGGGCTTGTCACAGGCCTCATACCATGGACAGAGCCCCAGTGACCTTGCCTCCTTCATCATGAAACTGGGAAACCCTTCATTTCCTCTGGTTACTTTCTGCCATAAATTTGGTAGCCAGGAACAGAAGAATCACCAATGTAGGACTTAAAGGGGACTTACTGAGGGTGGTTGTGCTTGGGTACACTTCTGCATCTAAAGTGCCAAGTGGCTGACTGCTACTGATTTATTATTGCCCAATGTTTGCTGGGTTATGAGTAATTTATATTACTTATATCTTAATAACAGAGCTAGGATAACCCAATACTAACTAGACTATAATTTAGAATTAAATTTAAAGGTCTAAGTAATAGTTATTATTGTAATAGAAACAATGATGAGCTTACAATGTATCAGTTTTATTTCATAATATAAATCAGTAATAACCTGAATGAACACATAAAAATGAAATAATATTCCATATCTTTCAGATTTTAAAATTATTGTATTTATCTATCTTTTGAGAATCTCAGATGTGTATATAGTGCATTCTAATTATATCTTGCCACTTCCCCCGGCTTCTCTGAGGTCTCTCCTGGGCCCCCTCCTATTTCCAACATCTATGGTGTTCCAGAACTCACTCTGAAGGCACAATTGACCTTAAATTCATGGTAATGTTCCAGCCTCAGTCTCTGATTGATAAGATTACATATGTGAGGCACTTTTAGACCAATTTTAGACTTATAACTAGCTAATGTAATTGTCATTGTAACCATTCCAGGTATGTCCAACCCTTGGACCCCAGGTCTAATGTTGCTGAGCTTAAACATGGATGGGGCTTAACAGAAAACTGTAATACATACTTAAGATATTATGAGAAATTTTAGAGTTTCACTTTTAAACACTTCATTACCATGAATTTAAGGTCTGTGCAGAGCTGGAGAACTAACTCGGGCAGTGAAGTGCTCTGTGTAGAATAAGAGGAACTGAGGTTAAGCCCTAGCACCACATAAAAGCCAGAAAGGTGATGTGTGTGTAATTCCAGGGCTGAAAATCACAGGCAGGAGGATCCCTGTGGCTCATTAGCCAAACCAGCAAGCTTAAGATTCAGTGAGGGTCGCTGTCAGAAGAAAACAAAAAACAAAACACAAAACAACAACAAACAGATGAAAAGCAATTCAGGAAGGCGTCTGATATCATCCTTTGTCCCTTCCCCTGCCCTTCATGCTCACACATATTTGCAAAGACACTCCTGCACATCTGTGTAGACACACAGATGAAGATATGCGTGCATGCACAAAATAAGCCAGTGAAAAACAGGGATGAGGTCCAGAGGCAGGCCGAAGAAGGTTTTGTCATCTCTATCCCTGCCTTCTCCCAGCAGCATGCTTAGACTTCGAGCACTTCCACGTGTTGTTGCCAGCCCTGAGCCATGGCTCCTCTCTGATTAAAAGAGAGAACCTACACTTTACTTCCTAATCTAAGACATGTTCCTCTCCCTTCTCCTGTCCCCAGAAAGTTTTAATTTTATGGAGACGAAAATAATCAGACCTCATGTGTATATTTCCTTTCAAAGTGTTTTTGGTAGCTTTTTTTGAATTCAGTGTTCTGTCTTACGTGCTTGATAGAAAATAATATCAAGATGCCTTGAAATTTCCCTGGAGTTCAGCTCCCTTTTTATAGTGGGATTTACTTAAGTTTGGAGCTGACTAAAAAGGGCCCAGCTGCCTTCTCTGAGCCCTGTCATCTCTGGTGGGTTCAAATGTAGTCTCTCGGAGGTGGCTTTCATATCTTAGTTCTTTCTGGCCTTGAATCCAGTCTGAGGAAGTCTTTGGAGTGTGCACACAACCACGTCCTTTTGACAGACAGTGCAAATTAAAAGATCTGGCATGGCCCAGGAGCCGAGGACCCAAGCTCACCCCTTGGGTTTTCATTTACAGTTAGGCACTGCAGACTCTTATTGCTGACAGGGAAGCCGAGGCTGGTGGCATAGATTGTGTGACAGGAGTCTCGTGCCAAGCTGTAATTGGGAGGATTCTTTTTAATCAGGATATACCCTACAGCCCAAACATTGGAAATCTCCTGTAAGGCCAAGACAGGAAATTAAACATACCAACATGAAGCTCAGAGTGGGGTGCGGGTGGGGTGTAATATTGCCAGGCTCTGGGAGTCCTTGGAGCTTTGGGTGAAAGTTTGCTTCCTTAGAGAGTAAAGTGGGGGCAAAATTTTTACTGAGCAGCTTGAGATAGTACCATGCTCCTATCTATGAGTGAGTGAGCACCACTGCATTAAATGCAGCAGACAGACTAATTGACATTTATTGCATTGAAACAGAATGGCAAGTCAAGTTCACCTTAGGCTACCAAGGTTTTACACCAATAAGAAAGGTTTCCCATAGGCTTTCTATTTTCAGAAAGCATTCATGAGCACCTAGTACACACCAGGTGTTGTGTTGACTCCCCAACACAGGCTTTTCACATTACAGCCTGTTTGCTGGTTCTTGCCCTGCAAGCATTGAGGACTGAGCTGGATCCTCTGAAACCCACACAAGAAATTCAGGTGTGGTATTGCACATTTGCAATTCGATGCTGGGGAGCCACGGACAGGAGGACCACTGGGGTTCACTGGCTAGATGAATCTGTGGGCCCCAGGTCAAGGAGAGAGACTCAAAAAGCAAAATGGATGACACCAGAGAAAGACAAAGTTCACTTCTGGCCTCCACATGCATACAAGCACACACCCCTGTCATGTATGAACTTGCGCACATGCACACACAAACAAACACCTTGTTTACTGGAAGGACTTAACAGAGAGAGCATAACTCCTGACCGTATTCACATGTGAACTTGATGACCACACAATTGGCAGCATCCACAGGTAATCATGTAGAATCCTTGTGCTGACCTCACATGAGGAGAGTAAGGCTCAGAGGTGCCATGCAGCCTGCCCAAGAATCAAGGCATGGGGCAATTTTGAAACCAAGTCTGTGTCCAATACCTTGTGGTGATGTCACTCATGACTATGATAACACAACCTGTGGCATGTATGTGTGCAATCACATGTGTGCTCAATTATGTACAAGTGTATGCATGCATGTGGAGATCTGAGGTCAACTGTGGGTTCTGTGCTTAGGTGTCCCCTTTCTTCTTATTTTGATTTAGGGTCTTTTACTTTTCACATGTGTGGAATTCATAGGTGAACATGTGTGCCCGACAGAGGTCAGCATTGGTATTGTTCCTCAGTAGTCATGCAAGCTTTGTGGGTAGCCTTTGAGATGGTGTCTCTGGCCTGGAACTCATCATGTAGACAAGGCTGCTGGCTATTGAGTCCATGTGGTCTCTATTTCTCTCTTTAGCACAGGGATTACAAATGAGATCCACTGTATCTAGCTTTACATGGGTTCTACAATCTACCTCGGACTCCACATTACCATCTGAGTCAGCTCCCCAGCCACATCCTTGGGCTAGGAGGTGTTTCTGATCCACAAGGAGACAGATACAGAGATGGGTATCTGTGAGGGACAGAGTGTTGAGATGTTCACTGATCTCTGAGTGAGAAGGAAGGCACTCTCACATGCTTGGGGTCACCAAGAGCTCCCTGAAGATGCAAAATTCAACTGCATATCCACCAGACAGAGAAAGGTAGGGAAGAGTCACTGCTAAGAGACCTTGAAGTCATAGTGGCATGAGATGAGACGGTGTGGGCATTCTGGCTTTGTTTAAAACAGTTGGCTCTTGGGTTTTCTTTTTAGTCTCAGCCAAAAAAAAAAACCATAAAACAAAAACAAAACATCAGAGGAGACCAAGCATCTATGTGGGTTGTGGGAAAACCATGAGGGTTGATTGATGGAAGTAAATTCCTAGAGCCCAATAGCATCCTAATGCTGTCCTGCTTGTGTGTAATGCTTGGCTGCAATGGTAGGAGGGGCCACTTTTGTCCATGGCTCATTTTAGAAAATAATCAGTAGACATGGCAGATGCTTTGGTTCTGAGTTGAAAGTTCAGGGTGCTCTGACCCTGGAGAGAATCCAGGCCACATTTGATCTTATGCACGGCTGGCAGCAGCAGATCACAGTCACAGTATGCTGGTGTCCCTGAAAAGCAGCCTCTTGTTATGTGTATGGAAGTCATCAATTTTCCTTGTCTCAGCTTCACTCAAAGCAAGTGTGGGCATCATTCTAAGGATGCCTGGTTACCATTCCGGTACCCTTCTTCTGTCCCAGATCTAACCAGTGCTGATCTCATCGGAATTCAGGCTCTGCCATCACCAGGCTGGGTGGGAATACTTCCTGCAGCTTCTGGTGCATTCTAAGCCGTTCACTTGTACACACCAGAGTATAAGCAGGAGCTGTTGTGAAGCACAGAGAGGGAGTATCTAGCACTCATTGTTGTGTTCAAGATCCATTAGTTTACCTGAATGCTGAGGAGCTAAAGAAGCTTGTGCAGTTTCTGGCTGTTCTCAAACATTTGGTCAAATATGTGATGCCCTTGTGTTTCTATAGCAGTGGGGGAAGTGTCAACACCAAAGGTGGGAGGCTCTCATCCCTGAGAATGGGATATTGAAAGACCTTTGGGGAAGTAAGGCAGTCCTGCTCCCACGGCCCGCACTTTCTTATTTTTCCTTCTGCTCATGGCTCTGAATCCAAAACCAAATTCTTTTTTTTTTTTTTTTTTTTTTTTTGCACAAATGACAGAAAGCAGAGACCCCCATGGTTTTTGAGTTATTTGTTAGAGAAGTTGAACAAATTTTTAAATACTTTCCAAACACCTGGGAGAAAAATAAGCCTTGATTTGGCCAGATTCTAGCCCTGCTTGCCTCATCCCTGAGTAATTTAATGATTGTAACATCATTTACAATCTTGAGACTAAAGCAGACAGTGTGACACATCATCACCACAAACATGAGCTTCTCAGCCATGTCTTCTCCACCAGGCTAGAATGAGACCCTCAGAAACATTGAGCCAAAACAAATTATTTCTCCTTTGAGTTGTTTCTTTCAAGTATTTTGGTCACAGTGACACAAAAGTAATGAATGGCGTCACTGTGACCAAAGCCTGATAAAATCAGCAGAATGGAGGAATTACTTATTTAGACTGTGGGCCCACTGTGGGGTGCAGTATGAGGGTGGTGGTAGTGTGTGGTAGGGGGACTTTAACCTTAAAGATAAGGAGTAAAGGTGAAAGGCATACAGGATGAGGCCAGGGCAAGCTGTGGCAACCAGGACAGCATCCAGTTATCTTCCTTACAATGGAATCCCATCTCCTACCTTTTCACATGTACCAATTTTGCCACCAGATTACAAATCTATGGAGGATTAACCTATTCATTAGGTCAGAGCGTTTGTCATGTCCTTATCACATGTGTCACAGGCATGGGTTGAAATGCTTTGTGGTTTCTTAATCCAATCAAGTTGATGATTAAGATGAACAGTCCCAGGGCTGAGGAGACCACTCCGTTAGCAAAGCATTTGCCCTGCAAGCACAGAGACCTGTGTTTGCTTTCCAGAACCTATGTGAAAGAGCAGCTGTAATTACTCACTTATAATCCCAATACTGGGGAACAGATAAAGGCAGATCTTGGGGTGCACTGTTTTGCCAGCCTGGGTGAACTAACATGTTTCAGATCAGTAAGAAAACCTGACTCAACAAATGGTAGAGAATGTTCTGAGGAACAGGGGTTGGGATTGACCTCTGGTCTGCACATGCACCTTCATACAAATTGTATACATACGTGCACGAGAGTGCACCCCCCCCCGCACCTGTACACATGTACATACTCACACAAATAGGTTGACTATCTCAGGTGACTGAGCCCATCCTCCCCTCTTCCCTTCCTCTGTTTCTAATTCTGACTTTTCTTCCTTGGGTGAATGCTGGCAAATGCCCGTCATATCTATGACATTCTCATCAGAGCAAGAGCTGAGATTGTGTACAGAACTCATGCTGCCCTTGCCATTATTCAGCTTGCACGGTGGTGGACAGACATGCTTTTAAGATTAAACATAAAATGAACGCTTGCAATGTGCTCTGAAGGAAAGATAATGAGCTCTTGAGGCCGCTGTGCAGGATGCTTCCATAAGGAGAAAGTGATGTGTGGGAGCTGATTAGGTGTGACCCGCACTCCAGGTCAAAGTTCAGGTGTGTGTGACCTCCCTGTGGCAGATGAAGTCTCGTTTAGAATTAATGAATACACAAAATTCAGAGCAAGTCCTCACAGATAAATAAATAAGGTTGGAGGTCCAGGGGTACATTTTGCAAGGTGTCAACCCATGTCATGAAATAATGTGGAATAAAGCAGGAAGCGATGGATGAAGGATCCAAATGATCCAGTGATGTCTTTCAGTTTTGTGAGGATTTCCAGGCTCCCCTGTACAAAACGTGTAGTGCAAGCCTGGAGACAGCAGGAGATGCCATTGCAGAACCTCTTCATCCAACGGTCAGCAGATGGCGGAGTCTATGACAGCATCAAGTATTAAAGTAACCAGTCCTGATTAGACATAAAGTACCTCTTGGAAGCCCAGGAGTCACCAAAACCAGTGTCTTAGAAGTAATCCTGTTTCTGCTTTGTCTTCCCATTTGGATAGGGTGCAGAAGGGGAGTGGCTAGGGCATGAATGTGCATTCACCCCATTGTGCCTGGTGAGCATATGCAGGTACCATCACATTAGCTTTTCATCCCTGGTGCAGTCTCAATAGGATGAAAATCCAGCCAGCTCTACTGAGGTGTAAGGTTCTTGCTGAACGTCCATTGCTATTTAGAGAGTTAGTGAAGAAAACCATTGTTAAGGAAACAGGGCTATGGAAATAGCTGAATGAGGAAAGTGTGTATTGTGCAAGCATGGGAACTTGAGCTCAGTCTCCACGAACCACATAAAAAGTTTGGCATGGTGGCGCACACGTTTATAATCTCAGCACAGGTGAGGTAGAAACAGGTGACTTCCCAGGGCTCCCGGATCAGCCAGCCTAGCCAAATTGGTGAGCTCTAGGCCAATGATGAGAACCTGCTCAGAAAACTAAGTGGATAACAGCTGAGGAATGATACCTGAGGTTGACCTCTGGCTTCCACATGCATGCAGTGCGCACATACGTGTGTCTGCGTATATATGTATGTGAACACAGACACAAATAATCTATATCTTTTCACTGGAACTCTTGAGAGCATTTTGTTTCTTTGTGCTGTCTGTACCTTTACTAATGACCATTTCTAGTCTCACCTTGTAACAATAGCCTTAGCCCTTGTTTTCACAAAGTAGTCTATCTAGAGTATTTGACACATTCTTATTAGTGAAAAGGGGGAAATGTAAGATTAATTTCAGCTTCAAGTTGGGTTAAAAACAGATGGTGAGGAGTGGGCATCAGGCATATGTAGACATAAAATTAATTGCTGTTACCTGGGTACCACACACCAGAGCACAAGAGGAGGCCATGATGCTCAGAGAAAACCTTTCCCTGAAATGGAGGTCACTTTCCTTCCTTGGTGCTTGTAATTCTTTGGGTCAGTGAGGAATTGCTTCTTAGACTATACAATATGGCAAACAGCTGGTAAGTGCCTGGGCATTGGGCCAGATGACAAATCTGTGGTGCGCAATTAAACCTTTACTCAGTTCTCTAGCTATGAGTAGTTCAAGTCCATAAAGGGTTAGAGAGATTATGCCGTCATGTTCTGATAAAGGAATGTGTTAGTGACCACAGCTACCTGCCAAAGATTTAGCATAGAGGGCTAGTAAAACCTCTTGGGTGGTCATTGAAGAATGAGTTCACATCAGATCAGATGAAGGCCGATCAAAAAGAGAAAAGGACATGATCAAAAGGCCTGAAGAGGAATGAAGCCTTAGGTCTTGGTGGTAGTTTGATATAGCTGGGTCTTAGGGCAAACAAGCATACTACAGAACAAAGGAAATGACAGGAAGGTGGGATCATATGCTAAGTTTGAGACTGACTATAGTAGACAGAATTGTTTTTAATAAGCAAGAGAAGGCATGCACATTTGCATACAGAGCTGGGAGATAAAGGGTTCATGGAAGTTCTACTCTTCCTAGAAATCAAATTGTCTTCCTATGTAATGCAAAGAATCCTGTAAGTTGGCTATTCATTCCTGAACTTTCTCAACTCTTCTCCCAGGCTCATGTTCATTTAGTTACCTTTTATCTTCCAGATCTCAGCTCCCTGACAAGTTACTTTCTTTTAATTTTTAGGTTTAGTTATTTTATTTTTTGTGTATGAGTCTTTTGTCTGCAAGTAATTATGTGGACTGAGTGCTTGCTTGATGCCCACAGAAGTCAGGGTGGTGGGAACAGCATTACATAGTATTGAACTCATTATGGATGATATAAGTCACTATGTGTGTTTTAGGAACTGAGCCAGGGTCCTCTGCAAGAACAACAAGTGCTCTTAACAGCTAAGTGGGCAGGTAAACAGTAAGATGCATGTAAGAAAGAATGGATGGGTGCACAAAGGGATGCAAAAAAGGAACGGATGCATAGGTTATGAGTGTGATGAGAAAATGTGTACAAACATGGATGGATACATGGGTGACTGGGTGGATGAGTACATTGGTAGATAGATGAGTGAGGGATGGGTAGGAGGAAGGATAGATGGATCTAATCACACACACATATATACATATTCACTTCTGTATCCCTCTGTTTACCCACCAATTACTCCTCACACTCACACCCATTCATTCACATACATCATAATATATAACATATAATATATATAACAATATATACATACATATATACATACATACATATATATGGGTGGATGGGTGGGTGAGTGAATGAATGGCCAGGTATTCAAATGCATGAGTAGATGGAATGGATGTGTGGTTATATGGGTGGATGGATTGATGTGTGGGTAGATGAATGGATGGATGGATGGGTGGGTGAGTAAATATGTACAGACATATAGATGAATGGTTGCATGGGGTAATGAGCAGTTAGGCATATGGAGGAATGGTAAGTGGATGCATGAGTGACTGGTTGGGTGGGTGGACAGATGAATCGCTATAAACAGATGGAAGGGAGACTAAACGGGTGGGTGGGTGAACATATGGATATATGCATGAGTGGAAGCTTGGAGAGATTCATGTTTGTTGAGTTGGAGAGGTATATGGATAGATGAATAGATAGATTGAGGAATAGTTCATGGATGGATGGATATGTGAGTAGTTGAGAGGAAGGTTATATGTATGTGTAGATGAATGGAAAATTGGTAAATGGGTGGGTGAATGCGTAAATGAACATTGGCTCATGAGATTTTACAGTGATTAAAAGATGTAACCTTAAAAAAATACACAAAGCAAAAGGCTCCTGAAGGATGAGTATAGAGGAAGTTGCTCACACTCTAAAGTTCTCTATATATTCTCAGATATCTCTATATTTCTCCTTTCTTTCCAACAGTTTGAAACCATTTGGTGTTCTTGATAACTCTAATTTATCAACACTCAGGGACTCAACAAATTGGAACATTTTATATGCCTGTTTCCATAACATATATAGAAACACATATAGGAAAGGGCATATGTTCTTAATTTGTCTGCAAATAATAATTAAATTTAAGTGTGAGGCTTTGTGATCTGCTGAGCCTTGGTGCAAGTTATGTCACTGTTTCCCAGAAACTGAGTAATCCCTGAATCTGGGTTCTGGAACCCTGAAAATCGGTTCTGCTTCTGTTGCTTTTGTTTGTCCCCAGGAAAGAAACATGTTGGCCACAGTCCACCTGGTTTAGGGTGCCATGGAAGGAATCTAAGTCGGCTAGTGAATCCTAGTTGTTCTAATTTGGGAATGACCCCCTTTACAACTCTGAAACCTATGAATTTAGTTTTAGTTTTTTGTTTTTTTTTTTCCACTTGTGGCGCTGGAGCTCATGCAGAACCTCATGCACATTTCACAAGTGATCTACTGCTGAGCCACACTCCTAGGCAAAGATGTGACTGACAAGTGTATTCATTTCACACAGAAAGGTCATCACTCCTAAACTTCCAACCACCATGCTGTTGGTCCTCATATAGTACTATAGGTTTCAGAGTTGAAAGGAAAGTAAAACGCATTTCATTGAGTCTAGCTTCCTCCATTCGTGAAATCCATAATATTAACCCTGAAATACCAACTACTCATATTTCCCTATGAACTTCTGGGACCCAGAAATCACAGTGTGAGCGGCAGAGCAGAGAATGCCTCCAGATTTGCTCATCATGCTCCAGTCTGTATGCAATGTGTTCTCTCACACTCTGAGCCCAGCAGCCTCCTCTGAAATAGGCAGAAAAGTTGCACCTTACAAGCTGGAGGAGGAAAGAGTTAATAGACACAGTGAAGAACTTAGTTTTTGTTTTCTTACTGTCTTCACCACAGTAAACTTATAATGCAGTCAGGATCTGTTTTAGAAGCACCTAGCGTTACCAAAACTGAAGCCGCAAACATAGAAAAACAGAAATGGTGTGCATGCACCAGGCATGCAATCCTAGGGAGCCTCCTTCTCATGTCCTCTCCTCTCTTCTTTAGGAAACTGCTCAAAGACCTCATGAAAGTGGGACTCACAGCTTCCTTGATCGGGCTCAGCATTCAGTAAGTGCAACCTTTTGCAGCATTCCTGTGCAAATGCATCTGTTTCTCGGATCTCCTCTCTAGCAGACTCTCTTCTGCATGCCCCATACTTCCCACGGAAACTTGAGGCGTGCCTGAATTCTGTGTTTGGCATTGATCTGTTGGATTCGGAGTTAAGAAGGGAGCTTTCTATGTAGAACCTCCTACCAGCTCTGCCTACAACCCCTCCAGTGAACTTGGGGCAAGATGTGCATGTCAGTGGGTTAGCCCACTGGTGGAAACTGAAAACTCCTAGCTTTCTTCTGTTTCATATGGTCTGCTCATGAGAGGAGAATGTGTGGCTTTTCTCTGGTCACGATTATGCAGGGTAGAAAGAAAACTCAGTGTGTAGATCTGCTAATGACTATGTAACTTCAGAGAGTTACACACAAAAACAGTTCAAAAACAACTCATTCTGTTCTTTTTGACTGTGATATCCAGAACAACTGTAGAAGAAAAATCTGTAAGATATGGGGGAATCTTTTAAAAATTTCATTTACTTTTACACGGCTATTATTTTCCTGCTGTCTGTTTCTGCAGTTGCCCATACAAACTTAGTTTTGGTGAAACTACCAGTACTTTTTATTCCGTCCCCACTTTTTAAAATATTCACTAGTATCAGAGGCTAGGACCCCATGAAGTCTGACTTGGGTTCTTCTCTGCAATAGTTCTGCAGGAGGAAAACATGTTTTAGGAATAAAAATATTATCATTTAAGAAAAACATCAAAATCATCAAAGTTTCAGAAGGGTGACTTAAGGAATTATTTCTTTTTCTAGATATGGCCTCCCTCACAGGCTTTGCACTTACATAGTAAATCCTGCTTCTGAGAGCAGTAGGGGCTTGTGTGGTTAGTGAAACATCACTCCATGTCAAAGGGAACAGGAAGAATTGGATGTCAGGAAGCTCTACACCAATGAAGAGCTACGTGATTACAGGGACACTTTTTCCTGGGTGGTTTTGCCTGGCTGCTCTTTTTGCTATGAAACTTGCTTATATAAGTGGAGGGGAGAAGGAGAAGGAGGAGGGAGAGAAGAAAAAGGAAGAAAGAAGAAGCAAGCCAGTGATAGTGTTAGCCCTCTACTCTATCAGAATGTCTGTGTCACCCTGATCAGCTAAAACTTGTATCATGCAGAGGATTAGAGCCAGGCTTTTGTTTCTAATCATAGAGAAACTTCCATCTCTATTCCCTAGCTGCCACATCTATCTTGTCATGACTTTGAAGTTTGCCTTTTAGTATTTCCTAAAAACTGTGAGAGGTTTTATAAGTAAAAACATGTGGGAGCTGTTTGGTATTTAGTCTGTTCAAAGCTATGGAGTATAACATTAAACATGTCTGTTACTTTATCTTCTTTTCCAAGTAGTGTTTTTATCCTGTTCCCTTCAGTGTGGTTGGGACAGCAACTAAGAGATAAGGAAACAAAGGGTACAGGATTGGGTTTTTAGAAGAAACATGACCATCCCTTCTTCTGCCTACAGAACATGGTGAAAATTGCTGCCACTCAGGCATTTCATGTTCAGGCCTTGTGCTGTGGCTGGAAGCTACAGATCTAGGGAAGGCTGAGGTCCCTGAGATAATGAGTACAGAAGCGGATGGGAGATCACATTAATATATCTATGGAGACGGTATTTTCTATCTACAGGTGCAGTCTGATGAGGGAAATGGAGTATTAACTTGCTCTTCCATACTACATACTAGCAAGTAGATCTGATAATTTTTAAAAAATTAAAAAGGATAAGACAGAAAACTGTCTCATTGTGGACAGACTCTGAGGACTGGCACCTAATTGCTGCTCTTCTAGGTTGCTTTTCTTGAGACGAGAGCATCCGTGGCATTAGAAACTTCCATCTACTTCCAAGGCCAGGAAACCACTTGATTAAAAAGGAGAGTTGAGTTCTGGGTGGTTGTTTAGTTGGGAAAGAAAGAGTTTGCTTTGGTTCACAGGCTGATGTTTCAGTGCATCATGGCAAGACTGGCATGATGGCCAGAGAGTAAAGTAGCGCCTTGTCTTGAATCCACAGTCAGGAAGCAAAGAATTAATAAATGCCAGTGCTCCGCTTTCTGTTTCTATACAGTTGGGATCCTGACCCATGGAATGGTATCACCTATATTTAGGGTGGCTTTTCCTACATCAATTAATCTTATCTTGAAACTTTCTCATACACAAGACCAAAGAATTTTATCGCCACAGTGATTCTAGATCCTCTTGAGTTTGAAATTAGTATTGACCATCATACCTTGGAAGCAGGTACACTGGCATTCAGAGTAATTGATGTTCCTGCACCCTTGGAAGTTCTTGTGCCTTTTTCTGCTAACATGGGATCCAGAGCTGGCTAGGAAACTGCCCCAGTAACTTCTGGAATCTTGCCAGAAACTGTCTTTATGGCTTGGATCTGTGAGCCTGACAAGTGTACACACCTTGACAAGAATCCCAGATGTGATGTTGTCACTGGCTTCAGAAATCATTTCTGTTTCTTTCTTCTATCATGTGGCCATCCATTGCCACTTAACTTTTCTCAAGACTCCCTTGGCATTTGAGCCCTTTGAAATTGACTGGCCAATGTGCATGGCTTTCAGTCCTCATTCCTATGAGCCAATGTTTATTTCCTGGCTTTTCACATCCCTGGATGACGTGTTTGCTAAACAAAATGTCACAGGAAATGCATGTTAGCAGGCTCATTGGTTGAACTTAGGCCTCAAGGCAATTTCCTACAACTTGTAAATTTAATGTCTAACAGAAGGCATCCTTGACCTCTCCCACCTGTCAGATAACACTTTTCATGCATGCTGTGTCACAGTTATTAATCCATGAATTAATTAACAAGAAAATATATTTTAATGTTTCCTTCTCTTGATTGTCAACTTGATTGGTTGGAGAAGAATACAGGCTTCTAAAGCACGCCTCTGGGTGTGTCCTTGAGGGTTCTTCCCGAGATTAACTAAGGGAAGAGACCCACCTCAATGCAGGTGGCACCCTCCTCAGGCTGGAATCCAGACAGAATAAAACAGAAAAAAAGAAAACTCTATTAGCTGTCTCTTTCTCCTCCCTCCTTTTACTCTTCTCTTCTTTTTCTCTCTTTCTTTGTGTACACCCCTCTCTCTTTTGCTCTCTCCTTCTATCATGAAATAGCTGTTCTGCTCTACCATATCCACTGCACCATAATGGACTGAAACATCTGAAATAGTCAGCACAACAATTTCCTCCCTCTTTGTTGTTTTTCTCTGGATTCTGTCACAGCAACAGGAAAATAACTAACACATTCAGTCTGTCACTTCTGGCTCCATGTAATAGTTGAAGCCAAATCAAAGTATATTCATTCACCCAAAATCTTATCTTTCTTCCCAGGTTCTTTGCTTTCATGCTTCAGTAATGAACATTGTCTCATTCTTCATCCTGAATCTAGGAAATGAGGGAATCTTTGCTTAGAGAAACTTCTGAGCTTCCTTTGAAAGCTTTATATTGCCATATTGCTTAAGCAGTCTAAGTCACCTGTCTGAGAAGGCTTCCTGGGTGCTTTCTGAGCCTATAGTCACCTTTTGAACAGACTGTAACACCCTTTTTAAAACTATTATATTGGTTTCTTAGTGGCTCTACCTTCCTTTCAACCATCACAACCCTACCCCATCCCCTGCCCACTATAGGTAGAAAGGAAAGATGGTTAGAAGAGACAGGGGACAGAGACCTCTTTATACTTACTTCTAGCTGGTTGGGGTCATTGGGTTCTTTGGGACCCGATGAGTCATTGGGATATCCAGCAGTCCAGCAACAACAGCAAATGCTAAATGTAGCAGGACAAACAGGCAGCCTTCTCCCTCCTCTGTCTGTCTTCTCAAAACCCCTTCTTCTCTCTGGGTTCTGGTTTTTATACTCTCCCAGAGTCCTCAGACTTCCACTAATTCCAGCTGGCAAGGCCACACCCCTCCATGAGCAGCAAGAGGCTGTTACCACTGTACCTAGATAAACTAGGGCAGTCCCATATCCCATACTTGGAATGAAAACAAAAACATATTTACATAACACATCTGAGTTTTTTGAAGAAACCAAAACTTCTACTACTAAGCTGACAATATTCCAAAATGATGATTATTACCTCCTTAATTACTGAAAAACCTAGTTGATTGCATACTTTACTACCTCTCTGTGAAACACTAAGATGCCTTACCTTTCAACCAAGTGAGTTTATCCCAAGTCCTAGCACTAACCCCATTCAGATACACTTCTTTATTATTTGTGTTTATACTTCTGGTGATGTATTTTTCAGTCCTTTGGCTGTGGTAGGTAATAAAAAAAGATTCTAAGTTGATTTTTAGGATATGGTCCATAATTAGACAATAGAATAAGAATCTTGAACCAGATAGCAACAGAACAGTATGTGGGTAGATAGGTTGAGAAACAGCACTGAATTTCATCTAGGAAGTTGAAAACTGAATAGGTTGGCTGGACAATGAAAGAAGTCAGAAGCCTTCAGTTGCTATATGTGAAGAGAAAAATAATAATGGCAGGAGAAAGGGAGAGAAGAGGAAAGAAGAGATGAAGAGAGGGAGGGAAAGAAGGAGAAAGGGAAAGGAGAGTAGAAAGGGAAAAAGAATACAACATAAGAAAGACATTCCTGTGATTGATGGCTGGACAGAGGACAGGATTGATTTCAACTACAGTGGTCCCATGGTTTCTGGAATAACACATAGAACAATGCCTTCATTTTGATCACTTCCGTGCTTTGACACTGACCTTCTGGCTACTAGTCTCTACTTGTGCACAGTTACCCGTGGGCCTCTTCTGTTTTTCCCAAGCTTCTGCATAGGTAGATTTCGCTTGGGTTCTTTACTTAGCTACCTATCTTTTATTGTGTGTGAGAGAAGCACTTGGAGTCCTTTTTGAATGGATGTGCATGTGAGAATAGGAGGGAAGAGGGAAGATAGGGAATTAGAAAGAAAAGCAACCATTTTGCATAAATTTCATCAGGAAAGGGGACATTATGGAAGAAGTGAAGGTAACAAGAAGGCATCATGTTTAAGATGTATCACAGACAGGCTTGTATGTTTTAACACTTAATCACCACCTGGTATGCTGCTTTGGGAGGTTGTGGACCTTTGGAATGTGGAGGTTGCATCATAGGAAGTGGGTTAATTGGAGGCAATATTTGGCGGACATAATCAAGCCTGCTTCTAGCTTATTTCTCTGCCTTAGCTTCCTGGTTTAGTGAGATATGAGCAAAGTGCTATATGTTCCCACTGCTATGGAGCATCCACCACCTTCTCCACCATCATGGTTCTTAGGTCCTACTGTTCATTCTGAGTCAACATCTGGCTTTTCTTACACAGAAGTGCTTTAAACTGTTGTACTCTAGTTCATTATAAAATGTGATCCTGGGGTCATGAAAACCAATTTAGTATTTCCTTCAGTTAACGTATAACAGAAAAGTAACTGAAGAGTACATCATGAGGAGGACTTAACAGACACTTTTACAAAAGCATGGACTAAAAAAATAGATAAGTGCATCTCTTTAACCAATCAGCCAAAATGAATTCTTTCTCTTTTAATCACATCTAGGAGGATATTTGCAAACACTGAGGTGAAAAGTAGCTTATACAGTAGGCTTAAATCAGAGCAGGTTTTAATACTAGTGTTAGGGAGGAGCAAAGCCTCAACTGGCACCTCCTGGTCTGTCTAATTAACTTCCCATCATCTTGTCCCTTATAACTCTGCCTTGTTTCTCATGTTTTATTTTGTGTGCATGTATGTGCTCGTGTGTGTGTGTGCACTTGCATGTGTGTATGTATGTGGTTATAGGATATGGTTGTGTGTGTAGAAAATAGAGGTCAACAGTTTCTTTCTCTATTCCTCTCCTTATTTGATGATATAGAGTCTCTCATTGAAACCGGAGTAGCCAATGTGATACAAATGATTGGCCAGAAAGCTGCAGGGACCTGCATAACTTTGATGACATTCACCCAACCATTGGTGTTTGTTATCATGTCTGGCTTCTTATGCAGGCACCAGGGATTTCCAACCCAGACCCTCATGCTTGCATGCTATGTCCTTAAGCAACAGAGCCATCTTCCCAGTGCTAGTTAGTAACAACTCATAGGTCTTCAGTTTAATAATTCAAAGAAGGGATCAAACATCAAGATCTCTAACTAAGACATGTCTAACTTAGACTTCAGAAAATAAACAAGAAATAGAAAGTGGGCCACAGCAGAAGTTGAAGGGGAACATCATTATTCCAGCGAGACAGAGATGGATGAGTGACTATCAGCTGTTCCTACAGAAAGGAGCCCTATGTCTCCTGGACACGAAGATGTACTGGATAACTCTATAACCCCTCCAACACAGGTACTCTGCCCACTCTGTGCCATTTAATAAACCAACATTTATGTGTTTTGTTCCTACTCACTGCATTAGAGAATTATAAGAATGGAAGCCAGTACTTCATCCTCGACCATGGAGGATAAGTGCAGCCTTTCTGTTTATCTTCACCATTTATCAGTTCCCGATCAGAGGACCCAGGGAAAATGTCAGCTCAATATTTTTGCTAAATCCTTTCACTTAATCTAGAGATAAGGTCACTTGCTGCTTCCACTCAACATGGCACTGTGAGCTGTTTATTTAAAACACTAGTAAACCTGTAGGAATCTGTGGACATTGCAAAGGACAAAACCAGAACTTAGTGTTAAGCTGGTTAATAAATCATGGCAACATGGACTATTTTTAGGGAAAAAAAAAAGACTGGTGGAAGGTTACAGATCTTTTGAAATTTTGAGAATCTCCAAAGGGGGAGGGGGCGTGTCCTGTGTGGTTTTGATGGCTTGTTTTGTTTTGAAACATGTGGCTGGTTTATATCTTGCAGACAATAGCTTTTATGCCCTTACCTCTGAAAGCGCTAAAACCTCAACTCATGCAGTAGTCTTCAAGCAGAAAGTGCAGACATTGAGAAAAAACATATTGGGAATCAAGTATTGTATTGGTTTCCATTTACTGTGACTAAGATATTTCTGTTTGTGTTTGCATGTGTGTGTGTGTTTTGGTGGGAGAGGTAGTTTAGACAGAGTGTCATTAGTCTAGGTTAGACTTGAACTTGCTATTTAGCCAAGAATAACAAAAGTCGTTGCTACTGCTGGTTAGAACCCATTGAGAAGCAGACCCCTCTCCTGACAAGTGATATATGTATCTATGTTTGTGTGTGTGTGTGTGTGTGTGTGCATACATGATCGTGCATGAACTTATAAATTTGGTTACCTCTTTATATATGTATGGCATGTATGTGCACATGTATTTATGTGTACATGTGTGCATACATTTGTGCAGAAGCCAGATGGTGTGTCTTCCTGCATCACTCTCCACTTCATTTTGTTGAGATAGGGTATTTCATTGAACCTGAATCTTGCTGATTTGGCTAACCTAGATGGCCAACAAGCTCCAGAGATCTGCCTGACTCTGCCTCTTCCACCAGAGTCAGGGTTACCCATGTGCTCAGACACACCTGAGTTTCAAGTGGGTTCTGAGGAGTTAAACTTGGATCCCCATGCTTGCACAAAAAGTGCTTTCCCATTGAGCTGTCTTCCAGCCAGGGTGGTTAACTCTTTTTAGATTTCAGTCTTTACATGTTAAAGCAAATGAATTAGCTTGAAAAAGTTAGCAAACTATATTGTGATGCATGCCAGCTTGCTAAGACACTGAGATGTGTGTTGACAGTCATATTCTAGTAATGCTTCCATCCACCTCTTCCTTTCTTCCTTCTAAACTAGCAAAGGAGAGTTTAGTGTTGGATTCTTTCTGAATGCTGAGGATTTTATGAGGACTGGACATGACATAGAAGGATTTCACCCATGATAAAATTGAAGGTAAAATTTTGAAACAAACCAAATAATCCAGGCTCTCTTACGTGTAGGGTCTTTCCAGTCACATTTGTTGACATCATGAGTTCTACAGTTTTGATTTGACATGTCAGTGTCTTGTTGAAGACTTGGTTCTCAGTGGAGCAAAGCTCAAAGGTTGAGGAGACTTTGAGAGCATTTGGGGTTACAAAGACTTTGACATCTTTAGTGGATTGAGCCATTGATAAGTTTATAATGGGGGTGTCTTCTAGGACAGTATGAAAACTTAGGAGGTGGAAACATTAATGAGAATGTTTCCTAGGGGACTGCATCTTGTCCCTACCCCCTCCTCTCTTCACTTTGGGGATGCTATAAAGTGAGAAGTTTTTCTTCTTCATGTTCTCACCATGACATTCTTCCTTGACACAGGCTTATCACAATGGGTTCAAGTGACCATGGGCCAAGCTCCCAGGAATTGTGAAGTCAGATGTACCTTTCTCTCTTTAAGTTATATCTCTTGTGTATTTCTCACAGTGGTGTGAAGCCAATGAACTTGAGGGATGTGCAGCTTGATCTCAGATTGAGGAGATGGTTATGGCAATTTCCTAACACATGCATATCTTTCTCTCTCCTCATTGGGTTCTGGTTTTTCCTCTTTGTAGCTGACTGACCTTCCCGTGGGCCTTCCTCATACTTCTTAAAGGACAGGCCCACTCAGGGCTGCCTCCTCCCTCAGCAATGACCATTTGCACTTCACAGGGGCAGAGTCTCCCTACCTCTCCATAAACCTGCAGGCCCTGCAGAATCAATGCCCACTTACAGCTGCTAACACATTAATAACAGAAACGTCCCCGGCCGTGACCTACCTGAGTCATTACCCACCGATCATAGAAGGCAATTTCAAGCAGATTGACTAGCGATCAGTGTCCTCCCTGGCATCCATGCAGGAGAACACATGGCTGCCTTCACAACCCCTGAGCAGATGGCCAGTGCACGTAATTGCTCGCCTCAGCCGGTGCGGGTCTGGCTCCTGACTGGGGAACCTCCATGTCCTGCATGCAAAGCTGAGCTCTCTTACCCTGGGGCTCTGCTCCAAGTGCATCAGCCTTTCATTTCAGAACAGAATCTGAGCTCTCACTGACCTTCTTTGTACTGGTTTTGAACTTAATGCACAAGCAGCTCTCTGAAGATGTTGAGGAAGTGAGGCATCAGTGTAGCTGAATCACTCAACACTATGGCTGTCCCACAGGCACTTGTAAGCACTATCTAAATCCAGGGTCCAAAGCTGAGGTCACTGTTGGCTTCTACCATTAAGATTTGTCCCAGTGCATTTTTGTGTCGCCCACCATCATGCTTGTGGGCTGGGGAAATGGCCCAAAAAGTAAATTCTCGCTACAGAAGCATGAGGACCTGAGCCAGATTCCTAGCACCCACACAAAATCCTGTGCCTGTGACCTCATTGATGGGGATGAAAGATAGGCAGACGTCAGTATCTGGTTAACCAGCTAGGCAGGCCGAAATGTCAAGCTTCAGGTGCAGTGACAGACCCCGTTTCAAAAAGTAAATTGGGCAGGTGAGATGGCTCAGTGAGTAAGGGACTTGCTGCCAAACTTGAGGAACCAAGCCATATTTCCAAGATCTATATGATCATGATTTATATGGCAAAACCAACTCCCAGAAGGTGGTTGTTCTCTGACCTCCACATGCACATCTTGGCAGGCATGCACAAGCATGCTCGCAAACACACACACACACACACACACACACACACAGGCATGAATGGAAGCACACCCCCATGAATACACACTTTTAAAAGTCATAGTTACAAAGGTTGCATGGTGTATTACACTAATGCCCTAGGTCTTTGCCACCTAGGATGTGCCCTTGATGCCAGCTTAGAGTTTGTTACTTGAAGCCTGTAAATTTTTCTTCCTTGGAGTAAATTCCTGATCATAAATACATGAGAGGAAGTACTTGAGTGTATTAATCTGACTATTACTTACTATGACACAATGCCCAAAGGAAACAATTTGAAGGCTTGTTTTGCTTCGTGCTTTCAGAGGGTCCAGTCCACCACGGTGGTGGTGGTGGGCATGGTAGAACAGAACAACTTACATCAAGCTCTGTGATAAACAGCAAACAAGGACATGGGAAGGGGAGGAAAAAAGAGACGGGTGGGTGGAGAAAGTGAGCGACTGTGAGGATGAAGTGAGCAGCAGAGGCAAAATGAATGAATGTATGCCCCTTATGCCTGTTCCAGACAGCTTTCCCCCTTTCATCTTCCCATGGCAGCCTTTAATCTATGCCATAATGCCACCCACATTCATGGCACACCTCTCCAGCACACACTTGCTTATTTTTGCGTAGAACAATCTCCGCAGACACACCCAGGTGTGTGATTTACTAATCTTGGCACTGACCCTTCCCATCAAGTTGGTAGACAGGATTAACTACAAGTTAAAGGATGTAAATCTTTGCAAACATAGCCATGCATTGCTAGCTGGTCTTTAAGTGGATGATGCCAGTGCATAATCAGTTGGTTGTAATCTGGGCTTTAACTCTTACCCATTTCTTAAGAAAATGGAGGCAAGCCTTTTTTGGGGGAATTCGCCCTCAATAAACTCATAAAAGAGAAGGAAACCATATCAAAAGAACACCCTCTACTCTGACGGATTGGTGTCCAAACCGAAAGGTGCTTCAAAAAGATCCTGTCTCTACTTCCCACCCACTGAGATTTCTAGCACGTGCACCAGACCTACCCTTTGACATGAATGCTGGAAACTGAATGCTGTGCTTTCACAGCTGTCTGAGCTATCTCTACAGCCCTTTCAGGCATCATTTTAAAGATAGGTGCCTCATCTGTTCTGAATCTGTGGTGGATGCCCTATTATTCCTTGGCAATTGCAAGGAGATTCAGGAACTCAGAGACCTGCTGGTGCCCTGTGCAGTCCAGGTCAATGCTCTAGCCATGGACTCTCATATGGGAAGGCTGTTATGAGCACCATGTTCTCAGCACAGCTTCACAGAGCATGCACTTTCATAATGGCTTTGGAAAATTCTGTCGGGGGATTTTCAGAGCTGGGCACTGCAAGGTCAAACAAGCTGTGAGCTGCGATTATTTTGGCTGCGTAGACCAATAGGGCCTATCTAAGAGTTCATTTGGATTCTAAAAAGGAAGGCAGCCATCCTCAAGGGTCAAGGGTTGGGATTGAGGCACACACATGGAAACTCAAGTATTTGCTTTACATTTAAAATGTCTGGGTTTATTTGTGTATATGTGTGCATGTGTATTTGTGTGTGAAGATGGGGAGTTGAGACCTATTGTTATTGAACAAAGCTGCCATGGAATCTGCTATGTAGCCAAAGATAGCCTTCATTTTCTGCTCCTGCTGCCTCTATCTCCCAAATGCTGGGGTTTTAAGTGTGCCCTGTAACACCTACGTTGTGTATGGATAAGAACTGAACCCAGGAATTTTTCGTGCTAGAAAAATATTCTGTCATCTCAGACCTGTTTCTTAACCTAGTACTGGTTTCTTCTTTTGTCTCAATGCCATCAGCAACCTCTTATGTAGCAGTTCTTAACCTGTGGGTCACAACCTCAAAGGGTTGAAGTGCAAACAACCTTTCACAGGGTCACATATCAGACACCCTGAATATCAGATATTTACATGACAATTTATAACAGTAGCAACATTTCGGTAATGAAGTAGCAACTAAAATAATTTTGCGGTTGGTGGCCGCCACAACATGAAGACTTTCATTGAAGATTGAGAACATTGGGAAGGTTGAGAACCACTGCTCGTGTGTGTGTGTGTGTGTGTGTTTGTCTGTATGTGTCTGTGTGTGTCTGTGTGACTAGATGAAAATTTTTTTTTTGGTGCACAAGAAGGATGTTTGCTAAGAAAAGCTTTTGGGAAGAGTTGGGCTCCAGGAATAGTACTTTGGCAGTAGTCAGTTCAGCAAGAGAGCATACCACAGCCTCTTCTGCTTCAGTTAGAAAAGCTCTTGCTGCTTCTGACAATCAGGAAGAGGACCCAGTCAGCCAACAGGTAGGATGCACATGAACTTGGGAGGCGGAGATAATCACAGAGATGACAGTGGAGATGAATTTGAACTCCTAATGTGTACACTCTAGAGAATTCTTTTCTAAGCACTTGTCTTAACACTGAGACAAAGTGCTGATGGCTATGAGTCTCATAACATGATGGATTTGGGCTTCAGTGAGTTGCAGAGTTGAGGATTTTGTTGTCTAAGACCTTGATTAGTCCTGGGTCATATTTATAACTCTGCTTCTCAAAAAGGGAAATGAAGTAGATGATTAATATTATTAAAAAAATAGACTTCTGCTATGTAATTTTCTGTCCAAGCAATAAAAGAGCAAGGAGTTTGAGGTATACTACACTGTAATATAGATGTCCCTCTCTATATGTATAGGTGTATGTAATATACATGCAAACATATACACATACATACATGTAAATTAGTATTATATTAAAAATTTAGTACAAAATTATGAAGGTGGGGAAAAAGGATTAAAGCATTTCATTTAAAAATTTTAAAAACATGTTTTGATTAAAAGCACTCTCCATGGAAACACAGTAGAAGCATGTTTCCTGGACTCCTGGGGCACATTCCCTCCAGAATAAACAGACATTAGGTAAATAATCATATGCAGATGTTTGGTTGTGAATTCAACTCTGTGAGTTCACACAAAGAGCGCTGGAAATCTGGTAGCTTAATGTGGGCATTACGGTAGTAATTCTTGAGTGTACTCATCCTACGAAATGGACTTTGAGTACAGGTAAGGCATTGGATACTTTTAAGGAAACCAGAGAAGGTGGGCTTGAAATGGAAATGTGAGAGGGAGTCACGGGGTGGAGTAATTACAGGAGAGAGATCCATCAGGGTAGAGATTTCTCACTGGACCCTATTACAGGAAATAATCAAGGAATATGAAAAAGCAAAGGAAATGATCGTACTTACATTTCAACAATATTACTGTTGCTAAAGTAGTGAAAAGAAATAGTCTAAGGTAGGAGAATAGTTAAGATGTTATTGAGATAGTATTGTAAGGATGACAATGGTTGGAGATAAAGTACCTATGGGTATGCAATTAAATTAATGGAATATATCTATATTAACCTACCTTATTATATACTTATTTATATGCATTTTTCATTGAGTTACTCACATCTACTTATCTCTTCTGTATCATTTATCTACAATTAACTTTATCATCTATCATTTATTATCTATCAACTCTCCATTATCTATATGTCTATTGTCTCTCAACTATCTATTGGTTTTCATCTACCATCACTATAAATCTATCATCAGACTACCTCTCTATATGTACTTACTATATATCTGACATCTTTTTATCTATAATTGAATTAATGTGTATAAAATCCAACTGTTGACTCAATACACTGTAAAACAGTGAGTGTTACCAGAATATTCATAGTCTTAGACAAATCATAACATTCTGTTTCTTTTATTTTTTTAAATTTTTGCTTTTTGGTTCTTTTGGGTACCCTGGGATAGGACAGAGGGTTCCTCCCACTCCCCTTCCCAATAGCTTAAAGGTGGTCCACTAGATTTCTCCTGTGCCTGCAGTCATCCATGTTACCTTGAATGACACCATTTGTTTTACCCAAGTTTCTCACACTTTGAAGGCTGACATTCTTAATAATTCTGTCACTGTGTCAAACAGGCTGCTGAAAAGATACAAGTGATGCCTGCAGGAGATTGGGGCCATCTCAGCAGTTTGTGTAACACCAAGAGGGTGTGAGGGAACAGGAAAATAATTAGTTTAGCTGGATGTAAATGGAAGATCGAGGAAGAACCTG
The DNA here is from genome assembly GCA_028658305.1 of Pachyuromys duprasi. NCBI lineage: Eukaryota > Metazoa > Chordata > Mammalia > Rodentia > Muridae > Pachyuromys > Pachyuromys duprasi. The sequence goes on along the minus strand of CM053757.1, from coordinate 15,438,472 downwards.
TGAATGTGTGGCTGCCTGCGAAGAGAGGCGGCCCTGCTTAGTTGAAGGTTTGAGGATGAAAAATTGACTCAGCAGCTATGCAAATTAAAGCACCGTGAAGAGACTCGTGATGACAGGAAAAGCAGTGTGACCTGAATCCAGTCCACCGGCAGTCATGGGCGGTTCTACATGCCTGTCACCATGTGATGCTTTTGAGAGCAACTGAGGGGAAAGGAAGACACCAGAAAGGCTACAGACTAAAGGGGAAGAACAATGTTTCAGAGTGTCTGAGTTCTTCAAGCAGATATTACAAAGGCTGAGCAGCAATTATTGGCCACATTAGTAGGCGAAAGTGCTAGACCTATCGGGAATCAGACCAAATATGGGGATTTAGTAAGCTCTGTGATGGTAGTTAATTTTCTTTACTTCTCTGGATACCAATTCTCTTCTGTATAACACATTTCTTTTACAGTAGGGGCTGTCTCTATACACACATGTACACTGCACACATGTGCATGACCACATGCACAGGTCTGCCAATCTCAAGGTCATCTTAGAGGTGCTGGTGGCAGGAATGGACAAGCAAATACTCTCCGCTAATCACTTGTGTGGTTTCTAAAAATGCAACCATTCAGGCCAAGTCAGCATAACCTGGGACCTCACTTAGAAAAGTTAATAGGTGCTGAAAAAGCATGTAGTGAGTCCTATGCTGAGTCTGGGGAGGTGTTGCAAGTGGCAAAGCACTTGCTGCACAACGGTGAGGATATGCGTGTCATCCCCACAAGCACATGTTCAAACATGGCTCTGGATAGGTAGCTAGCTCAGCAAATGTGCTGAATTCCAGGTACAGGTGAGAGAGCCTGTCCCAAAAATAAATGTATAAAGTGTCCTGGGGAGTGCCGGAGGTTCACTTCCGGCCTCCACAAACACATGAATATACACAAATGTATATACTTGCACCAGTGCATCCACCAAAGGCCATACAAACATAGGCCCTTTGCTGACCACAACCCTCTCTTTCCGAGGGGCAGCAGGCACTTGGTGAGTGCATCAGATCTGCCTCACTGAGGATGTGTTGTCTTCATAGTTCATCATGGTCATGTTATACCTTACTGCCATCTGGGGAGACAGCTTGGCGGGCAAAAGCACTCGCTGCACAAGCAAAAGGATCTCAGTTGAGGTTGCAGCACCCACAGGAAAGGCCTGGCAGCATTCACCTAGAGCCCAGCATTGCGGAGGGGCGGAAACCAGAGTCTCAGCGGAGCTGCAGCTTCAGGGGTAGTCTGTATCACGGGAATGTGGTGAGACCAGCAGAACCAGACATACAACATCTTTCTCATGGACACCCCGGCCCACACACCCCAGCCACGCCCACCAAATAAGCTCTTCCTGAAAACATCCCTTAGTGACCCAGTCATCAACACTCCTACTGTGTGTCTTGTATGGTTTAAAGCTACTTTCTTTTCACATCTGGTACTTTCATTGTTTTACTCATAACATTTGCTATTTATTTTGCTTAGTTCCTTTTTTTTAATGCCTTGATCATTCCCCATCTGATTGTGCATATCTGAAGGCTCTTGTAACATTTTATATTAAGAACACAAAACTCAGAGATGGGAACATATTCAGTTTTCTGTGTTGCATTTAGTTTAGTGACTCTGGTGAACATTCTGGCACTTGTGAGGCAGAAGCACCTCAGGTTCAAACTGAGCCTAGTCTACACAGTGAGATCTTGCCTCAGAAACAAAATAAGATAATTTAGGCATGATGGTGCATATGTGTAATCCAAGCACTCAAAAAGCTGGGGTAGGAAGATCCAGAATTCAAAGTCATCCTTGGCTATATGGGGGTTTGAGGGCATGAAGCCTCATCTCAACAAAACAACAACAACAAAATCAATGTGTGTTTAAATTCATATACTGTGGCTGTTATAACTTGGCATTAAAAATATTTTATACAGCTGGCTAATGGTGTCATTCACCTCTAATCCCAGCACTTGGGAGGCAGAGGCAGGTGGATATCTGTGAGTTTGAGGCCAGCCTGCTCTACAAACTGAGTCTAGGATATCCAAGGCTATTACACAGAGAAAACCCTGTCTCAAGTATATATATATATATATGCTCAAAAGCATATGCCAATGCTTACATAGATCTTTTACTGAAAGCTGCTCCAGGCCACTGATGAGATGTGCTGATCATTTAGTAGAACAGTGATTTTTCATAGCACTAGTTTATCTTCTAGCTACTCCAGTTAAACACATGTGAAGACACATACACACACACACCCATCCCCATGTTGCCATTGAAAAAGCCTTCCTTCCTCATACCCTGAAGGCTAAAGGGCAAAGTGAAGTCAGGCTAAGTTTTGAAGACTGGGGTAGGAAACAAAGGGGTTAGACTCTGAAGGAGGTCATCAAAACCAGATTTAAACAGTTGGACCAATTTGCTTTAACTAAAGAAAGACAGGAGACCTTAGGGACAAGGTAAATATTGTTTTAAGGTCATTGAAAAATACTAGTGAGCTGCATCAGTGAGGATAAGGACTACTTGCCAGCCTCTCCAGAGTATTTCATTGCAAGTCAACTAAATATTCCAGAATGGTTCTTGTGTATGGTCAAAGCAGAGCCTGCCTCTCCTAGTCTCAGGCACTCTCCGATCTGGGTATCTGGCCTGGGCCAGGGAATCCTTTGGTAAAATCAGGTTTCGGTCTTTAGGCAGGCAAGTGGATTTTCTCTGTTTGCCAAGGCTGCTTAGTAAAGGCTCCCTGAGGTTCTTTTGAGAGGAATTCATCTGTGCTCAGCAGGAATGGTGCTGTGATTGATTGGAAATGTCTTGCCGGAACACGGAGGGTGGAGTGAGGTCTTCCATTCTACTCTAGACTGGAAGGCATTTTCGCTTGTGATCATGGAGGGGGAGCCATTTTCTTCTGGAGACTATATGTACTTGTCTTGGTGAATAAACATCTCTATGAATTAGGTTCATGTTATTGTCAAACAGGAGAGAAAAATGTCATCTCAGAGTCTCGGAAGAAATGTTACCATTCAGATGCCATTATTTACCAGATTTCAAAACAACTCTCCTTTCACTGTGATGGTTTAATTGTAGGGATTTTTGTCTTGTGAATTTATTTAGGGAATTCTGTATTTATGAGGTTCAATCCATTTATGCTATTGGATTCTGCAGCAGATTTCTCTGTTAAACATAAGAAAAAGATAGGAAGGCTTGACTCCATCCAGTTCAGAACTAGCTAGTTAGAACGGAATCTAGTGGCTCTCCACAGTTTTGAATCTTGGGAGGTCTTTTCGTTGGGTGCCTCTGTATCATTCGTGAATACTTCTAAATAGAGGTTACATGAGAGAAAAAAGGAGAAGAGAAGGAAAAGGTGCAGAAATACACTCTCAATAAATATGCTCTGGAAAAACAACATTCCCTAATAATAATAGATGTAGTAAAATGTGATTAAATAAAGATTAAATAAAATTTCATTATTTCTTTGTTTTTAATGGCTGAGTAGTATTCCATTGTATAAATGTACCACAGTTTCTTTATCCATTCTTCAGTTGAAGGACATCTAGGTTGTTTCTACTTTCTGGCTATTATAGGTAAAGCTGCTATGAATGTAGTTGAGCAAATGCCCTTGTATTGTGGAGCATCTTTTGGGTGTATGCCCAGAAGCGGTATCCCTGGGTCTTGAGGTATTCCTAGTTTTCTGAGAAAGCACCAGATTGATTTCCAAAGTGGTTGTGCAAGTTTGCACTCCCACCAACAATGGAGAAGTGTTCCCCCCTTTTCACATCCTCTCCTGCATGTTTTGTCACTTGAGTTTTTTATCTTAGTCATTTTGACAGGTGTAAGATGGAATCTCAGAGTCATTTTGATGTGCATTGCCTGACAACTAAGAACTTTGAGCATTTCTTTAACTGTGTCTCCACCATTCAAGATTCCTTTGTTGAGAATTCTGTACCCCATTTTTAATTGGATTATTTGGCTTGTTGGCATGAAA
>CM053757.1:15423356-15433991 GCA_028658305.1 Pachyuromys duprasi | reverse complement strand
AAAAAAAAAGTCAGTTATTCTACATTTAAAGACCAGCTCACAGTGTGTTGAGTATGCAGGGTGTGTGATGGCCCACCCATCTTGAGAACCACTTACAAGGTTGGCAAAGCCTCTATTTGTGTTTGTGAGGATGCTTCCAGAAGCAGTGAGATCTTGGTGTTTTGCCCTAAGGAATGGTTTAATCAGTTAATGGATTCCAAACTTGAACAGATTATTGGCCAGTGGTAGAACTGTGGAAGGTGAGAGCTGGTTGGAGAAAACAAGTCATTGGAACGTGCCATTGAAGGGTGTGTCTTCCATTGTCCCTCCCTTCCCAGCCACATGAAATAAGCAGCTTCAGTCTGCCTGTGTTACCTGTTGATTTTCTGCCTACCTACAGCTCAGAAATACTAAAGTAATGACCATAAACCAAACTTTGGAAATGGAGAAAATCTTTGAGTTGATTATCTTTTTCTTCTTCTTCTTCTTCTTCTTCTTCTTCTTCTCCTCCTCCTCCTCCTCCTCCTCCTCCTCCTCCTCCTCCTCCTCCTCCTCCTTCTCCTTCTTCTTCTCACTCACAGCAGCATAAACTTGACTAATCTAGTTCCTGGAAAGAAGCTAACTCCCTTTATTGTGAGGAAGAAAGATGTGTGTGATGGCTCAGCTAGGCACAGTTCACTTATACCTGAAGTAGATTAAGTGCAAAGAAATGTGAAGGGTGGAGCATGATGGGAGATCTGGAGACCAACATGGAAGTAAGTAAACAGGAAATAGACAATGATGCACTGGAGGAGCTTCACCAAGTGTCTGGGGCTTCTGAGACTTGATTTAGCTTCCTATCTGTGTTAGAACTCTTATCAACAGATGGCTTTTTAAAACACAGAGTTACTTTCTCAGTTACTTCTTTTGGAAGTAAGAAGTCTAAAGTCAGTCTCAACAAGCAAAAATTAGAATGTCCACAGGGCTGTTACTCCTGAAGCGTTTGTGAAGAAAGGACCGTTTTCTTGTTTTTCCCTGCTTCTAGAAGCCATCTTCTTGCCTCGCCTAGTGGCCAATTTCTGTCTTCAGAATTTGTTGAGTTCTTTGCATATCAAATAACAACACTGGATATTTTTCCATCTCCCTCTGTCACTTTCAGGAACCTAAGTTGTCATTGTGATGCTCCTCCACCAACTCACAGAAGTCTTCTTCTTGTGGAATGAGCCAATCATCACCCTTCACAGCCCATTTTCGCTTTTATGTAAATTATCAGATTCTGGGAGTAGAATGTGAATGCCTCTTGGGGGCATTTTCTGTCTACCCTGAACATAGTAAAGATTTCATGCTAGACTCAAAGAATAATTGAAAACTACCCAGTTCCCTTTGCAGTGCGACCATGCTGGTCTGCTTGTAGTTTAGAAAGCTCTTCAGTACAATATGGTTTGAGATGTATCTTAGTTTTTGCTGTATAAGAATCACTAAGAATGAATAAATTATAAAGAATGCACATATCTGTGGTTCATGGTTGTGAAAGCTGAGAAGACCAAGGGTATTGTACTGGTGTCTGCTTTTAAGAGACCTCTTTCTGTGTCACCCAAAGACAAAGTGTATCACAGGGTAAGCTGCCAAGATAAGACAGAAACTCTTTCCTTTGACAAACTATTAATGGATGAATATGGATGATTTGGTCTTTTCAAGTGGACACAACCCTTATGACTCGATCATGTCCCAAAAGTCTCACTTCTAAATGCCATTCATAGTTGAAGCTGAGAATTACAATTCCAACACTGAGTTATATGAGGCAAACATTTTGCCTATAAGTATTTACAATGAAGATGGATACTTGTAAATGAATTCTGGCTCAATCTCTACACCTGATGCTAGCCTTGGTATTCATCCCATGCTTCTGGCATCTCCAATATACTGGTGTCTATGCTGCAACTTCACCAATGGCCTCCCCTGGGCTTTTTTTTTTTTTCAGTGACAAGACTCAACTTTATTCCTAGGCCCCCTTCAGTCCGGGGGTTTCTACTGCAACTGAGGTTCACCTTCACCAATCAATGGCCTCGTTTGCAATTTGTGACCACTTAAAATCCTGTTCTCATGCCACCAAAATCAGTAACACATAGGAGACTCTTGCACATTACCAAGTTTGGCTGTCAGTCTTGTTCCCTTCTGTACCACAGCATCTGTGTGCTGACCCTGAGGAAATACTTTGAAGAAGATTCCACCTCAGTGGTGCTGGTCTCTTCTTAATCACAGGTGATTTATCAGCCTCAGCTAACCATTATTGATTGTCCCAGTATGGCCAAGTTTCGCTTTAGTGGTGCTGGTCTCTTGTTAATCACAGCCTATTCTTCAGCTCCAGTGGACCAAAACCCACAGATCCTTGATTAAAATGCCATCCAAATGGCCCTGACAGAGTCTCTAGAGAACTCTCAATTTTGTAAGTTCATAATCCAGGCCTCTGTTGTCTGTGTTGATATCAACATTGTTTTTCAAGCACCTAAAGAACAGCCCCTTAAAATCTAAGCACCCAGTGGCTTTCCCAGCTCAAAGTTCCAAATTCATTCCACAAGCCTCTCAAAAATAACGTGGTCAAGTACATCACAAGCAATACCTTTGGTACTGACTGGGTACCAGTGCTTTCTATTTCTGTGATTAAGATCATGACCAAAAGCAATGTCTTTTGGGTTACAGTCTATCACTGAGGAAGGTCAACGCAGGAACTGAAGGCAGTTGCCTGGAGGTAGGAGATGATGCAGAAGCCACAGAGAACTGCTTCCCATTGGCTTGCTCCTCTTGACTAGCTCAGCCTGCATTCTTACACTATTCATGCTCTATCCTCCAACATCAATCACTACTTAAGAAAATGTTCTCACAGCCTAATCGGATAGGACATTTTTCTCAGTTGTGGCTCCTTCTTCCAAAGGGACACTTGTTTGTGTCAGGTTGACAAAAATACTAACCAGCAAGTGACCTTAGAAGATCTGGCAGATTAATATCTAAGCTCTGCTTCTGTATCTAGTATATGTTGCTACATGGTGGTCTAAAGAAGCCCTAATTACCTTAGGGGACTGAATGGCTCTTCAGAGGGATTTCTCGTTCCCCAGGGTGCAGCCTTGCCATCATACACAATTTCTCTCATCTTTGGGGGTGGGCGAGCCTGTGAGATCTGAACACTGTTTTGGAACATTGGCTTATCTCTGTGTGTCTTCTTCCTTGAAAGAGGATGAGATGCAGTGGACACCACTTAGTGATTAACATGCTCAGGAAGAGTAAAACAAGTGTCTAACCCAAAAATTCAGGAGACAGGCACAAAATAAAGGCAAAGCACAGATTGTGTTTTATTCTGCTTTTAGTTTGCTTTCGGGCAGTCACTACTTTGAGCAAACACAGTTCCTAAATGCCTCATAATTCTATAAAGGGCAAGTTTAAGACATTGGAGCGAGAAAACAGTAGGTAGAACCTGCCTTTCTCCAGTGGCCTCCCAGCAGATGCCGAGGCGCGTGACAGGTACATGTGCTAAGAGGTCAGACTACACACCCCACTCATTTCCTCTAGGTACAATGTTTGGCCCTCCCAGCACATTTAGAAGACGTGTTTGGTGTTTGATAAATCTCCCCTGTGCGTATCTTCTAATTCAGAGATAGGAGCCTTATCAAGGTTGCTTCTGTTATGTGCCACTCCTGGGCCAGTCTATGCTAATCACTTTGACATTTCCTATTCACTCAGCGTGAGAGGAATGCTTTAGCCTGCATTGATGGGGGCATGTGTTTCTAATGAGAAATCTGATGAAGCCAGGTGTCTTGAATACCGAGTACCTGTGAACCTGCTGCAGCTTTATCATCCCTTGAAGCCACTCTCTTCCTTTTCGGACACTACGGTTTAGATGTGGAATGGCTTCTCATAGTGATTTGTAGCTGATAAAGATTTTACTTTTAAATCCATCAAAAGAGGAAGAGAAGTGACATTTTGAAGTGAGCAGATGAGGGGAAAAAAGAGATGAGTCTCTTGGTCTGCCTCCAGGTCTTCCAACTCTCTTCCACTCAGTGCTTTGGACAAAAGATCATCTCATAAGAAATTCAGGGCAAAAAAATGTCTTTTCATTCTTATTCCCATTTTCTGACATTCTTACTCTTACAGTTATTATTAGTGGTGCAAACTCTAGCTATTAGAGAATGCTAGTCTTGCCCTGTTCTGGTGTATTCCATTATCATTTAAATATACCACCTGATGCTCCTCTAAGACCTTCTCAATAGAGGGCTCTTAGCAGACATTTCCCCCTAAATCAAGTTCAGTGGGTGTCAAAGCAGGGTGGGGGAGGAGGGTCCACATTGAAGCAAAGTGGGGACTTGCAATAATTATTTGAATATTTCAGCATTCCTTTATCACTCCAAAATTGAACTGTATTTCCAGTTCTCCCTTTCTTCTGTCTCTTTTACATCCATCATGAGTTACCTTTGCCAGCTTCCTCCTCCTCCAAAAAGGCACTATTTTCTTGCTGACCACAGAGGGCAGTGAGTTCTAAAAGGACTTTATTGAAATGCTAGTTATTTTTAAAATGAGCAGCAACACATGGAAAAGGACAGGCTTGGCTTTGAAAGTAGAGTCCATAGACTGATTTAGACTGGGCTAGATGCTCTTCTTGGGCATTTCAAGTCATTGATTCCCTATTTTCCAGGCATAAGGTTTCTTTGGAGTGAGGATGAGCCTGTACTAGAGCTTTGTTCTCATGAGTCAGAATCACAGTCCCTCAAGAGACAAAATCAGTTCTTCTCATGTGAAAGGCTAGAAGCTATGGCCACATCCCTGGTTGTCACAAATATCAGCCCATCACATTTTCATTCTAGGAGGCAGAACACTGCTGAACCCTCTATGTCTACTACAACAGATAATTTGCTGTGTGTTCACATATATTGCTGTGCTTGTAGGGTCAAAGATAACTTTGGATGCCATTCTGAAGGCCCCAGGGAAGTGCCTGTTTTTACCTCCCCAATCCTGGAATTACAAGCATGTGCTACCATGCTTGACATTTTTTATGTGGCCTCTACGTCCTGAACTCAAGTCCTCATACTTGGAAGGAAACCACTTTACCAACTGAGCTTTCCCTTTGCTCTTAGCCAGGGCTGTGCCATTTGTAAAGTTCCCCTATTTACTTGTATTTTGCTGGAATCTTCCTCTTCCCACCCTTACACATGATTTTGCATAGAGGCCCAGAGCAAAGAAACCTCATGCTGCTCAAGAATCAGAGACAGCCTGACTGTGAGCATTCATCATGGACTACCTGTCAATCATGTGCCATGGACTCTCCCCTTCCTCCAAAAGCCTGATGCAAAAAGGAACTCTCACTCCATGGTACTAATTTCTCCTCGGAGCCCCTACCATACTGCATCTGTCTGTCAGTCTATGGCATTAATCACCTCCAATAAATTTCTTGACCCCCAAAGACAGTCTTCATCAGTATCCCCCTTGAATTTTAAAACTCTATACCTTTCACTCACACCTGGTAATCTGTTATTTCTCATGACTTTTTGCTCCTGTTGCAGGGAGTAGTGATGTGAACACAGGCACTGCATGGGAGGTTCTCTTGTAGAGTACACCTCACCACCATACATACATGCATAGATACTATACATGTGTTTGAAGAAAGGTATTTGTTGATAAGTGTGTTACAAGGTGGGTCTTTCCACATGAAAGCATGGCTGGTTTGGATCTAGATCATTGTATGTCCCAGCCTGGGGCTGGTGAACAGGGTGAGGCAAGGAAGGTAGAATTAGGAATTTGAAATATTTGGGGGTATGTGGATTCCAGACACTGACATCCCAAGTGTGGCTGGCACCTGGGCATTCTGAGAGCATGGTAACCAGTGGAAAAACCAGGATCTACCTGACCTGAGCTCTCTTTAAGTGACCCACCTTTCCTTCTCCTATAGAGTACAATGACTGGTGTTTCTCTCTAGTCAACCCACCTACTTAATGTTGGTTTCACTAACACTTGTATCCAACTTTTTGACCTTGTGACATGACATTATCATCTATCTAGGCCATGCTCAAGAATCATGCAATTGAGTTACCAACAACTGCCTCAAAAAGTCGCATAATGCTTGAGTACATTTATAATTTTGTATAGGGAGAAATCGGCCACAGGTTACACATGCTTGCAAGATTAATTTGTAGGAAAATGGGTCTGTAATTGTCATTGCAGCTAAAGCCCATTCATCCATTCTCAAGCCTCCTTGCTGTTCCCCTAAAGTGCTCTCTTTACAGTAAAGAAAACATACAAGCTTTCAGGGCCTCCAGGTGCTCTTTCTCCTTCCCTGGCCATTGTCACAATACACTCAAGAGCCTTTTCTCCTGCCAATCTGTCCATTGTTAGACATTTCAACAGAGTCGATTAGGAAACCTTCCTAGGCAGAAGGGAAGTTCCTTATGTATTTACAGGTGAGAGCTGCCATTTAATGCATTCTTGCCAGGAGATCAAGGATCTTTGGTGGAAGTCCATAAGCTGAGATGTCAAGACATTTGGATGCAGAAGTATCTGGGCAGCTAGTTCCTTGAATAGTTCCAGTAGGAACTATACTGGAGTCATAGACTCAAGAGTTATTCTGATAGCAAGAAAGGCTCTGGTTCTTAGATATCATTGTCTGCCTTATCACTGTTATCTGGAATGGAAGTTGAGGACTTATGTGTGCTGAACAGTATCAATTCTTCAAGTAGAACAGTTGGGAAGAACCAGCTTGCTCCTTTCTCCTCATCCAGGTGGTGGTATACCCTGAGAATATGACTCTAAACCAATAGCCCAGGGAGCCATTAATGGCTTAGAAATGGTAAAGGAATCTTTCTCCTTGCTGTGACCTTGTGGTATAAGTCTACATTTGGTCTAGAGGTTTCCCAGAAGAAAACTTTCTTGTGGGGGCCAAGGAAATGGTTCAGTGGATAAGTGTTTGCCACAGGAGATTGATGTCCAGAATTTCCCTTCCCAGAGCCCATGCAAAATCTGGACACCAATCAAACATCTGTAGTCCCACGGCTTCTGTGAGAAGATGGGATATAGAAATGAGGACACCCTTGGAAGTTCTCCAGCCAGCTAACCTGCAGTATGCAACAGTAAGCAATAAAAGGCACTGTCACAAACAAAGTAGAAGGCAAGAACTGGCATATTTGTTGTCTGACCTCCAGATATGTACCATGGCATTAGCAATCCCCAAACACACATAAAACAAATAGGTTTGCTTTAAAAAGATATTTTTTAAAAGCTTCTTACATGTATATAATTACTAGCTGGGTACTAGAGGCCAGGATAGGGCTAAGTGAAGGTGACTATAATAAATCATAAGAGCAAGGAGACACAAAATGTCCCTGTATATGAATAAATATTAGACCCCTATGTTCACACACAAATTGACACAAGTAATAACCTAAGATATATTCACAGTCCACAATGTCAGTGTTCAGAACCATCAAAATTGACAGAGTCTACCGGCGCTGGCTTGGCCATTCCTCTAACTAAACAGCAGTTGTTTGTTGAAGGAATGAGTGACTGTTGAAATAATTGGTACTGCTTAGCTCCTCAGTGACCTCCAGTGCCTCATTTGCTTATGCAAAGCATGCAGAAGCTAGACAGAGGGCAAGATTGCCTTCCAACTTAGTCCACTTCAAAAATGCAAGGAAGCAGGTAAAATGTGCCTTTGGGTAAGACCTGGCCATGCCAGAAGCACAGGTAGAGATGACCCAGAGTGCTGCTATTGGCAGCACAATTTCAGTGATTCTAATTTGGGAGCAAGGAAAGGGGAAAGAGCTGAACGTGCTCAAAGAGAGAGAGAGTACATCTTTAAGATCTAGGTCTGTGTGCTCGAAAGTATTTGCTCTTTTCTCTGAGCACTATCAAAGATAAGGTGGCCTTGTGTTGAAATATAGGACACGCTCCCCCAATGGGTGGGGGAGCGAGGGTCTCATTGTCTGGGTTCAAATTCTTACTCCATCCTTCAAATTCTGTGTAGACTTGGTCCAGTATTTAACTCCTTCTTGACTGGATGCTGTCATCAACACTGGGTATTTCTTGGAGTATGAAATGAGGTACTTCAATGAAAAGCACATAGTACCAAGTCTATGGTATAGTCAGTGTTTTATATGATAGGTAGAACTCTTTTGTCAAGTATAGGTTCTTGCGCTGTGGCACTTACCCATGCCTTGAGTTCACGTGACCAAGGAAAAAGTGATTCACCATCAGAGAGATGAGCTGTTGTTTATCTGTTTCCTCTAGATTGCTGCCTTCCCTCCCAGAGAGAGAAAAGAGGCACATACACTCAAGTGCAATGGCTAAAATATTCACAACAGCTCTCCTGGAGGTTATATAAGTCATCAGCCATTGCTGGGGTAGGGAAGTCAATCTTGGAGCTTTATAGGCAGCATTGGGATGCAGATTTCCTGAGTCATTATTCATGCTATCGTGGGCTTTTGATGATGCAGCTTTCCTTGGTATGCTTATGGTTCTGTGAGGAATCATTTACCTACACTACAGTAAACAACCCCAATAAACTTAGTAGCTCACTGGTTATCCCTCAGTAGAATCATCTCCTTGATCTGCCATTCGTGCCTTCTCTGAAAAACAGAAGCCACACAACATGGGAGGACTTGGATTTTCTTGTTGCTGTAAATAAAACACTTGAAAAGAGACTGTTCTGTTAAGATTTGATTTCTGATTTTATTCCCCTCCTCTAGGAGCTTTCTTCATAGACTAGAGTAAGAGTATATGACATGAATAGTTGTGGGTTGTTGATATCTCTCTCAAACTTGTATCTGAAGCAACCTCTGTCTCTCTGAGGCTGAACCAAGCACGTCCTTACTTGGATTTGAATCTTAGACAGGCTTAATGCAGCCAGAATAAAGCCCCCCAAAATAACCTTCAGAAATCCAAGCAGATAAAACTTTTGTTATCCTTGCCTTGCCAAAGATGTGAATGTAGATTTCACTTGACTGATAAGAATGCTGATGCAGTATTTATTCTTAAAAGTTTTGTCAGATTAGAGTCACACAAAGCCCTGTTTACCGCCACAACTTATGCATTCCAAGTGAAATAGCAGAAAGACAAACCCTTCAGGTTCTCTCTCATAAGCTTGATTTGGAATGCTGGATGTGTGTACTTAAAACGGAATACCCATATAAATCAGAAAACTAGAAAGGGGGGATTTTGAGGGAAAAATGATGGAACACCTGTGATTTGAAGAAAGAAAGCAAAACAATGTAACAGGAAAGGCTAAATGGGATAGAGACTAAATGGGGAAGGGCAGGTGGAACAGGAGTATGGGGAAAGTTAGCTAATACTATAGACCCTTGAAAAAGCCATATGGAACCCTGCTACTTTAGAAGCTTCCTAAAATACATCCATATGCATGCACACATATAAAAGAAAGTTAAATGGAGATACCCTAGAATGAGGGTGGAAGAAACGATGCCTCTCCCAGAGACCATATGGTTTCAAATAAAATTTCAAGTGCCAAGCATGGGTTACCTGTTTTTGAGTTCTTGTCTAGTGGGGTCCTGTAGACTCCAGCAAACATTACATGGTATTTACATTGCTTTTGGTTATCCTCGAGTTTGATGGTAAGATAATATTGCTGAAGACACCTCATACCTGAGTCATTTAGCATGGAGAGGAAACTATTCAAGAGTATGACCCAGATATGAACTCTGCACGCTACAAGAAAGAATAGACTGGCTTCTTACCAGGGTCCTCCTTCTTGATTAGCTTCCTTAGTTGTACAGGTTTTAGCATGATTACTCTTTATTATATGCCTAATATACACCCCTGGTAAGAAGCCCAATCTTCATTCAGAAAGGCAAACAAGGTAGACATCAGAAGAGGGAGAAAACAGGGAACAGGATATGAGCCTAACACAGAAGACCTCTGAAAGACTCTACCCAACAGGGTATCAAAGCAGATGCTGAGACTCATAGCCAAACTTTTTGCAGAGTGCAGGGAATCTTATGAAAGAAGGGAGAGATAGAAAGACCTGGAAGGAAAAGGAGTCCCACAAGGAGAACAACAGAGCCAAAACACTGGGCACTGGGGTCTTTTCTGAGACGGATACTCCAAACAAGGACCATGCATGGAGATAACTTAGAACTCCTGCACAGAAGTAGCCCACAACAGCTCAGTGTCCAAGAGGATTACCCAATAATAGGAACAGGGACTGTCTCTGACATGGACTCATGGGCTGGCTCTTTGATCACCTCCCCCTGAGTGGGGAGCAGCTTTAACAGTCCACAGAGGAAGACAAAGAAGCCAGTCCTGATGAGACCTGATAGACTAGGGTCAGATGGAAGGAGAGGAAGACCTACACTATCATTGGACTGGGGGAGGGGCATAGGAGAAGAAGAGGGAGGAAGGGTGGGCTTGGGAAGGATTAAGGAGGGGGCCACAGCTGGGATACAAAGTGAATAAACTAATTAATAAAAGAAAAAAAAGAATAGACTGGCAAGATATGATTACCGGTGACACTGTCATGAATGCTACGGGAGTAAGCAATCACTTTCTGATTGGCTTTAAAGCCCAGCTTACAAGACAGATCACATGCCTGGCTATATTAACTGACAAAATCCTGATTGGCTATGTCATGGACCTAGCAGGGGACTTAATACTATTATTCCTGTTAGGACATATTTAAAAAATGCC
>CM053757.1:15407050-15423256 GCA_028658305.1 Pachyuromys duprasi | reverse complement strand
GTACAACACGTGCATGCACACACACACACACACACACACACACACACACACACACACACACACGATCAAAACAGGTAAATTCCAAGCATGAATAGGAATGGGAATTTGCTATGGGAATGACAGTTCCTAAACCTGAAAGTCTGGAGAGACTGCGACTTGGGAGCTGTGGAGAGCACACCTTCATGCCAAAAAAGTATGAAAATCCACCCCTAGTTGAGGGACTGTTGGTGATTGATGGTTGCTGGGAGAATGAAGAGAACAATTTCCTGAGGGGTGTGGATCTGTAAGGCTCCCAATGGTTTCAAAAGATGCTCACTCATAAACACAAGTAATGTTAAGTGTGTGCTTGTGTGTGTGTGCCTGGGGGGGGGGGCGATGGAGAGAGAGAACTTGAAGTTGGAAGTGATGCAGAGGAATAGGGAAGGAATGGAAAAGGTGGGGATGAGAGTTGGAATATAACAAACTACCTTGTATGCATGTGTGAAACTTTTAACACAAAGAAAACAAAATTCTTCTGATAGTGGATTGAAAAGAATCCTTACAGTTATAAAATTTCTGGTGAAATAGTGTTCTTTGAAGACTTGATAAGTGCAAATGATGGAGTTGGTAAAAATGACCCCGTAGAATTAAAATAATGAGCATGAATTAAAGATTTACCCTGCTCAAAATCCTTTAAAAGAAACCGTTGGAGACAGCCTCTCCTCTTGGAATATATTGGTTGATATATTCCCATGCTTTGCTATGGGAATGACAGTTCCTAAACCTGAAAGTCTGCAGAGAATGCGACTTGGGAGCTGTGGAGAGCACACCTTCATGCCAAGAAAGTAACTCGGCACGGACAAGGACACTTGAGGAAAGCACAGGGTTTCCCATGGAAGAAAGAGTTACCCCTGCTGTGGGGCAGTAATCATGTATGCCCTTGTACAGAACCACTGCGTCTGTTCTTTAA
This sequence comes from Pachyuromys duprasi, assembly GCA_028658305.1. Lineage (NCBI taxonomy): Eukaryota > Metazoa > Chordata > Mammalia > Rodentia > Muridae > Pachyuromys > Pachyuromys duprasi. Next base: position 15,422,307 of record CM053757.1, on the reverse strand, counting down.
ATGCTTATATTTGTGGTGTATGTGTGTGCATGTGTGTCTCTGTGTGTATATGAATGTACATGTATTTATGTATGTATGTGTCTGTGTGTACATGCATACTTAGTTGCCCACGACAGAGGCCAGAACAGACTGTCAGTCCCCAAATAACAGGTCCTCAGAGGGAAACAAATTAGACAAAGACCACATATTACATGTCCTAAGCTAACAGGAAGCAGCCAGAGGAGGGTTTCTGTATATCCGTTTACCTGGCGCTTTCTCTCTTATCTTGTAGCCAAGGCATTTGTCACACATCTGTTTCATGACACAGTATAAAGCTATCACTGAGTCCCCATACACCACACCAAAACCAAGTAACTGTACATAGAAATATTTCATCTTTACAGAAGAAAGAATATTTTATATGTGTTGTAATATATATATATATATATATATATATATATATAGTCATGTACGTCATTATGCTCACATGTATCGATTATACTCTTTTCTTTTTGATAATTTCATACTTGTATACAATTCATTATGATCATGTTCCCATCCCATTATCATCTCTTATTCTCCTTACAGTTCTATTGACCCCCTTCTTCTTAACTAGTCTCCTTCATACTTCATATTTTGAGTTTATGTATGTAAGTGGGTGTGTGTGTGTCTGTGTGTATATGTGAGTCATTCAATTTAAATAGGGTTGTCTGCATGAATATAAATGTGAGGTTTTGTATTGGAGTATCAACAACTTAACAGTGTCTACACCACTCAAGAAATTACTTCCTGCTCCCTCAGCAAACATTAACTGTCAATAGCTTCTCAGGGACAGGTGTTCATGCTCATTCATAATTGCAAACGCCATATCAGACCCAGAAAACAGTGTTTGGGGGGACTCCTTTCTGGTTCTCCTCCATCTCCTGTAATGTTCCCTGGTGTTTTATAGGTAATCAATGAGAGGGAAGATAAGTATATTAACTGTTATCAAAATGTACAAAATGATTTGTGTGTTGCAAACCTAACCTTGTCTAGTTTACAGCATACCTATAAGGCCTATATTTATGATGGGTAGGATAAAGTAAATTTGGTAAGTTCTTCAGTTAACATAATTGATATGAAGCAAGACCAGCCTTTGACACCATTGCTTTATTGACTCTCAAATGGCTCAGTTTCCCTTTCTTTCTTTCTTTCTTTCTTTCTTTCTTTCTTTCTTTCTTTCTTTCTTTCTTTCTTTCTTTCTTTCTTTCTTTCTTTCAGATGAGGTGGGGCTGAGGGTATGTGATTTTTTTCCCCCCTTCAATAGCTAAGTTATAGAAACAACCTAGATGCTGGCAACTAAGAATGTATAACAAAATACAGTGTGTGTGTGTGTGTGTTGTTTTTTTGTCAGAAAGAAAAATGAAGCTCTGTTATATACAAGGGAATGGATGGAACTGGAGAGCATTATGCCAAATGAATCAAGTTGGTCTTACACATACAACTATCAGACATTTTCTCTAGATTTTGTATTGATTCATATATTCTGGCAATTTCCGATGACCTAAATATGTAGTAAAAGAGGCTAGAGAAGCAAAGGGGGATAACGGGAGGGGTAGATGCACAGAGGAGGATAGTGGAGGATGGGAGACTCTTCTCAACGCACATTATGTACTTAACATGAAACCTCATTAGAAAGTAGAACTCAGGTATCTCAAAGCCTAGCTCCTCATCGTCTCTCCTGCCTAAACGTATTAATTCTAATCTGTTTCTTCCCACAAGGACATTAGAGCTCTTTGGGAGGGAGCTAACACCATCACTGTACCATCAAGGCATTGTCATGAGTGCTGTTTAGACAGAGTCCTTTGTTCTTCAGCAATGGGTCCCTGGCTAGCTACAGACGAGGCATAAACTAGAGGCCGGATGCATATATTCACCGAAACAAGGAGCTTATCAACGATCAGAAGAATTTACAAAAAATAATCACCATCCACACCAGTGTTTATGTCAAATGGTCATGAGTGCACAAGTATGAATGCCGATCACGATGAAACTGTAATTGGAAAAATTTCCAAAGATTTTAGTGTCATCGACAGGGAACAACAAAGGAGGCTGTGAGCTGTGAGTGGAGGAAGTGCTCACCAACAAGATAAATAACAATCTCTTTATCCCATCCTTGCTTTGGGTTACAATGTGAAGTCGTCCGTCACTTTTAGGAAATGATTCATGCTTGCTCAAAGGATATTCTATGTGTTTGGAACCTAGACTGAGGGACGGAGGGGGCGGCATTTATCATCTCTCAAGCTGCAGAAAGTTTTCAGTCCCCTTCAGAACTGCACTTTGCTCGCTGCCTCACCCCTCTATTTAGTATTGCCAGACAATCACGGTACAGTACAAAGCAATTTGTTTTCATATCATTTCCTTCATGCTTGCAAACACAACATGCATCACGGGGAAAGCCAATCATGAGCTAAAGAGGAACGGGGATGATTTAATGCAGGAGACTGGTTCATTTGCTTTGGGGGATGAGAAACAATTATTCCAATAGGCCACAAACGTCTGTGGAAAGCCGGGTGAATCAGAATGTTTGGTGGCCCACTGCTTTGCCTAAGTGAGTAGTGAATGCTAAGGGGATGAAGCCTCGATTTGCCTACCTAAGCCTGAGAGCTGTATTTCAACTTCTCCCATTTCTCCAAAAGACCCTGAACTCTAGTTTGGAATAATAGGAATGATAGACCTTTCTTTCACCAGCTTGTTTTGGGGAGACACTAGCCAGTCTGCCATTCTTGATACACATTTTTGAAAACCCTTTGTGTTTTTATGACAGCTATACCTCTGGACTTATTTGATGTCTAATAAGCTGTGAGGAGATACTGATGGTTCTGCAGGATTGGGCACTTCATTGGGATTTGCATTTGGGGAGCAGCTTAAAGTACGAAGGTGACCTTAGGACATTTTTTTTTCTGGCCCTGAAGGACTAGGAGATGTGGATCCGTAATCAGTCACAGCAGGGTGGGTTCCAAGATGACACTACCATGTTTCGGAAGCTAAAGGGTTGGCATCTTAGGGCCGCCTGTATCCTGAGCACTTGGCTTTCTGTAGTGTCTCTGGGGAGGCTGAATCTCTAACTCACTCTTACAGCAGTTTGATAAATGACCCGGTGGCCAGCTTCATGGATATTAGTGAAGATCTTGATAGCTCCTAGAAGACCATATCTCACTAGTCCTGTTACTGTAACACTCCTTACCTTCAGTCATCACCCCTATTTTTGCTGAAGAGCTATTTATAAGTGTTCCTCTGTCTCACTTTGAATCCATAGGAGACCATTTCTTGCAGCTCTAACAAAATACCCAAGGCTTCATGTGAGTAAGGGAAAGGAGTTGAGTTAGCTCACTGTTTTGCAGACTAGAAGTCCAAGATCAGATGGCTTAACATGCTTGGCCTTTAATGAGGACTTCATTAGTAGTGTTGTAGCCCTGACAAGGATGTAGAAAGGGAAGAGGCTATATGCAGAAGAGGCTAGATGCCTTTTTTGGTAATAGCACATTCTTTAAAAATGTATTTATTTAGAGTTTTGTACATGTATCCAATGAAATATGATCCTGTCTACCCTCCCATATCCCCATTTCAACTCTTCCTGAATCCTCTGAACATGTAACTCTTTCAACTTCTCATTTCCTGTCATTCTGTCTCCCCAATGTAGTTAGTTACACTGTGGAGCAATCTCCAACACATGGCCCTTTTGGCCAGACAACGAAACCACATCTTTCTCTCATAGGTGATTCATCATGAGCATTCAAACATCCTTCAAAACCCATCTCAGAGGAATTTGGACTTGGCCAGTCTCCCTCCATCACCCTTTTCAGGGAGACCAGCATTTTCCTTCACCCCACCTCTCACCTGCATTTCTCCCTCCATTGTCCGTCCTATAATGTTTGCTCAGGTCTGTTCACATAGCATAAAACCAATGCTCCAAAGTGCAGAGCTGATCAGGTTAGTGTCATGGATAAGTAGCCTGTTATGTCTAGGATAAAATTGCCCTTAAAGATCCAGAAAAAATTCTCCCTCCATGTGATTTCATCCCCTTCCTGGCTTTCCTAGCTGAGCCTGCTCCTTTCTCCTCTTTGTCCTGTGTTCCTGACATGCACATCTTCCTTCTGTCCCCTGAAAGCTTTCTGTTGCCTTTCTTCTCCTCTGTCCTTTTCAGAGGTTGTTCCTATGTCCAAAACATCCACCTTCCTCTGCCACAGCTGCAAGCTGTGTCTCTACAACCTGGCCTTCAGTGTTCAGCATAGTGCCTGATATGCAGAAAACATCCATTAACTTCACGATTAATTGAAGAGTTCTGTGGTAGCCATCCTCTTGACATTGTGCTGTTCATACATAGATGTCCACCTGCTCAGAAAAGTACAGTTCAATACGCAAACAGGAAAAGAGAACATTCTCATGAAGGGAGAGCCTGATAAACATATCATTAGCAAGAAACTGGGCACCATACCAACAGATATAAAGTTATGTAAAAAGTGTGTATCTTTGATGGGATGGAAGAAACTGTTAGTTTACCTGTCTGGTTTTCCTCTCAATGCCTATTACCTCCTCATGAAAAAAGGCTGAGATGATTCCAAATCAAAGGGCATTATGAGAAAGGCCAGAGCATTGTCTTTCAAGCCTCTAAAATCTTCAAAATGGGAAATATTCAAGAAGGTGTCACACGTATCCAGTATCAGCTTAAAGAACAGTAGCAACTAAAGATGCTATTCCCATGGCACCTCAGATGAAATCCTGTATCAGTTAAGAGATACAAGGTGAGGGCCAAGGGCATCATTTTGAGTGCAGACTCAATTAACCACACTATGACAATATATCTTCATTAAGCTGACAAATGTGTCCTGAAAACAAAAGATGTTTGTTAATAATAAGGAAATGAGGGGGCTGAGGAGATGGCTTAGTAGATAAAGTGCTTAGTGAGCAAACCTGAACACCACAGTTTGAGCCCCAGAATCCACAAAAAGATTAGGACAGAAGTAGTCTATAACCCTTCCCCCTATTTCTACAATTAAATGGGACAGGTGAATCCCCAGTAGCATGTGAGCCATTGTGTGTGCAGTGGCAAATAAAATCCAAGCCTCAGAATATGAGAACTAACACCTGAGCTTGTCCTGTGATTTTCACATAAGCACACACACACACACACATTATATATACATGTTAGCTATGTATAAAAGGTGTGCAAATCTGCTCTCTGTTTATAGTTTTCTGTGTATATAAAAGTACCCTTAAAAAAACAAAAACACCGAAGTGTTTGAGAGGAAACTAAAAGCCATGAGCAATCACTTCCCCCTTGCCCAGTAATGAGTCTTTTTTCCCAGTGCCCCCAGCCGAGACTAAACTGTGCTTCTGCCCTTCCACACCAGGGACTTCTGCTTGGAGCAGTGTTCCGTGGCTATGGCAGCACTCAGACCACAGTCCATTCCCTCATGTCTTGCAAGAAGCTTTTATTTCCTTTACTTCCAGAGGCACTCAAGCTGCCACCAGGGGCAACTAGCTGCATGCCTCTCAAGCTATTGTTCCACACACTGGGAGAAAATTAGCCTTCTTGCCAGAGTCTGGGTCCCTGAGCAAATAAACAGAGATGAAAAATGGTGTGTGTTGGGGGGGGGTGTTAAGGATCAGGGAAGGGATGGGGAGACTTATGAAAAAGCTGTGGTTCTCTTTTAGCTCAGACTTCGAGTAGGAATCCTAACCCTCCTGTCTCTGCTTGCTCAGAGCCACCCAGCTCAGGGGGAAGGGGATAGAACCACCATAGAGCCTGATGCTTCCCTTACACTCTGAGGCTTCCATTCCTAGTGCAGACAAGTTGGAAAGAGCTCTCGAAGGTCAGCCTTCCACGGGCTTGGATGGCCTGCACGAGGCTGAGGCTCTCTATATGCACTACTCTTTTGTTGGCTGTGATCTGATAACCTGACCAAAAGCAGCTGCAGGAAAGAAGGGTTATTTTGGCCCACACTTGGATGGTATAGTCACTTATTGTAGGAACTTGTAGCAGCTGGTCACATTGCCTCCCCAACCAGGGAGCAGAGAGTGATGGTGTGGTGTTCAGCTCACTTTCTCCCTTAAAAAAAATTATTGCATTATAGTTTTGCATATACTGTGTAACTGCGGGGTGAGTACATGAGTACAGAGGTCTCTGTGGGGTCTCCTGGAGCTAGAACAGAGGAGGCTGAGAACTGCCCCCACATTGTGAATGTTAGGAACTCCAATAGGATCCTCTGCAGCCTCACTTCCTCCTATTTGCTCAGTACTTCAGCCCATGCAACACACTACAGACATTCAAGGGGGTCCTTCTTAGTCCAGTCACTCTAATCTAGAATTTCCTTAGTGGGATGCCCAGAAGCTGGGCTCTTCACTCAGTCCGGATCCTTTCACAAGCACTGCTAGCTTCCACTCTCCCTCTGCTGGTCTTCTCCGTCCTTTGTCTGGATGGTGCACACACTTCTGGGCTCAAATCAATGAAGTCCAAAGACCTTTTCAGATCACTCCAGTGATCTGGTAGAAATCTGGGGTTTCTTCTTTGAAGAGTTCTCAGACTACTTTAAAGAGTGAAAGGATGAGGCAAAGGCTCTAGGGTAGCTAAGATTCGTCCCTAGCCAGGTCGCCTAGAAGACCCCATTTATCATCTATGAACCCCATCTTTTATAGACACACAATGAAGAAACCTTAGTGTCTGCTTCTTAAGCCTGTGTGGGTATGAGGGATGCCAGCCTGTGCACAGGCCTTTTGACAGCGCCAAGCATCTTGTAATTTTCCTATAAATGTGAGCACTTCAAAATCAATTGTGTGTCCTTTAAAATGTTAAGCACTAACATTTCCCATTTCATCTTACTTGGGTGGATGTGAGGAGGTGGAGAGCTGCTGACAGGCCCTGTCTTATCTTAGAGAAAGATTAGAAATTGCCTGTCTTGATATGATTTCCATGGAGGGTACTTAAATTTTGTTTGGATTAATAATTCACTAATCAATCTCATAGATTGGGATCAAATGAAGGAGTTATTTCCCCCACTGTTAATAATTCAAATAGATTGCATTTATTGAGCAATTGCTGTATGCCTTACTAAGTGCAAAGTGTACTAAAGTGCACTGGCTTGTTCTCTCTAATGTTCCTGACATAGGAGGTGATCTTGTAATTCACACAATTTAATATCTAGGAAGTTAAGGAATTATTTCTACTTTCATTCTGTTGCTTTGTTTTAACACCCCAACCAAAGGCAACATTGGCAGCGAGTGGGGGGAAGGGAAGTATTTTAGCTCACAAGTGCATATTATGGGTCCATCATTTAAGAGAAGTTAAGGTAGGAACTCAAACAACTAGCCATATGACATCTACAGACACAAACACAGCAATGCTACCTGACATTTTTTTTAACTCTTACATAGTTTTTTAACTCTTACATAGGGTCCAGCCTAGGGAATGGTGCTACCTATAGTGAACTAAGTCAATTAACAAACAAAGCCATCCTTCATATATACTCTCACAGACCAATATGAACTAGATACTTCCTACTCTAAGACTCTCTTCCCAGGTGATTGTAGGTTGTAGCAAGTTGGCATTTAAAACTCCCCAGCACATGAGTATTATAATCTTGCAGGGTTAATAAAGTGGGTAGTTGAGACTCAGAAAAGTGTTTGTAGGTTTCAAATATACTCTGATGGCTCCCTGACTATTGATTTTGATGGTTCAATAGCCAATAGTCGATTGCTTCAAAATATCTCCAATCTCCCTGTGTTTATGAGAAGAGGAAACAGTGCAGCCATAAAAAGTTCTCCTGGACTCTGTTTTCTCTCCATTTATCTCAATACTCTTCCAGGATCTGTAGAGGACAGAAATTGGCTCTCAGGGCTGTTTGTGAAGAGCAAATGCCCAGCAAGTTCCTGAGAAGGATCTTTGGGCTGTTTGTAGCCTTCATGACAACATGGAGGTGGAGAGTGACAGCTACTTGATGGGATGTGAAGCAAAGTGTTACAGAACCAAGACAGTACTTTTCATAATGAAATACCAAAAAAAAAGTGAAAATGAAGAAAAAAAACAAGATATGTTTAAGTCTTTTGTTATCTACAATCTGGTATTAAGTGCTAACTTTTACTTTGCCCTTAGATTCAATGAATATCAGTGAAGAATTTTATCCCATCTTGCTGTCTTTGTTTAAGTTTTAAATGTTTTGGTATTATGCTTTCATAAGGCACTGTGACCCTCCACACTCTCCCCTTCCATCAGCTCCCACAGTCCATCTACCACTTCTTCCTCTGTGTCTCTGGAATATTGGAGTGGATGACACTGATGTTTCATCTGGGGCCAGGCATTCAGTGATCACTTATTCTCAGCTCCTTGACCACTTATGGGCTCCTCTTTGACCATTGCCTACTGCTGAAAGAAGCTTCTCTGTCCAAAGCCAAGAGATGCACAAGTATATATAGGGATAAACTTAAATGTTTTGAAGGCAAATTAACTATGTGTCAATCTGCCCAAACACTAGTGGTATATTTTATTTGTTTTGTTGCTTCTGCTTTTAATTAATGGCTTACCTGTTGTGTTTTCATCCCTTTCAGCCTAAAGCACTGAGATATGTAACAAGCCAGCCAATATTTAAGAACTTACTACACAACACCAACTAAGCTACACAACAGATCATAGATACTCAGAAAATACAACTGAAACCGTTTGATAACATTTGCATTCCTTACAAAGCCTTATCCAGTGCTTGGAAGTAAGAATGTGATATAATATCATTGAATGAATCAGACGTGATCTATGTTATCCAGGACTTCTAAGACACCAGAATTCCCTTGCTGCTTAGAGAATGTTCTGATGACTGGAGCACAGGAGATACCTCACTTGGGTCCAGTGTGTTTCATGTGGTTTTGTGGGTTCCAAACCCGAAGCAGCTTTCAATTCAGTTCACACCCATGTCCTTGTGAACAAGTACCAAATCTGTTCCTGTTTTCAATTTTTAAAATGATAGATTTTTAGCTTATACCTTGTAAAGAAAACATGGAAAAGCTTTCCTTGACTTTTACATAATTGTGTAGTATTTCTTGATGGACTTTCTTCCCCTGTAAACCCGCCCCAAGATTTGCCTGGGAGAGATCGTGATGTGCCAAAATTCTGGCAAAGGAAAGTTGGACTGTAATTGGTCAAATATTTAACGTCATCATGTGTGTACTGCTGGGACCAAAAGTTCTCATCAGATTTATTGAGATTATTTTAACAGTTTGGAACAGATTGCCCATACTATATTTGGAAAAGGAGAAATCTAAGTGATAGATGGATCTGTGTACAGCCTACCCCTCGATTTTTATTATAGTTGACATTTAGACAACTCTGAAACTCTTACTATTCAGTTGTGCAAAAAGGCAATGCAACTCTATTCTACACTGTGTTATTATACTGCTGTACAGTCTGGGGAAGGGTGGACAAGCCATTCCTTGATAAAACCCTAGGAAAGTCCATTATGCCTTGTCAATATTTGAAATAATCACGGCAGCATTTCTATTGGAAAATGGAAAGTGCTCAGCTTCATCTTATCTGAAAACTTGTTTTCACACTGTGGTCTTCAGTTCCGTAACAAAACAAGTGCAGTGCAAGCCAGTGACATCTTACCGTCAGCTGTGGTTAATGGTGTGTTAATGGTGGGCTGTGCAAGCAGGCACTACTACGGTGTTGAGAAGACGTTCATTTGTTATTTCCCTGTGGCTAGGAGACGGCCACTCTGCTGCTGTCTTTTACATAGACAGCAATGTAGCCCTGCAGCTATCCTGCAGAATATTCGCAGTTCGGGAGTGGGGAGTTCTGTGTTTCTCTGAGGGCTTTAACTTGGAGCCCAACACTTTCGCTGTAATGAATCCTTCCACATTTTCAGGTGGTCTGAGCCGTTGAGGTGGCAAAGGAAATAACCAGTCCTTGCCACTGTACTCATTCCTCAAGCTTCTAAGTGTAGTGGTTTTCACCCTTACTAATACCACGCACACAGTACACACATGTACATACATGTACATACATGGCAGCCATATTAGCAGGTAAGGCTTCAGTCATTCAATCAGGCTGATATGGAATGGCCCTATTGTTGAGGAGGAGAAAATGAGAAAACGCTCTCAGGCAGGAGCAGGGGAGATGGCTCAGTCAATAAAGTATGGTCAGTATCATCTGGTCATCTGGTCTCCAATACATGTGCAGCCATACTTGCATTTGTACTTGCACAAACATACATGCACACATTTAAAAAGTAGAGTCTCAGGCAGAACGCATGGCTCAGGAGTGTACAGTTGACAAATTTAAACAAGAACCTAAGAAAGTGGAACGTGACGCAGACGGTGCTGGAAAAGAAACTTCAGAGGGATTCTGCCCAGTGACTAACCAGAAACACGTGGGAGGCTTTGCCAACACCAGCGCTTGTAACACTAGCCTTTCCCACCAGCTCAAGAAAACCCTCATAGAGACATAGGTGTCAGTGTATTTAAGTTTGCCTTGGGAGTCTTGAAAACATATACACACAAGTATCATCATAGGAACTGAGCAGGTGTTTATGAATTTAGAAATCTCTCTCTCTCTCTCTCTCTCTCTCTGTGTGTGTGTGTGTGTGTGTGTGTGTGTGTATACCAATAATTAATACAAACATGGACCATAAATTTTAAAGAGGGTGAGGTGGAGCTGTGCGGCAATGGTGCGGAGGAAAAAAAGAAAGAGGGAAAGTATGTAATTATATTACAATCACAAAACATTAGAAAACAGTAAAGGATCTGGGTGGTAGTACACACCTTTAATCCTAGCACTTAGGAGGCAGAGGCAGGTAGATCTCTGAGTTCAAGGCCAGCCTGGTCCAGGACATCCAGGGCTACACAGAGAAACCCTGTCGCAAAAACCCAAAACCCAAAACAAAACAAAACAGCAACAGCAACAGCAAAAAGAATAAAGTAAGCCAAAATATTAAAAATAGTAAAAGTGATCCCTGGTGTTTAATATGCACAGGCAGAATGAAAGGCCGCTGAGGCAGAGGAATACCAATAGAAGAGAATGAGTACAGAAGCAGAGGGACCCATCTACTCTTCCACTGCTCTACAAACTTGCTCATTTAGTCCTTCAATGAGCACTTAGGCCTGTCTGTGTGTTACATAGAGAACTAAGAATTGAGGAGACAAATGAGGACAGATTAGCATCACAAGAGCAGACACAGTCTTTCATGGAGGTTATTATAATTCTTACATCATACACATAAAAAGTTCTACCAAAATAAAAGAGCTACCAAAGTGTTTCTTAATAGGGTGCATCTCTTGTATCTGTGAAGATCTACCTTCTGCCTCTAATGCCTACGTGGACCCCAGGGCTCCTTTTCTTCTAAGTGTAGTGGTTTTCACCCTTACTAATCAGGGTGATTTTCTGGGATGAAACTGGCAACAAGAAAAAAAAAAAGCATCTTGTCATTGCCAGGATGTTTGGCTCTGCTTCCTAAGTGCTCCTGGGAATTCCCATAAAAAAAAGAACATGCTTGAATAATCTGTAGTCAGGGCCTTCTTGACTGAGGAAAGGTGCTAAATTTGTCCAATATGAGGCCACCTGCTCGTATGTCATCTGTTGGCATCAGCCCATGCATTCCAGTGCCGGGATGTGTAAAATGAAGTTGACCTGATGCTCTGTGACAGTGGATTTCTGTTACAAAGGGAAATCACATTAGGTTAGGGTGGAGGGCAGGATGGGTGGATGGACTGAAAAATGGATGCTTGGGATACAGACAGCTCTACAGAAGGTGACTGGTTGTGGTCCCACTGGGTCACTAGTAATGGCCAGTTCTTGTTATTGTTGTCTACATAGTAGTAGCAACTGGGGAAACATCTGTCTTATGTATGTGCCTGTGTGTATGAGAGAGAGGGGGGTGTTGCACATGTCCATATGTGTATGCATGTAGAGGGGCCTGAGGTCAATCTTGGTGTTATTCCTTTGACACCATTCATCTTGGTTTTTAAAGACACAGTCTCTTCACTGAACCCAGAGCTCATCATGGGCTACACTGACCAGCTCCGGGAATTCTTCTGTACCTACATCTCTTTCCCTGCAATTACCACCTCAGAAGACTATGTCTAACTTACTTTTGGTTGTGAGCTCAGGTCCTCATGTTTTTGTGAAAAGCACTTTAGCTTATATTTTATAATTGGGTTTTGCTGACTAGCCAAGCATACTTCACTGGCCTTTAGTCTAGACCAGAGTAAGCAGGTCAAGGCAGGTACAGGCAAGAAACACTCAATAAGTCAATGTCTTGAGTTTGGAACTTGTGATCCATAAGACAATGTACCATCTAATCTGTCACTCTGGAAGCCTACCACAGACTAACTTTGATATAGCCATTAGGATGTCTTAAGATAGGCCACAGTTCTTTTCTCAGTACATGATGATCTCCTCTTAAGTAGAAACTCCACCAAATGTGTGATGTTTTAAGATCAAGCCTTCTGAAGTTGCCTCTGGCTCATTAAATAGCTCAATTGCCTTTGAAGCCATTTCTCTATTCTCTTCAAAATAAGAAAATGCTCAGTTTCCTGTAAAGTGTGAAGAGTTTCTCTTCATAACGTGGTATTCAGTTTTGCAATAAACTTTAACAGGACACACTCGGTACAGCTCATCTCGGTGACATCCTGAGCTGTGGTTTAGTGCCATAAATAGAAGATCAGAGAAAAGCTAAATCAGCTTCTTAAACTTATTCTGAGCAGAAAACTAGTCCTTGCATTATAAAGTTGGCCAATGAAGGATTTGTCCAGTTGTTGGTGTGTGGTTTGGAGATTTTTTTTTTCTGGCAGCCACCTGATTACTTTATTTCTTTGTTTAAGTCACTGTGTCCTTGAGAATAGCTGGAATTTTCCACCCCCTGTCACTCTAGGCTGTTTTGAGCAAGAAACACTTACATTTTTCTTATAAAGATTTATTTTAAATCTCTCTCTCTCTCTTTCTCTCTCTCTCTCTCTCTCTCTCTCTTCCTTCTCCCTGTGTGTGTGTCTGTGTGTATGTATGGGTGTGTATAGATCACTTATATGCAAGTGTCCATGGAAGCCAGAAGAGGGAGTCAGACCCCCTAGACCTGGTTCCAAGTGGTTGTGGGCCACTCACCATGGGTGCTGGCACCCAAACTGGGGTCCTCTGCATGAGCAAAAAGCTCTCTTAACCTTTGAGCCATCTATCCACCTCCTACATTTGTTTTCTCAAAGGACAGCAACAATCACAACAAAACAGAACCATTCAGAGACTGAATTCCAGTTTTCCAAGTTTCCAAAGATGAAATGGAAAACCAGTTTGGAACTAAAAGGCTAAAGGGAGAGACAAATTCCACATAAAAATCAATCGCTCTATTCGCTGACACCCACTGACAGAACTAATAATTGTGTCCATGTAAAATCAGACCCTCTTGTTACTTTTTAATGAAGTCCGTCTGATTCTGTGATATTTTTGGCCTAGGAAATGAGAGAGATGTTTTATTAAATGAAATTGGGTCTACATAGGTATCATATTTGAATGTAAGTATGTAATCCCATCATACAATAAAAAGAAAATATAACAAAAAAATCAGAGGTGTGGTTGCAGCATAAATGAGCTTATTCTTCTAGAGAGTGTTATTGTTGTTCCCATGAACAAGTAGCCCTGCACTTGTGCTTTGCATGGGAACAATCATAGGAGCAATTGGAAAGAAAGGGAAGGTTTTGCCTACCCCTTCTTGGACCTTCTGCCACAGCGTCTGTCCCTGCTGGTGTGAAAAGTCCAACTCTGCCACCAGCCAAGAAAAACTGAGACTGTTTTCCAATGGTGTGTGCCTAAATCATTGGCAGAATTCACAAGTGTTTTTCCAGAGCAGCAGCAAGCCTTTACCTACCTACGTCCGGTCACTCAGCTTGCCAAGCTGAAAAGCTTTTCTGCGTTCTCCAGGTTCTTCCCATTTTCTCTTCTTCCTTCCAGTGCATCTCTCAGTCTCCTCTTTCATTCTCACTCTCACTCCAGTGCTAAAGATGATCCATGAAATTGCAGTATTGTGCAGAACTCTTTCTTTCCCAATGCATGATAATGCCAAAGGAAGTATACTTTTGAAGGATACGGTGGTACCCTTCACCTGGCTGAGTTTGTGCCTAGTGTGCATGTGAATGAATGCATATGTGCACTTGAAGATGTGCACATGTGCTTGTACATACACGTGTGAACATAAATGTGGATTTGTGTGTACATCCCTATGTGTTTACACATATGTGCATGAGTGTACACCCTGGTTTAGATTTGTATTTCATACAGTTTCATGTAGCTAGAAACATGCAGCCATATATAGGGTCTGTGATGTCCATTAGGTTCTTTCCTCTCGTACCTGACATGTTTGGTCTGATGACTCAAAGGTGAACATCCTTCTATCCAATTCTTCATCCTGAGTTACACACTTGAATCCTATGGATATTACAAAGCAGGTAAGAAATCCTCTGGGGTATAAAAGTTTATCCTTCTGTTTTGTCTCTGCCTTGTGACTTGAGGCACAGAGCAAAGGGAAAAGAACAGTACAAGAAACTGCAGCCTTTCCTTGGAGGGTAGGTGGCATCCGCTCCAGGTTTCCAGTTTTTGTCTGAAACGATTGTAGTGGTTGAATTCAAGACTGAGAATGTTAGTTCCCCAGATTGCAGCACTCATGGGAGAGGGACATAGCAAAGGCCTCATCATGAGCTCCAAATGGGATTTACCTTATTTTATGGTTTTGACAAAATTAGCTTTCTTCTGAAAAGTATGGGACTGCAATCAGAATGGGAGCAATATGTCTTTCTGGAGGGGTTGAATCTTCTTAAAATAGATAGAAGACAATAAATAGATGGGTGGATGGATAGATGTGTGGATGAGTGAGTGACTGGATGGAGGGATGGATGAGTAAGCAGCTAAAAGTAACATGGATAGATAAACCCATACATGTTCTAGGTTTATGTTCTTTTTGGTGTGTGTATATTACAGAAGTCTCTGTTTCCAGGAAGGTATTCTATGTGATGCTATGCTCTGTGGTAAGACACAAAGAATAAGACTGCTTGATCACCAGATTTTTTAAGAAAGCATGATGTAGTGGAAAGAACACAGACATTGAGACACTGAAAGCTACATGTTGTTTTTTTTTTTCAATTTTGGAGTGAAAATTTTTGTGAAGGTGATTGATCTCTAAGTTGTCATCTAGATATGGAAAAATACTTTCTAACATGCCAAGCCTGTTCAGCATTAAAAGTTGCCAACCTATCCACTCTTTGTCTATCTT
>CM053757.1:15391313-15406950 GCA_028658305.1 Pachyuromys duprasi | reverse complement strand
CTCTTCTCTATGTCATCCTTACAGAAGACATAGAGAAGCTGTGAGGATCACTGATGCCTATATTAGTCCACTCACAAGTCATAACACAGAACACTCCAGATTCTCTATAAGCAAGGGCAAGTGTATTTAGCGTCCTTTGGTCTGCAACAGAGCGTGGCCCTGCTTTGTATCTTGTGATATTGACATTTTCCTAATCATATAGAAGAGCTACTTTATGTATGTACTTTAATTTGGGTTGGAGTCAAAGTTGTGTTTTAGTCAGAGATACCCAGCAGGTGGAGTCCAGTGCAGCACATTAGAAAATATACTGTGGGGCCTAAGAGATGGCTCAGCAGTTAAAGGCATTTTCTGCCAAGCTGGGTGACCTGGGTTTAATTTCCAGGACTACATGATGGAAGGAGATGATTACCAACTTCCAGAAGTTGTCTCCTGACTACCACATGTACACTGTGACATGGTCTCGCTCCCTCCCTTCCTCTTTCTCTCTCTTTCTCTCTTTCCCTCATTCCTTCCCTCTATGTCTCTCTCTCTCTCTCTCTCTCTCTCACACACACACACACACACACACACGCAGAAATGAATGAATGTAACAACGAATTTAATAAAAATGGTTGGTTTTATCCCTTTACTTGGCTCTGATGTTGTTCCTCAAATAATTGCACTAAAAACTTCCCAAAAGCCTAAAGTAATCAATGAGCAGTTTGTGGGATGGGAGAGTGATTTTAGACTTTGTAAATTCTTTATTAACATCAAACCCACATCGACTAATTTTTCCATTAATTTTTTTGTTGGTTCTTATTATCATGAATACCGAATGGTAATTTTTCAACTCCATTTCACTAACATGTTTTATTTCTTTGCTTATATGTATCAGGTAACAATTGGTATTTTATGTATGGAAGCAAGAGCTTACATTTTATTTAGTGGGCTGTAAACACTTAGTACTTTCACTTTTCACTGTGTGTGCATGTGTGCACGTGTGTGCACCTCTTTGTTCTTTGCCACTGTATAGGCCAGGCACTGTGTGCTTTCAGGAATCCCAGTCTCTGTGTCCCATCTTGCTGCAGAAGCTCTGAGTTCACACACACTACAGAGTTATCTTTCACATGCATTCTAGGGATTCAAACTCAGGTCCTTATGCTTACATGACAATTATTTTACCCATAAAGGCATCTATCTCCCTAGTCTAACATTCACTTATTTTTATCTTGAAATCTCTATAAATTGAGTCACTCCTTCAAGCTGGCTACTTGTGTTTTGGACAGAACCCCACAATGCCTTAATAGCCTATTTATTTATTGGTAACATACAAGATGCCAGTCATTGTCATGAACTTTTCTGGCTTCAGCCTTAGAGTTGGTCTTGGTTCTAAGAATATTTCAGTCCTGTTATTGGAGAATGATATTTAGAAGTAAAGGACTGAGTTGACTTGGTTTTTAAGACCTATAATGGATGAAGTACGTAGAATTAAGGAAAAATATAAATGCATTTCTATATGACTACTTTTTTAATGCCCTAAATCCATTAACCTTCCCTAAAGATAGCATTTCTCCCAAAAGAATACATTATTTATGTTATTTTCCTTCTTATGTCATAATTTAAATAAATACTAATCGGGCTTTGATCGGTCTAATTCTATGTGGGATCCTTCAGCAAAGGAACTGCACGGTTTCGTTGTCTTTTATTTCTACTGACTAGAAAAGCGTCTTGTGTAAATTAGAAACTCAGTGTGCATTGGGAGGGTTGGCGAGTAGAGAGACGGTTGAATGCAAGGATGGCTGCTCAGAGGAATCTTTAGGAAGGAGTGGTTAGTGCAGAATGGCTGTATGTAAACATCTGGTTGGACAAATAGTGAGGTAGGGAAAGTGCCAAGGGAAGAGTGGTTAGGATCATTAAATGGGAGAACAGTTGAGTGGGAGGCATTGTGTCAGCTTTCCGTTATTGTGACAAGATATTCAAGGAAAGCACATTATTTGGGTTGATAATTTCAGTCAATGGTCAGCTGGCTCCACTGCTTTCAGGCCAGTAGTGAGGTAGACATGTCATGGAGGAGGGTCAGAGAAAAGACACTCACCTCGTGGTACTCAGTAAACAAAGAAGATGTTTTCAAAGTCATCAAAACTGTGGCCCCAGTTATCTGCTTCTTCCAAGGAGGCCTCGACTCCCAATAGCTCACCAATGAACTAACTCAGCATGCCTTCATGATCCCTTCATCATTCAGCAGTGCCACTAGCTGGGCAACCAGACTTTAGCACATAAGCATTTTGGATAACACCTCATATACACACCATAAAAAGTGTCTGCATGATATATTTATCAGTATACGTCATTTTGGTTATCATGTATGCTCACTGAATTCATCAGTTTTCTTTCTAATTTAGTCTTAGAGATAATGCATGTTTATCCCATGCCTATTGATTGCCTGAGTATGGCTGTCAGGACCACGATGGGATATTCATGTTCAACTTTTATGTATCCACCACTGTGTTTAGGATAAACATGAACTTCCCTTCCTGCTTGTCAGGACATCAGTTACTAGGTAACCAACAAGAAAGTATGATCTCCCCTGCTTAATTCTAAAGGAAAATAAAAGCTGAAATTTGCTGGGTTTGATATTGTAGTTGGTTGCTTTTGTTTGTTTTGTGTGTGTCAGGGTTTCATTTAGCCCAGGGTAGCCTTGAACTCACTATGTATCTCAAGATGAATTTGAACTTTTGAGGTTACTGCCTCCTTCTCCTCCACCTCCTGAGTGTTAGGTACACTACTGTAACTTGATTTAAATTTTGTTCAATCTGAAGTACAAACCTGGTTCATTCTCTCTGCACATGCACGTTTCCTGACACTCTGTTAGGGTATATAAACTTGAAAGGCATGTTGGGAATGGCTGGATGTTTGTTGATATTAGAATGAGTCATGTGTTTAGAAGTACAAGTGCATTTATGCTTGTTCCTGACGTCACAGGATTTGGAACCAGTAGAAGCTCAGGAAAGTGTGTTAACTATAGAGACTTCTAGGAATTGCTAGAAGCTTACGTGGTTTCCAGTACAACCTTGTCTACAAATGCCGTTTTGGTCAATAATTAACCTCGTAGGAGATGATCACTTAAGACTATAATGGTATTGAAATTATTCTCTTATCATGGCAAACACCACCATATTGCTCTTACAATTGCTCTCAACAAATTGACTGCACTGTCAATCACACCACCTACTGTTGGGTACTGCACATGACGCTTGACGATGATGACAGAGGACTAACCCCTGCCTTCTGTAGTTAGCATTTTTTGTGTGTTTTACTGCTGTTTTAGAATCTTCTGCTTATAAAAGCACTCACACACCAGGATAGGCATGACATTTGATGGTGTTTTTCAGGGCATTTCTCCATTATCCATGTCTGCCGGTACATGCCTCTATTCCTAAATACTGAGGAGACTGAGATAGAAGCATCACAATTTCAAGCCTCCGTAGGTTAGAAAGTGAACTCAAGGGTAGCCTGTGCGATTTAGTGAGACCCTGTCTCAAATAGTATGTAAAACAGAACAAGACAAACAAAAAAAAGGAAGGAAGGGAAAATAAAGAAAGAAAGAAAGGAAAGAAAGAAAGATGTCTCTAGGCTAGAGTGATAGTCCACTCAGTAAAATGATCTCTTGAATGCAGTGCACTGAATCCACATAAAAAACTAGACATGGTGGGACATGATTATAATCCCAGTGCTGGGGAGATAGAGACAGATGGATTCCCGGTGCTGGCCACCCAGCCTAGCTTAGTCCAGGCTGGTGGGAGACTTTGTTTGAAAAATGAACTTGGAGAGCACCCGAGAATCTCAAACATACTTGAGGATGAGTTCTGGCCTCCACGTACTTGCTCACACACAAGTGCACACACACACTCAGGGGGTACACAGGACGAGGCCCGTTTTTCCCATTCTCATTTTCTTTGGCTGATGCAGAGTGATTTTTTTTTCTCCATCATAATTTGAAAAGAAAGAAGAGCTGGATTTTCATGCTAAACGTTCTTAAACATTGCTGGATCTGCTGTAGATCCCGGCATCTGCGGAGAAACATTCAGAGTTGATTTTGGAGAGGAAAGGCGAATGTTGTTACATGCCTGTAACTCTAGAAGCAGCAGTGTTCTGTCCAGCTTTATGTATCTGCTTTTCCAGATCATTTAGGTCCTGACCAAGTGTTTTCCTGTAAAGCAACCATGCCGTGCTCTCCAGCCGACATCTGAGGTGGATAACCGGTATCCCCACTGGCTGCCACTGAGTGAACAATCTTACCTAGGTGGGGTACGATGGAGACAGTCTGAATAATAAAATGCCTTCCTTTGAAGTCAAATCAATTTTTATTCTTAATCTGCAAACAGGAGATGGGAACAAATAACTTCTGAGTGAAATAAAGATTTCTTAGCCTGTCAACATTTATCTTCTCAGGCTGCAGAGGTGGGATCCCTGTTAGCAGCTGGCAGTTTTTAAAATAATCCATTCGCCCTGAGGAAGTGTGAAAATTGTAGAGCGCAGAAGCTCAGAGGCAGTGTACTGGCGAGGTCGACTCTGCCTTCTTTCTACACTCCCCTCTCGGGACTTGGCTGGTCTGGCTCTAAAATATCACAAGCCAGCGAAGATCTGTACCCAGGGAGCATCAGCCGTCTCCTTAGGGGAAGAGCTGTGGTGTGGCACAAAGCCCCAAAGGCGGTATGGTGTTTTCTATGGGCTTGACAGGCAGGAACTTCTCTTCATTCTCTTACGCTTTCATGTATCATTGTACTTCTGTGGGAGTAAATTCCCCTTCCCTTGGTTAATTTACCTTTTTATAAACACAAGCCCAGATAAACAGTCCCAGGTACAACAGTAATAACTTTCTATTCATTTTCCATCCTACAGAAAAACCAAAGGCAGAGAACCCATAGCATTTCTCTGACATTTTGGGGTGGATGTTATCTTTTAGACATGCAGAGAGATGCTAAATTGTATGAGAGTCCACTTTTGTCTCCCATGAAAACACTCTGTGGGCACCTACTATTTTCTCTGACATTCTTATGAGATAAGGAGAATCATGTGATATCTGGACATACGCTTAAACATCAGTCCCAGGTTTATTTTAGATCCTAGATGGAAACCTGGAAGGTCAGCTTGCAGAAGAGCTGGCTCTGGTATGGAGCCAGAAGTGGTACACAGAGGTGTGAAGAATCTCAGCACAAAGGGTATTCATGAAGGAGGAAACCCTCTCTGTCTTTTCTCCTACAATCCAGTCAGACAGTGAGAACATGTCCCCTTACTGGCCACAGTCTGAGAGGGCATTTTCCTGCTGATAGCTTCTGGAGTATGGGGTTCAGCCCATATTTCTGTGGTGATCACAGACTTGGATTATGCCTTCAACTGCCCTCTTGCATGTGCCACTTCCTTATTACTTATTTTGGTTGACTCCATGTGAGTGTGTGTGTATGTTCTTATGCTATGGCGATAGAGTGCTTGCCTGGCATGCATTTGAAGCTCAGGGTTCTGTATTCATAAACCTGGTACAGGAGCATATACCTATAATCCAGAACTTGGATTATAGGGCAGATTATAGGGAGACAGGGGGATTAGAAATTCAGGTTCATCATCCCTGGCTAAACAGTAAAGTTGAGAAATATAAGTCACCTCCAAAAAAAAAAAAAGTAGCAACAATGTGGGCAGAGGATGAGAGATGGTTCCTTCCTACACGGTTTTGTGCCTATAATTCCAGTCTCCAAAAACAAAAACAGATGTTTGCTTGGAGCTGGTAGGGCTAGCAAGACTAGCCATGCTGGCTAGTTCTGGCTTTGATTGGCAGACCTTTCCCCAGTAAATAAAATGGAACATCAATTAATTGAGGTAGAGTCTCAACACCAACCTTGAGTTTCCTCATGCTTGCTCACATATATCCACGTATGCATACATACCAGTGCCCATTTGCATATGAACATGCATATGCACAAACTCACCATGTACATCTATACAAAAATTAAGGTTAAAAAACTGTGCTGATTTTATCAACTGTGTGTTTTTATCAACTCACCACTGTGACCCTAAGTCTACTGTGACCTCATTTCAAAATGAGTCAGCTCTAATAACTGATGTCCTGCAGGGAGCCCTGCACTATTTAATCCGATAAGGAAGACAGTGAAGACCAGTTGAATAAACAGTGAGTGAATGGATAGACAAAAGAACGAATGACAAGAACTGTGGGCTGTCTTAGCGGAGAATTCCAGAGTGCTCTCTGAGTCCTATCTGTCCTGTGTGCTTCAGCCAGTATGAGGAGGGTCGGCATGCTGACAGAAACCCAGAGAGAGCCTTGTCTCGCTCAGAAGATGCAGCAAGATCGCTACAATATTGCTGCCCTTCCCTACATGGAGTGTTTTTAATATGTCTATTTAAATGCAAATTTTGACTTTCTGTCTGTAATCATATAAAATGTTTGGCACTAAAATTTTAATCAGGAATGTAATTTTATATAGAGGCGGTGATGGAGTGCCAGGCCACGTATAACGGAATGAAGCTCACTGGTGTGAATTCTCACAAGCTTTGGCCTCCAAGCTTTGGCTCAGGGTATAGACCTGGAGAGACTTTGTTGGCCCTGCACCGAGTGCCTCCTGCTCATAGATGTGGCCTGTGTTTTGCTTCTCGTTTTTGGTACTTCGTGGCCCTTTGACAAATGAAAAGGGTGACCAGGTATTTTGAACTGAATTAAACCTGGGTCCTTTGTTAGAGCAGTGAGTGCTTTCAACTGCAGCACCTTCCCTAGCTGCCTATTTTGTTCGTGTGGGTTTGTGTCATATTTCTGTCTTCCCCCATTTGACTGGGAATGTTTTTTACCTACCACCCAGCAAAGATGCTAGCTTTTCATTAAGATGAGTTAAGGCTTACCTATTGTGCGGTAGTATGGCTTCTCATGACACATGTCTGTCCTTTTAGCTCCTGTCAGCCTTTGGTCACCACCTCCCAGAACTCAAGAGTCATCTGCCATCCCTCTACCTCCATCCTCCCCTTTCACTTCTGCTGGAAGCCAGGTGTCTACACATCAGGGCCCTCAAGGGAGATGGCTGCCCACACCCCACAGCCCTGCTACCTCAAGCCTTCCTTAAAATTCCCTGGAGTCTTTAAACTTTGCCTAGTCTCTTAGCTAAGTTGTTCCTGTAAAGGCCATGGTAGGAAGCTCTGGTTGCTTCTACTCATTGTCTATGTCTTTGTGCCTCTTCCTCATCATGTTGAGACCATCAGAGTGCACATGGCCCTCTTCCAAATGGGGATTTATCCACAAAAGACTGTAATGTAAGCATAGGCTCCTGTTTCTAATTGAGCTATGCACCAGCCTGGACTCTGTGGTTCACCCCTGCTCCTCAATCACTCTTTTACAGTAGTCTGTTCAGAACTGAGCCCACAAGATACCACCAGAGAGAGGCCACCTCGCTTATGTGTATGTCTTCATCTCACTTGGGGTTTAGCATCCACTGAACTATTCTCTGTCCTGTTTTCTTGTGTGTTTGCTATTTGATTTTGAGGATGTGGTGTCTGGGACCACAGGGCAATGTCCTAGCACTGTCCACACATGCACCATTTCACTCTGTACTGCAGAAAGTTGGCCCACCCCAGAAGCAGCCCGTGGACAGAGGCAAAATTGCACCCCAGAAGCAGCCCATAGATATATCATGATGACAGGAGCATGAGGTAGGCTGGTCACACTGTATTCACATTCAGGAAACAGAAAACAATGAATTATGGTGCCTTCCACATTGAGGGCGGGTCTTCCCACATCAGGAAATCTGTTTTAGAGACTCTTCCATTGACATGACCACAGGTCTGTTGCTTGGGTGAGTCTAGACTCCATCTAACTGATAAACAGTAGTAACCATCCTAACAGACAGCCCGGGATACCTGATAAACTGCTTATTGCATCATTGCAGCTTGATTTCTCTGTGTGTATGTGTGCACACACACGTTTCCAGGTACAAACACACCTGCACATATGAATTTGGAGGTAAGAGGCTAACCTTGGTTGTCTCTCCTCAGGAGCAATCCACAGAGGCATGAAGTTATTGAGAGAGCCCCCTCTTTCACAAGGACTTGGAGTTCTCCCATTGTACTAGACTGGCTGGCTAACGAGCTCCAGTACCCTCCTGTCTTTGCCTTGCCAGGACTGGGATTATAACCGTGCTATGTTTTTCTGCATGTGTGCTGGGGATCAAACTCAGGTCCTAATGTCTGCCCAGCTTTGTCACTTTGCTAATGGAACCATCTTCCCTGTTATGTATTTCAATTTATACAATAGAGCCCATAGTCATCGTACCCAGAAGAAAGGATCTAAAAAAGAAAGAGTATGAGGGCAGACAGGAAAGGAGTCACTGAAAGTCTTGAGTGTGAGCAGACAGGGAAGCAGATCAGACAACTGGTGGATGGAGGATAAAAAGGAGGAAGATGTGAAAGAGGAGGATCATTTGTGTTGAGTGTTCATTAGAGGAAAAAACGTTAGGTCATGCCCATTGCAGGCAGCTTCACAGCAAAGGACTCAATGATACTGTCACTACATGGTGGAGGAGGCCACAGATGGTGGGCTTGAGGATTCCACAGGAGAAAGGAAATAGATGCAGTCCTATGAAGCTTGATGTCAGTTAAGAAACAGATCCTGAGTGGGACAGCTAATGGAAAAGGGGTAAAGGAAGAGTTCCTTGGGAGAGGGTATTTGTATAGGCCTAGTGGATGGGGTAGAAGTATCTTCCAGCAGTGAATGGTACAACTGTGGTCTACCTGGCAACTCAGAATAGCTGATGAGGAAACAGATGTAAAAACAGACACCTTCCTCCATAACAGAAGGAATACGAGAAAGCTTGATCCTTGAACAGTCTGTGGGTTGTGGCAGGGATTATGGCACATTCCCCTGTTTTGACATTTGCTGTCTCTCCTGAGGTAAGAGGCATCTGAAAAATGAGAGGACAGTCAACGCTGCTTTAAATAGTCATATGGAAAGTGGGAGAACTCTCTCTCTCTCTCTCTCTCTCTCTCTCTCTCTCTCTCTCTCTCTCTCTTTCTCTGTGTGTGTGTGTCCCTCATACTCTGAGTGTATATGTGTGCACATGTTCATGTTTATGTGGGTGCATGTATGTGTGGGTATGTATATACACATGTGAATGAGTACATGTTGAAGCCAGAGGAAACCTTTTGGAGTCTTTACTCAAGTACCATGTTTCTTTATTTGTGTTGGATAGAGTCTGTCCACAGCTTAGGACTTACCAAGTAGGCAATTATAATTACTCAGTAGCCCACAGGAATCTACCTACCTCCACTTTCTCAGTGCTGGGAATACAAATGTGTACCATAATGCCTGGCTTTTTCATATGGGTGCTGGGGATTAAATCAGTTTCTCATGCTTACAAAGAAAACACTGTGTTAACTGAGCCATTTTCCCAGCCCAACATTCAGACTTTTCTTGGGTAATTTTTATGCTTCAGAAATCGAAGGGTGAATGGGAGGTTTGTTTTCCTTGACAAAGAAACAGCGTTGGGAATGAGGTCTCATGGGACATATGGGATTATCTATAGAGTTCCCACTAACTCTGTCCACTTCCATTGAGTAGATTATGGTTTTCTTTACTAAGTAGTAGCTGATTTTCTTTACTGAAAGTTAGAAACCCAGAGCCCTGAACAGTGGAAATGAGCCAATGATCGTAAAAAATGAAGCACAGAAGGGCTATTTGGCTGAAACTCCTGTGGAAAAGTGGTCCTCTGAACTACCAAATAAAATGTGGATGTGGAAGGAACGGTACCCTTAGCCTGTTTATTTCTTGTTTTTCCTGTCTTCCATCTAATAGGCAATGCTAGACTGAATGATCTTGAGCAAGTCTTTAGTGAAGCACATACACTTATTTTCCTAAAATAGATCCCCAGAAGAGACCAAAGAAGAGATGTAGTTGATCTTGATGAGCGTTGCCATGCCATTGGCTATAGATGCCTTCCTAGCCATCTACCATGTTGTATGACACTCTTCCTGGGGAGACAAGAACAAATATCTACATGTCCCAGATTGGGAACCTCAAAAGACCAAAGTTAGGGGTACCAACAAGGTCGAACTAGCTTAGTCAATGTGTTTTTGTTATGTTTTGCTTGTTTCTATTTTGTTTTATTTTTGTTCACTAATAGTATGGGTGAGGAGATACTCTGAGGAGTAGAGATAACTAGAAGACAGCTACAACATGGCAATCCCATGCCAGTATGACAGATAGTTTACAAAACCTAGAAATCTGGCCATCACTACACAACCTATAGGCAAACTGAGAGATGCTATGTGTCTTTTCCAGTTATCTCAGGTGGGCTGAGCCTCTTCTAGGCTGCATGACTTGTATGTCTTACAGGCAGCTTAGCTAGTCTCTCTATCACCAGCAGTCATTAGTATTTATATAAGCTTATGAAGGAAGAGGCCTAGTGTATGGTCAGTTTCAGGGACTTCCTGGGGCTGATAAGTTGTTTACATCCTAAATGTTGAGGAACCTCTCCTGAGAATTTCTCAAGTCTTTAGAAGTGCTTGAGTCTTACTGAGCTTTGCTAAAATGTGCTATTTAGCACTGCCATATCACCAGCACCTTCCAAAGGACTCCTTTCCTTTCTTACTACTGTCTGCAGAGGATATTAGCAATGTAAGACATATGATAAGGAAACAAAAGTCCTCTCATCTTTATGCATGTTTCCCTGATGAATTGTCATAGTGAGTACCACCTTTAATCTTGCTGGAGGTTGGTGACATTCAGTGGTGACTATAGGATTCTAACAGAGGACAGTTCAGAGACAGGGGTCATGCAAGGTTGCGTTGTGAGGTGGTGGAAAAGTGATGAAGGAAAGGAGATGGGTTACTGAAAGTTTGACTGAGAGCTGAGAAGGAATGGACTCTCCATGATAATGGCAGGTATGAAGAGGTCAACAGGTCTTATATTACTGTAGGTTGGGTAGGAAAAATGCTGGACTATAAACCAGGAGAGTCTGTAGAAGGTGGTGCAGGGTTGGCCACATATCTGGGTACTATATCTCAAATGCATTCCGGGTCATCAAACCTGACTCTGTACCTGTTGGCTTATGGGACAGACTGGGCTGTAGCTGACATGCCTTTGGATGTGGGATGCAGCTATCCCAGCCTGGCATTGGGCTCTTGTGCTCTATGACCTTAACTGCTGCACCTGCCGCTGCTGAACTGGGTCTTTTCCTTTATCTCTGCAGTTCCAGCAAGGTTTGAGCTCATCACACCACCAAGAACATATTGGGTTACTTCCTCCTTTAGCTATTTCCCAGACAGGAGTTTAATTTTTGTCTCTACAGCTTTGCCACAAACTACAAGAATACAAAGCCCATGGGGAATTGACCCTTGTGACCTCCCAGAGCAGGAGAGCTGTGAACTCTTTCTATAAGAAGCATGAGTCCAGGCTTGTGGGCCACAAGGTCTATCTCATATTTGATCTCATCTTTGGAGCCTGAAAAGAGCTAATTACCACAGGCAAGCAGACAGACCTGGCTGTGTTCTAATAAAACTTTATTTGGAATGCTGAAATTTGAACCTACTGTGAGTTTCATGCAACCAAAAACATCAATCTCCTTGTGATGCTTTATTTTCTCCCCCAAATCACTCAAAGTTGCAAGAGCTGTTCTTCTCCATTGGGCTATACAAAAGCAGATCCTGCAGACACACTTTACAGTGCTTACCCCATAACACAGTATAGGGCTCAGGCCGAATGGCCAAAGGCCATTTGTTGGTCTTGAAGGAAAAGGAATATCCAGACCTGGTGATACAGAACTGTCACCCCAACTCTGGTGTGGAGGCTGTGGTAGGAAGGTGGTAAGCTCAAGCACATCCTAGGCTACAGAGTGCATTCGAGGACAGCCTAGGCAACTTTAGGATACAGCTCAGTGGTAGAGTGCTTGTCTAGCATCAGTGCAGCCCTGAGTTTAATCCCTAGTGTCAAGAAAGGAAGGAGAAGAGGGGAGGGAAAAGAAGAAAGGAATACAGAGGCAGGAGGAAGGGAAAGGCAGGAGCCAAGTAGAGGGGAAGGAGAGGAGGGAAGGGGGGGAAAGGAGGAGAAGGGACAGATTGGGAAATGCTGGCTTTGCTCACCCACAGAGCAGAAAGGAGAGGTACCGAGGAACTGTGAAATAAACAGTGGATTCCTGTTCAGTAGCTCTTTCTTCTCAAGCTTAAGGTCACCTTGAGTCGGTTCCTCCAGCTCTCTGAGCTAGAGCTGCCCTATCCTCATGGAGGGTACAATTTTTGCTTCATGAAAAAAAGTAAAATATTTTGTTTCTCCCAAGTCTACTTATCATTGCCACATTACTCCCCAAGGATTGGAGAGCACAGCAGATAACAAAATCTACATCCTAGGAAGCTAGTGAGCCGTGGCCTGCTCCAGGCAGAGACAGCAAAATTCTAAGAGTGAGCAGAAGACATAACCCCAAGGGTCCAAGAAGTTGTCAGAGGCCTCAGAGCCTGGCTCTGAGACCCACAGTTGGATTCTTCCATATTCCCTAAGGAAAAGACATGGGGTTTCGCCTCCCCAACCCTGTCTAATGTTCCAGCGAGTCTGGATCTGTTACTTTTAAGATTTCTCAGCTGTGAACCTGGAACTTTCTGAAACTCTCACAGACATGACTCTGAACCTTGTTCACAGTGAAAGCACCTTGAACTTCTTTGTGACTCAGGACACTGAGTAAGGATCTCTTTGATTCTTGCCACTAAGCCTGTGATTCTACCTGGTGTTCCTTAGAAGCCACTCCATGATCTCATTTACAAAACCTTACATTAGAAACCCTTAAAATAATGCAGCTGCTGAAGACACCATCCACAATGCCACTTGATTTGGGGGACATAGAACTGTAACCATAGTTTTTATGACCTGGGCCTTCCTTACCAGTGAAGTTTTTGTTTTGAATCTTAGTTCTTAATTCATCTATTTGGGGTGAGAACAACTTGTTGAAAATAGTGCCCAAATAAGCAGTAGATGACAAGCATGGTCACTAACCACCTAGTTTGTATGTGTGCGTGCGTGCCTGTGTGTGTGTGTGTGTGTGTACACATGTGTGTCCATATGTAAGGAGGTCAGAGGCCACTGTTGGGTGTCTTTCATAATTCCTTTCCCTCTGCCTTGTTTTATGAGACAAGGTCTCTCAATGAATCTACAGCTTGGTGATTCAGCTAGGCTAGCTGACCAGACAACCGGAGGGATCTTTCTGTCTTTGCCTTCTAAAACTTGGAGTTATGGACACACGCCACCATGCCCAGCTCTTTGTGTGGGTACTGTGATCTGAAATTAGGTCCTCATGCTTACTAGACTAGCAGTTCATTCACTGAGTTATCCTGTGCTCCATAACCTTCTAAATTTTAACCTAATTGTTAAACGGTTATTTATGGAGGAGGTGGAGCCTGTGTATACCTTTTAAACGTATAATAGATCTTTTACAATGTGGGAATTTAAAAGAATATTATATTCTAGTCATTTATTGTGGGGGGGGATGACATATGCCAAGGTGTGTGTGTGTGTGTGTGTGTGTTTGTGTGTAGGTTATAAGACAACTTGAAGGAGTTGGTTCTCTCCTTCCATTACTGGGCACCGAGAATGGAGTTTAGGTCAGCAGGCTTGGCAGCATGAGCCTTTCCTTGCTAAGCCATCTTGCTATTTTAGTTTGCTTTTTGTTGCTGTGATAAAATGTTAACCCAAGCCAGCATGGGGTAAGAACGGCTTCATTTGGCTTTACACTTCCACATCTCAGCCCATCAGTGAGGAAAGTCAGGGCAGGAGCTCCAGGTAGGAAGCTGGAGGCAGGAAGTGAAGCACAGACCATGGGGAAGTGCTGCTCACTGGCTTACTCTCCTTGGCTTCTTGCTCAGCTTGCTTTCTTATACAAACCAGTCCAGAGGTAGCACCACCCACAGAGAGCTGGACCTTCTCCCATCACTCATTAATCAAGAAAATGCTCTCACAGTCTTGCCTACAGGCCAATCTGATGGAGAAAATTCCTCAAGTGAGGTTCTCTCTTCCGGAGTGATTCTAGTTTATTTCACATAATTGAAACTAACCAGTGCATACCAATGCTGGGATTTTAAAGACAAATCTTCCCCTCTCTCCCTCTTTCCCATCCTCTCCCCTCTCTTCTGTCCTGGGTCCCTTCCTCCCTCCCCCCCCACCTCTCTCTGCTGAATATTTTTACATGCTCATTATTCTCATTCTGCCCCCCCACTCCCCACCCCAAATGGTCTTCTTACAGTGTCATTCATCTCCCCTGATTGGTCCTGCCTTTTTTTCTGGGATGTTGCTCAATTTTCTTGTAAAGTTTTGTTTATTCTCCAGCTCCTGGTTTGGAAGGTGCTGGGTCATTAATCTGACTATTCAAGGTTAACCATACTTTATGCTGAAATTGCCTTTTATGGAACAGATTTCAAGGTTCTGCCAGGGTTGAATGCTACCTCATTTTTTGACATTTCAGCAATGAATCCTGTTTGAAATGTGATTTGAATCCAATCATCATCTTATTTGTGGAGGAAGATAAAAATAATACACAAATATTGCAGGAAAATTACATTGCTCCCTCCCCTCCCCCTCTTATGAGTTTTCATTCCGCTGAGGTTGGCCAGGTACTGAGCAATGTCGTTCCCACTTTCATCTGGTCTCTCATTTTTCTCCCTATATAGATTTCTGTCCCCGCTTAAGCGTGTTTCCTTTATGTCTAACATAAGTCACCCAGCGTTTCTAAGGACAGACACGGATGGAGCTCACATAATGAGAACCCCACCTCAGTGCAGAAAGTCAGGGTCAAAGGCTTCAGAGGCCATCTTCCTCATCTAGTTATGAAGCCACATGCCTATGCCTTTGAAGGAACAAATAAAGAATTTCTTCCTTCAGGCTGCTTCCTGAATGTGTGGACGAGTTTATAAGTGCCTCCTCTCAGAGTGTTTAGCTGTGGCATTTTGATTGAAGACCAAGGTAGCAAGCTTTGCAGTTTCCCGTGATCTGGTTCAGCCCACGAGCACCATACTGCAGCATGCAGTATTTAACAAGTCCCTGTTCTTTTTTCATCTATCTATCTATCTACCTACCTACCTATGTATGTATGTATCTATCTGTCTGTCTGTCTGTCTATCTATCCATTTTGATAGGGAGTTTTGCTATGTATCCCAGGATGGTCAGAGACTCTGGATTTCTCTGCCTCTGTCACCTGAATGATAGAATTATGGGTGTACACCTCCACACTGGCTTGGAGTGATATTTTCTAACCTAAAGGCATCTTTCTCTTAAAATGCCCTGTACCAGCTCATCCCAGCCTGTGTCTTATAATAAATTTACACCTGAGACTGTGCCATTTCTGTATTGATTATAGTTGTGTCTGAAGGTGTCTCCTGCTGTCCATTTCAGCAGCACCTCGCTCCTGTGTGCTGTCTGCAGAATCTCTCACCCTCTCTAAAAGCTCAGACTTCAGAAAAAGGGATTTCAACCCCACATTCACTGTACAGAAATATGATTGGTGATGTGAAACCTCTTTATGGCATCACCATGACCCCAGCAGGGCCAGATGAAGCTTCCCGAGCCAGCTGAACCCTGGTTTTCTGCAGCTGTATAACAGAGCTTGGAATTGTTTAGTAGACGTTGCAAGCA
>CM053757.1:15274689-15383965 GCA_028658305.1 Pachyuromys duprasi | reverse complement strand
TTGTTGAAGATGCTGTCTTTTTTCCATTGAATGGTTTTGGCTTCTTTGTCAAATATCAAGTTTCCATAGGTGTGTGAGTTTATTTCTGGCTCTTCTGTTCGGTTCCATTGATCCATTATTCTGTTTCTATGCCAATACCATGAAGTTTTTATTACTATTGCTCTATAGTACAGGTTGAGATCATTGATGGAGATACCTCCAGATGATCTCTTGTTGTACAGGATCATTTTGGAAATTCTGGGTTTTTTATTTCTCCATATAAAGTTGAGAATTTTTCTTTCAAGGTCTGTAAAGAATTGTGTTGGTATTTTGATGGGAATTGTATTGAATCTGTAGATTGCTTTTGGCAGAATGGCTATTTTCACTATGTTAATCCTACCAATCCATGAGCATGGGAAATATTTCCATTTTCTGATATCTTCTTCAATTTTTTCTTCAGAGATTTGAAGTTTTTCCTCAAACAGATCTTTCACTTGCTTGGTTAGAGTCACCCCAAGGTACTTCATGTTATTAGTTGCTATTGTGGAGGGTGTTGTTTCCCTAATTTCTTTCTTGGCCCTTTTGTCTTTGGTATACAGGAGGCCTTCTGATTCTTTTTTTTTTTTTTTTTTTTGAGTTGATTTTGTATCCAGCCACTTTGCTGAAGGTGTTTATCAGTTGAAGGAGTTCTCTGGTTGAATTGTTGGGGTCGCTCATGTATACTATCGTATCATCTGCAAATAGTAATACTTTGTCGTCTTCCTTTCAGATTTGTATCTCCTTGATCTCCTTTAGTTGTCTTATTGCTCTAGCTAGGACTTCAAGTACAATGGGCAGCCTTGCCTTGTCTCTGATTTCAGTGGGATTGATTTAAGTTCTCTCCATTGAGTTTGATGTTGGCTATAGGCTTGATGTATATTGCCTTTACTATGTTTAGGTATGTGCCTTTTATCCCTGATCTCTCCAAGACTTTAAACATGAATGGATGTTGGATTTTGTCAAATGCTTTTTCAGCATCTAAGGAAATGATCATGTGGTTTTCTCCTTCAGTTTGTTTACATGATGGATCACATTGATGAATTTCCATATACAGAACCACCCTTGCATGCGTGGGATGAGGCCTACTTGGTCATGGTGGATGATATCTTTTATGTGTTCTTGGATTCGGTTTGCAAGTATTTTATTGAGTATTTTTGCATCAATGTTCATAAGAGAGATAGGTCTGAAGTTCTCTTTTCTTGTTGGGTCTTTGTGTGGTTTAGGTATCAAGGTGACTGGCTTCATAGAATGAATTTGGGAATGTTCCTTCTGTTTCTATTTTGTGGAATAGTTTGAAAAGAATTTGAGTTAGCTCTTCTCTGAAGGTCTGGTAGAATTCTGCTCTGAAACCATCTGGCCCTGGGCTTTTGTTGGAAGGGAGACTTTTGGTGACTGCTTTTGAGGATATGGGACTATTCAATTTTTCTACCTGATCTTGACTTAATTTAGGTAGATAGAACTTATCAAGAAAATTGTCCATTTCATTTATATTTTCAAATTTTGTGGCATATAGGCTTTTGTAGTAAGACCTAATGATTGTTTGGATTTCCTCAGTGTCTGTAGTTATGTCCCCCTTTTCATTTCTGATTTTGCTGATTTGGATAGCTTCTCTCTCCATTTTTGTTAGCTTGGCTAAGGGCTTGTCTATTTTCTTGATTTTCTCAAAGAACCAGCTCTTGGTTTTATTGAATTTTTGAATTGTTTTATTTTTTGTTTGTTTGTTTCTAATTGATTGATTTCTGCCCTACGTTTGATTATTTCCAGCTGTCTGCTCCTCTTGGGTGTATCTGCTTCTTATTTTTTCCCCCCTAGAGCTTTCAGTTGGGCCATTAATTTGCTTGTATGAATGTTTCAAATTTCTTCTTGAAGTCACTTAGTGCTATGAGTTTTCCTCTTAGCACTGCCTTCATCGTGTCCCATAAGTTTGGGTATGTTGTGCTTTCATTTTCATTGAATTCTAGGAAGTCTTTAATTTCTTTATTTCTTCCCTAACCAAGCTGTCCTTGAGTAGCAAGTTGTTCAGTTTCCATGTATGTGCAGGCTTTTGCTGTTTCT
The DNA here is from genome assembly GCA_028658305.1 of Pachyuromys duprasi. Lineage (NCBI taxonomy): Eukaryota > Metazoa > Chordata > Mammalia > Rodentia > Muridae > Pachyuromys > Pachyuromys duprasi. The sequence continues at coordinate 15,381,892 of CM053757.1, read as the reverse complement.
GTTGTTGTTGAGGTCCAGCTTTAGACCATGATGGTCAGATAGGATACAAGGGATTATTTCAATCTTCTTGTATCTGCTGAGGCTTGCTTTGTGACCAACTATATGGTCTATTTTGGAGAAGGTTACATGAGGTGCTGAAAAGAAGGTGTACTCTTTTGATTTGGGGTGAAAAGTTCTGTAGACATCTATTAGGTCCATTTGATTTAGGGCCTCTGTAAGTGCCCTTGTTTCCCTGTTTTGCTTCTGACCAGATGATCTGTCCCTTGGTGAGAGTGGAGTGTTGAAATCTCCAACTATTAAGGTATTAGGATCAATGTGTGATTTTAGCTTTAATAACGTTTCATTTATAAATGTAGGTGGTCTTGTATTTGGGGCATAGATGTTCAAAATTGTGATGTCCTCCTGTTGTAATTTTCTTTTGAGTAGAAGGAAGTGCCCCTCCTCATCTTTTTTGATGAAATTTGGTTGAAAGTCTATTTTATTAGATACTAGGATCACTACCCCAGCTTGTTTTCTGAGTCCATTTGCTTGAAATTTTTCTAGCCCTTTACTCTGAGGTAGTGTTTGTCTTTGTTGCATAGGTGTGTTTCTTGGATGCAGCAGAATTTTGGATCCTGTTTCCACAACCATTTTGTCAGTCTATGTCTTTTTATTGGAGAGTTGAGTCCATTGATGTTTATAGATAATACTGACCAATGACTGTTAGTTCCTTTTATTGTGGAATTGATGGTCTGACTGTGATTCATTGCTTGTTTTCTTTTAATTTTAGTTGTGAAGTTGTCTGTATCCTATGTTTTTGGGGAGTATTTGTTTCTGTTGGATTGGAGTTTTCCTTCTAGTATCTTCTGTAGAGCTAGTTTGCTATGTAGATATTGCTTAAATTTATTTCTGTTTGGAATATTTTCTTTTCTCCATCTATGTTGATTGAAAGCTTTGCTGGATATTGTAGTCTGGGTTGGCATCTGTGTTCCCTTAAAGATTGCATGAGATATTGCCCTGGACCTTCTGGCTTTCATAGTTTCTGATGAGAAGTCTAGTGTGATTCTGATTGGTCTACCTTCATATGTTTCTTGACCTTTTTCCCTTACTGCCTTCAATATTTTGTTTTGTTTTGTAGGTTTAGTGTTTTGACTAAGATGTGATGTGAGGTATTTCTTTTCTGGTCTAATCTATTTGGTGTTCTGTAGGTTTCTTGTATGTTTATGGACATCTCTTTCTTTAAGTTGCGAAAATTTTCTTCTATGATTTTCTTAAAAATATTTTCCAGACCTTGGAGCCTGGAGTCTTCTTTTTCATCTATTCCTATTATTCTTAGGTTTCGTCTTTTCATGGCATCCTTGATTTCTTGGATGTTTTATGTTTGGGACTTTGCCGATTTTACTTTTTCTTCAAGGGAGGTAACAATTTCAGCGAGTGTATCTTCAGATTCCCTCTTCCATCTCTTGTATTCTATTGGTGATGCTTACCTTTGTGGTTCCTGATCTTTTCTCTAAATTCTCCACTTCCAGGGTTTTCTCTGTTTGTGTTTTCTTTATAGATTCTAATTCTGTTTTCATGCTTTGCACCATTTCCTTCATCTGATTGAATGTGGCTTCTATTTTTTGTTTGTTTCCTCTTTATATGTCTCTAATTGTTGCTCTATGTGAACAGTTATATTCTTCTGTATTTCTTTGAGAGCTCTGTTCGTTTCCTCTTTTTGTTCCTCTGATAACTTCATAAATATAGCTTTAAAGTTATTTTCCTGTGTTCCACTGAATTAAAATATTTATTGATTTTGGGGGTTGTTAATGGGGCCATGGTGTCCTGATTTTTGTTGGGTGAGTTCTTAGGCCGACCTATGGCCATTTGCTTATATGTAACCTTCACTGTTCCTTGAGTCTGAACTTCAGGCTGGAACCATCTTTCTCTGGTGTCTGGAGAATTCTTCAGGAAGATCGGGGAAGTCCAGTGGTTTGAGAGTGTGTGCTGTTGCTTCAGTTGTACCTGAGGGAGGAAAAACCACTGGTGCAGAATTGTTGTGGGGAAATAAGTGTGTGTGTGTGTGTGTGTGTGTGTGTGTCTCGAGGGGGAAGCAGAAATATGTCTTAAAGGGGAGTGCTGGAGAATGTAGATGCTTGGGATATGGGGGTTGGGAGCAAGCACAGGAGGGGATGTGGATGCTAGCTATCATGGTTAGCAAGTGCAGATTGCAGGCGCAATGCACCTGTGCAGGTTTCCTGAATACCCAGTGGTCTACAGTCTGTAGTGGGCTCTGCAGGTTGGACTCTGAGCTCTGTGGCTGATGCTGCAGGAAGGACATGTACTGTGTTGTGGGCTCTGTGTGCCTGGCCCTGTGCTCTGTGCTAGAAGCTGTAAGCACAGCAGGCTGGGCTCTGCTCTCTGAGTTGGGAAGCACTAAGTGCTTCCTCTGCTGCCTCCCCCTCAGGCAAGGCTGGAGATGGGAAGTTGTGGGGGAAATGCTGGTAGTTTGAGTGTTCTCAGTCTCGCATCTCAAGAAGGGAGATCTGTGCTTGGAGCAGGCAGCACTGTGCTCCTTGCAAGTTGCTGTGTGCACCACGGGCTCCTCCTCTGCTTCAACTGCTGGTTGTAGTACCTCTGCTGCTGCCTCCCTGCTGGCTGAGGTATCTCCACCACTTCCTCTGCTGCAGGCTTGGCTACCTCTGCCACTGCTTCTGCCTGTTATGGGGAAGTGCCTGGGAATAGATTTCCAAGGAAAAGTCCATGGAGGTATCCGAGGTTGACCTTTGTCCTATTGGACTCATATCAGGGTTTTCAACCTTCTCCCTGGACTCCTTGTACCATTGTTTTGGGTTCCACAGCCCCTTGACTCACCAATTCGGAGTTTCAGCAACTCTGAATACAATGTGCACTGGTCACTGCCATCTTGCCCTCTCCCCCTCAAACACTTTCTAAGAAGCTTTTTCTCATAACTTGCATTAGCCAACCTTAAGACACCTTTTTAGAGCCTCATAATTTAAACTTTCATATTCTTAGACCTTACACAAACTTTACATTTTTCTATCCAATTATTTACCATGAAACACAGGCAGTTGATTACTAGCAGTGGATCTGATTGTCTGCTCTTTAGCTGTAAAGTTACCATTAGCTTAGCAATCAATGTGATCAGACACCTGAGAAGGATTAATTGTAACCTAGATGAATCTGTGCGTTGGTTAAAATGACAGAGATGCCTAGTCAGTCTACCACCTAACCAGTAGTTCCCCAGTTTCATGGTATCATAGGCAGCAGCAGTCTGGCCATCAGGCACAGAAGACGAGAGAAGAATACAAGAGAGACTGGCCTTACTTTGTTTTCAGCAATGTGAGACTTTAACTCTCTGGGTGTCTACACTTTGTCCACCAATCAGGCTGGGCCCTATCCACGGGTGAGGTGTAATGGTTAGAGTACCACAATCCAGGGTTGAAGTCACCAGTCATGCCCAAATTTTCTCAGAGACCTTGGGGAGCTACTGTGAAGATTTGGGAAATCTCTGTCTGTCATAATATGCTTACACGTGCTAAATGCCATGCTCAGCAGATTTCTGACAAGTTTGAGGGCCAGCATATCTGCGTTAATCTTTGTGTGACTTTAGCTATTTGCTTTAAACTACATCTTGTCAGCATAAACCAGACCTGTTATAATCTGTAATTATGGCATATTCTGTAGCTAAGTAGTGACCACATCTATCTCAAGTAGATCTAAATAAGCAAACTTTGTAGTTACCTGTAGGCTTATCCTTGAAAACATAAAACGAGGGACTAGGTACTAGATCAGTTATTAGCATAACTTTAAATATATTTCTGAACCAGTATGAAAATAAAACTTTCAATCATAGATATAGTTCATAGAGGGACTGGCAATCTTGCTGATCCTACCACATTGTATTATTAAGACTGAACAGCAAAACCTTAAAGGACAGAAGTTTCACTTGACACTAAGAAGGTTACTGAATGCAGTTGGCAGCCCTCAACAAAGATTGAGGTGAATCATGATTCTCTTACAACCAAGATGGCTGCCAGAGATGTGACTGTTCTTAGTTAAGAGGGCCGTGAGGCCATGGCTCCATGCTTTTTATCCCAGAATCAACATGGCAGTTAGTCACATGTTGTTAGAGGCTATGGCAGGCAATTTAAAAGCATAGCCATTAGGTATGGCTGCTGGTCTTGCTGCCTTTTATGGTATAGTACTATGGAGGATTACCAGTTTCACATAACCAAGTACTAATATTATAAACAATTGAATGTTTCTAAAATTAATAGATCCCAACTTAAAAGTATCTTTAGAATCCATTTCCAGAATCGGCAATACAGTAGCTTGTTAATCTAAATCAACCTTGATAACCTTAAAATTTTTCCAAGATATGAAGAATATTTTGAATCAGGATTGAATCCTGTATGCAGTATATTGTAAGAATATAACTTTGGACTGGGGGAGGTGCATAGGAGAAGAAGAAGGAGAGAGGGTGGGATTGGGAGGGGATGGGGGCTATTACTGGGATACAAAGTGAATAAACTGTAATTAATAAAAATTAAAAAAAATTAAAAAGAATATAACTTTGAAAAAAATATATATACCAATTTAAAATGAGACTTGGTGCTTTCTTTGTCTAGAAGGAGATAGTATAATAAACAGACTATTCATTATGACTAAGAGGTTCTGTAATTGTTGCCCTATACTATGTGGCTATCTCAAGATAGGGGTGTCATATTACATGGTAGGCTGCAGACCATGTGATCCACATGGTTATTTTAAAACATCTGTGTTTTTATAGATGTTACAAACACATATACATATGTATATGTTTCACATGAGAGTTTGAACTTAAAATTTAAACCTCATCTTTTATAAGTCTGGTTTTTAACACAGAGCAGGAATTACATAAAAATCTTATTCCAATTTAAAGTATCATACCTATTTTCTTGGTTCTCTCATGCCATGTGTTGCTGCCCAGAATGGCTCCTACCCTGAATTACTTGTTTTACCCTAACTTTTTGTTACAGATTTTTAACCATAACTAATATCCAATAATCTATACCCAAGACATACAGAACATATTAAACATACATTTAAGACCAATCAGAAATAAACACATACTGGCTATATATATTTATGTATTTAAAACAGACAAACAAAACTTTCCTTACTTTCTCCAGCTGTCATTTTTTTTTAATTTATTTATTTTTGTCTCAATCACAGGTTAGGTACTTTGAATCCCAGGCGTAGCCCCCTCCCCCATTCCCTCCTACCCTCCCACTCCCTCCCTCATCTCCCTCCTCCCCGCCCCCTCCAAGTCCACCAACAGGGGAGAACCTCCTTCCCTTCCATCCAACCCCAGCTGATCCTGTCTCCTCAGGGCTGGCTGCAAAGTCCTCCCCTGGGATCTAGCCAGTCTGTCACTCCCAGGCTTGTATGGGGGAGGGTCAAAGAGTCAGCCATCAAGATCATGACTGAAACAGTCCCTGTTTCCCTGAATAGGGTCTTCAGTCCTACACCAAGTTATCATGGGCCCCATCTGTGCGGGGGTTCCAGTGCACATCCACACATGGTCCTTGATTGTACAAACCGTCTCATACAAGACCCCTGTGCCCTGCTCAGTTTGGTCTTTGTGGAGCTCTTGTTCTCCCCAAGTCTCAACAACCTCCCCCAGATCTATCATTACTTCTCGCCCTCTGTCAGAGGCTTGATCTCGAGTCTTAATATCCAGCTGTAATTTTAAGGAAGGAGGATCTTCCTATCTGTTGAATACAATGGATCCGGGCAGGAGCTGGGTTTTTCCAACAGTGTTGCTCAGCTGCAGCAGGTGCAGGGGTATCCTGGCAGTGGAAAGGGGCCACTGCAGCTACCTTTTGGTAGGTCTGGCCTCTGCCTCAGAGTCTAGGAGCTCAACAAAGTTGGTGGCCCAGGGTCAGCCAGCAGGCGTCCAGGAGGCCTAGGCATAGGGAGAGGCCAAGCACCTATGTGGCCAGTGGCTGCTGGGGCAGAAAGCAGCCCTGTAGGTGGGCTTGATGTTGGCTGGTGTGGAGGTGATGGGTGATCTCAAAGTCTCTAGAACTTCGACACCGGTACAGAGTTCCAGGGAGCTGGTGGAACCTCAGGAGCCACAGAGTGGCTTGCGGGGATCTTTAGGGAGGCGCTGCCTGTGCATCCCTGGCGGGGCCTGGGCTGTAGGAACACAGAACAGCAGGACCTTGTAGAGCTTAGAGCTCGCCATCTGACCCATGATGACTTCCAAAGACAGAGCTCAAAGACAATACTAAAGCAACCAGAACACAGACACACACAGACAAAACCAGACTCCCTGGGGACCAAAAAAGAAATGGAAAGGCTGCTGATGGTGGCCTATCCCACGAGCAGGCTCTGTCTGATGGGCAGAACTTGTCCTCAGCCACAGGAATCCGGAGAACCAGAAGGGAACCTCTCAGCTCCACCAGACAGGGGAGTGGTCCGGAGCATCCTTTGCATCCCTGGGCCAGGAGAGAGTTGGTACATCCATCCGATGTCTGTAGGCCTCCAGATTGTGTCAGGATACCAGAAAAAGATACAGAAATATACCTACACTCATTGATTGGCAAGGAGCTGAAGCACATAACCTAAAATACTCTCCTACCAAGTTGGAGGTCCTCAGCAATCCCAGATGAGCCCCCAGATGTAAGGATCCAAGAATCGGAAAAGGAAGTCCCAAGACTCAAGTAACATGTAAAAGCAAAGAGTGTTTATTCTACAGAGACAGTGAGCATGCAAGGGTTGACCATTCATACAAAATGGCAACCCTGAGAGGAGCCAGAAGGCTCCTTTTATAGCCACTAGGGATTTCCATTCACAGTTAGGTAATCCTTACCAGGACTGGTTGGGTTCATGGTAAGGAACATTTGTATGTTCTTGATTGGTTAAATCTGTTCTCATCATAACAGACAAAACAGAGAAAAGAGCAGAGCCAGGGCAAGATGTAACTCTTCTTCCCTTCAGGCCCAAATGCCTACCTTTCACAGTATTCCAGTAATGCCATCATATTGGGAAGGCCCAGGACCTTTGCATGGTCAGAGCCCTTATGATCCAACTGTCCCTGAAAATAACCTCACGGACACACCCAGGAGTGTGCTTCGCAAATCTCCTAGCTGTCTTTCAATCCAATCAAGTTGACCACCAAAATCAACCATCACAACTACGAAATAAAATTAGTTGACCTAACAGTAGGCACCTGGGCAGGTCTTCCTGCCTCAGAACTAAAGGTGCTCTGAGTTGGGATTCTCTTAAGCTGAGACATGTATTTCAAGGGCAGTGACAGTGTCAGATAAAAACTGTCTGGAAGGGTCAAGCAGAAGGCCCAGTTGGTACAAAATTTCCAGGGTAGAAACTGGCTGGGAGTGGTCCAGGAGCTAAGAAGCCCCTGTGTTGTTTGGTTGTTTGCTTGCTTGTTGGTTGGTATAGGATACAGAGAATGGTGTTGGTTAATCTAGAGAGACAGACTAATAGAGAGAGAGATCTCACCTAGCAGTACCTCAGACGTGTGGAGCTGGGTCACACTTTGGGACTGGCTATATCACACAATATAGGGTCTTATCAGCATCCTTCATCCCAGTACCTACATGATAGCACACCCTCACTTACACAATTCTGACAACAAAAATATTTTTTAGACATTGTCCATTGAACTTGAAGTGTTTTGCTCTGCAAAATATCTGTGGGTTGGGAGCCACTGGAATCGGACTTGCAAACCTGCAAGATGTTTGGTTTTATTTTAGGACCCATGGAAGCTCGTAGATATTTTAGTCAGGGGAGTATAGGGATTTGATTTACATTATATAGTTATATTCACATTATATATGTATGGGTGTATGGTTGTATGTATGTGAGTGGCATATGTGTGTATGTGTTGTATAAAGCTATTTGCATGTGTGTATATATGTGTGTGTGTGTGTGTGTGTCAATATTCAGAGTTTTCAGAATAGTAATTCCTTTTCACTGTTTGAGGAATAGTCTCTCATTGAATCCAGACCACACCATTTGAGCTTGACTGTCCAGTCAATGTGCTTTCAGGTTCCCGTGTCCCCTCACCCCAGTAGCTCTGAAGTTAAATGCTGCAGCACAACACCTTTCTTTTTTTGGTAGATCCTTGGGTCCAAACTCAGTAGTTCATACTTGTATGAAGAAACATTTTACCCACTGAGCTATCTCCCTGGCCCTTGGTTTGCATGGTGTTGACTCATGGATTGTAGGAAGCCCAAAGAATGCAAGTTCCTGGTCTCAGGGAGAGGGTGTGCCCTGGCTCCAGTGAAAGCAGCAGCCATGAGGAGCAACTCCAATGGGCAGAAGGACTTAGATTGAGGTTATCAGAATTGACCCATATACCAGATAAAAGGGAAGTATTAGGTGGAGTAGGTGGTACATCTTAGATTTTACAGTGACAAGAAGGATGTCCCTTACCCTGGAAGAGTTTCCACTGAAAGGAGAGAAAAGAACCACATGTATTTCATTCATTACCATACATTGTAATCATTGCAGCAAGCAATGTTTGGCAGCATGTAGTAAGAAAGCAAGTAACTGAGGAAAAAGCCAGCGAAGACTTCTCAGGAGCTGTGAAAACTTTTGAGAGCTGCCTAGGATTCTTCCAAGTGAAGATGGAGTCTGGGATCCTGGTCATCTCAGAGAAAGAGGTTCTCTGAGCTGGGAATTCTTCTTCAGCATTGTGCACAGCTGCCAAGGAAATTCCTGTTCAGAGTGACACTGTCCTTGGCCCCAGGTAGGATGCTATGGTGAATAGCAAAGCTGTCTTTGAAAAGGTCGCTTTTCACTGGGAGGCAGTTGCACATGACTTTAATCTACCAGCACTCAAGAAGCAGAGATGGGCAGATCTCTGAGTTTGAGGCCAGTCTGGTCTACAGAATGGGTTCCAGGACAGCCAAGGTTCACAGGGAAACACTGTATTAAAAAAACCAAACAAGAAAAAGAAAATATTGCTTTTAAAATATTTGTAGCAATGCAGTCTCTTCCTCATTTTCTTGATATAGGTAAGGTACTTAACAAGGATTTTCACTTGAAGACCCCAAATCTTATTTTTGTTTTGTTCCAAAGATGCATGTATAGTCAGAAGGACATTTTCACAGTGCATGTGAGTAACTGACTTCTGGTCCAAAGAGCATCTTAAGCACATCAAATTCTATAGTTCACTAATAGTAATACATCTAGATTTTTGCAATACTTGATGTTGAACCTAGGGCTGTAGGCATATCCTACCACTGAGCTTCAACCTGAGCCTTCGTTGAAATTTTTTATTTGGAAACATGGTCTTGCCAAGTTGCTTAGGCTGCCCTTGAACTTACTCTTTAGTCCAGGCTGACCGTGAACATGCAGTTCGCTCATTTCTCACCCTCCTAAATATCTGGGATGACAGGCCTGGTCTACTCATGCTATTACACAAAGACATCTAAATGCAGTGAATCCTGGACTACCTATTTTTAAAAGATCATCATTTTTATTTGTGTAAAGGAGAGAAATATACATCTAAAGTCAGATGCTTTTTTAGTTTATGCCTTCTATAATCCCACATGAATATGGTAATATAACCTTGCTCCATTCCCAACACTGAGCAGCATACCACTACATCATCTAGAACTAATAGCCAGTGTGGAAATGGACTCAGGGTAGATGGTGTTCCATAAATATTTAGAGGGGTGTTCCTGAGTGGGATCTAGACAATGAGATGGTATGCTAACTCCCCCCTTCCTTTGCAGGGTTTAAAAACATCTCTCAAACTGACAAGAAAATTGAATAATAAATTAATTGCTTATTGTCAGTAAATATATGCATAATTAAAGTTCCATGTCATGGGACATATTTTGTGTGTGTATGCGCGCACGCGCGTGTGCACGTGCCTGTGTGTGTACCTGTCAGGATCAACCATTTGACCCACTCTCTCATGCAGAAGAACAATGGGCTGAAAAGTCTTCCACAGCTGCTGCCTTCAAGGTGATCACTAAATCAGGAAGGCAGTCCCATCTTTCATCTTTTGCCCTTGAGGGATGGTGGGCAGTAACCCATGACACAACCAAGCAGGGACACCAGAGCAGGCTGGGTGACCCCTCCTCTACCACCTGCTTTTCTCTGGATTTGGTTTGCAGAGACTTTAAAGATGTATGTTTTACAGCTAAATGAAGTTTGCTGTTCATTTAGTATCATCAATGCTTTTAGCCTTCTCTCTGTAGATATGGAGATGTTGCGTTTTCCCATCTGCCTCTGTGTGTACATACCTGTGTGTGTGCATGCCTGTGTGTGTGTGTGTGTGTGTGTGTGTGTGTGTGTGTGTGTGTGCATGTCTGTATGTGTGTTGGACATGTGGTTTCTTCCTGGAACCTGGAGCTTACTGATTGGCTAGACAGGCTGATCAGTGATCCCAGAGATGTGCCTGTCTGCCCCATACCTGAAGACTAGGCTACAGAAGTGCATCAGCACACCTGGCTTTTTACATGGTCTCTGGGCATCGAATTCTGGTCCTCAGATTTGTGAAAATGAGGGCTGTATCCTCTAAGCCGCCTCCCATTACCACCCCCCCCCATTAAATGGCTCTGCACACAATCTACCTCTTGGGCTTGATCTCCACCGTGAAGATGGCTGAAGGATGAGAGCTGTTGTCTTTCTCCCACATGCCATTCAGACATTATTTGGGGCTCATGGATACTAGGAGTAGAGATAGAGTCACTATTTTTTCAGATTATTCTGGAAATTCCCATTATGCTTGTTTTTCCTGTCTGCCAGGCCTGTTTGGAAAGGAGTCTTTGCCACACTCTGAGGCTCGCTACTCACAGGTTTTATGTGTTTAAACCATGGTTTTATAAACCCCAAGGACTTCCTGGTTGTCTTTCATTCCTGAGGTTATCTGAGCCTCCATTGTTCAGTGCTCCATGCCTGAATTTCCATCCATACTCCCCTGGTGCTTCTCATCTTATCTGGTTCCACTCGCCGTCTTCGGCAAGCACAGTTCTGTTCCACTTCCTAGGCTTTGGTGAGGCAATGGTATCACGTAGTTATCTCTGGTGTTATGCTAGTTACTCCATATGTGACCAGCCAATCATTTTGGCCAGAACTCTGGAGAGTCATATGGACTCGTCTAGTAGGAAACCAGCATAATGTGAATTATCCCAGGCAAATTGGGAATCACATTCTCTGTCCTGTCCTTAAGTTTCTGTGACAAGACACCAGAGATGAACTCCAGGGAGGAAGCACTTTACTGGTAGGGAGCTTCAGAGGCTTTAGCCCTTTGTGCCCCACTAATGGGTATGGACTAACACAGAATATTGTGGTAGAGAAAGTGAATGGACATGGTGCAGCAGAGCTTTTCATTTCGTGGCCTGTTGGAAGGAGTGAGGGACAGGGCTTTTCCTTCTGTAGAATGCTCCCAGTGACTTACTTCTGCAAGCCAGGCACCATCTCCTTGTATATCTTTCAGCAGATATCCATCCCTGGTTAAAAAACATTGAGGAAGGTAGTGCCTGTATGACATGAGCCAGTCAGTTGTACACAGTATGGCTAACTGAGAATATGTGTTCAACACACAAGCCTCTTCAAGAGACAATTTGTACTCAGTTATTATCACCCTGTGCCATGAAATGGAGAAAACCATTGGCGAAGTAATTTGTAATGTTTCCATCCTGAGTCTTGGGAGGCTAGTTCATCCTGGAAACAGCTGGGAGACCTATAAATTCTTTTACCCTGTGACCAGCACACATACCTGCAGCCTTGAACTTGGTGATGGGGATTTTGAGTTCAAATCAGGCTCAGTAGCAGCCTTGTTGTTTGACCTTGAGTGATCTGCTTAATTTCATAGCATTTGTTTGCTCATCTGAAAACAAAAGCGGGAATGCTGATCCCGGCATATTGTGGAGATTAATTAGTTTCTGAAGTGCTGAGATCAACAGATGAAAGGCTGTGAGTGGAAATTATTTTGTTTTTAAAAGAATAATCGATGTGTGTGAATAAAAGAGCACTCACTGAACTAAATTACAGGCAGTTGGTTGCTGGTGGGAGTCCGGGGAAGATAGAATATTGCTTTTTGCAAAGAACCCTACATTCACCCCAAAAATAGCAGTGGGAAAATTGCTTTTTTTTCTATGATTCTGAGAGGATAAGAAATTATGCAAAGGAAAATAGCAAGAATAACAAGAGAATGTGTGCAGTTAAGATACACTTCAAAGTAACTTTCTTGAGCAAACGACTAGGTATCTTCAAAAAAATTATTAGTCAGTTCCCCATAATTAGGTCATTAGCTATATGTTTCTAAACCAAAATGGCTCAGCCAATATCCCCACAGAGGCCCTATGGCCAATGTGACTTGGTGAGAATGATCAAGTTGAGCACGAGAAGCTATGCATTTTAATACTCTGAAGTTATTTACCAGGGCAAGAATGTAAGCACTTACAGCTTTGTTACTATTTAAAACCACTCATATTCTTGCCACATTGTTCTCCCCCCTCAAATAAATATATTTGCATTTGGTGTACTGATAGGGAAAATGAAAATCAAGGAAGTGGCCAGCCAATAGTCATTTGCTTAGATGAGCAGGCCCTGTTCTGACCTCCAGATGCTGACCTTAAACAGTCTAATCATTCCCTGAAGAGTCCAGCAGTGTCCGGAGAGCTTATGGAAATTAATGGATGCCTGAGGATCACAGAGGAATGGAATAAACACAAGAATGAACCTGAGTCCACCTGACAAGAATACATTTCTAGAAATGGCTTTTAAAAGCATAAACAAGTTTGAGAATACCAACAAAGTAGAATTTCAAAATTTAGTCAGTCCCATAATGCACACAATGACTTTTTGAGCTGTGCAACATTTTCTCTCCATCTTTACTGACTACCTTTCTGTAGTAAGGTGAAGGACATTCTAATAATAAAAACAAAACCAAAAACCTTTAAATGTAAGTTTGAGCAGCTTTATCACCTTCCATACTAGGCCCATGACATGGTCACAGGAATATGGCAGAGTGATGGATAAGGACACCCAATGTGTCCATCGCCATGTGTGTGCCTGTGTTTATGTGTGTGTGTGCACTGGTGTGTGTATCTGCTTGCATGTCTGTGTGGGGGTGGTATGGGTACCCTTGTATAAGGGGACATGTGTGCCCACGTACACATGGAAGGCACAGGTCATTGGGTGTATTGCTCTATCACTCTCTGCCCTATTTTCTTGAACAGGGCTGCTTCACTGAATGTTGAGCTAGGCTGGAATACAGCAAGTCCCAGTGATCCTTTTTCTTTTCCTCTCACAGTGCTGGGTTATAAGTGCACATGCAGCCACACCCACCCTTTTAATATGGGTACTGGGGAGTCAAATTCAGCCACACTTGTGTGGTAAATATTTTTGCCTGCTGAATCATCTCTCCTGCTCCTAGTAGCTTCATTCTTATGGCTATATTGGAGTGGTTTACTTTGTATTAATCCACCTTCTTATACTTGGTACTTAAGGGCAACTATAGGTAGACAGGAACTGAAGGGGGACTTGGCTGACCCATGAAAAAGAAGATGGGTAAAATGTGTCTCATATGCCTTTCACCTCTCAGCTACACCCCAGCCACAAAGAAGAAGAAAGCAGGCAGGATTTGAGAAACATACAGCTCCCATGGATGTTAGGATGTCCAGAGTGGGTAAAAAGTGACGTGGATGCTGAGGCAGAACAGGAAAGAATCTCAGATCTGCCCAGAGTCTGGTTGACTCCTCAGTTAAATATAAAATACCCACAGGTCCTATGTTCACTTGGCATACCAGAGAGGGGGCTGTTTCAGGAGGTTCTGAATACTTAGGAATCAGAGTGTAACTGGAGGATGTAAGTCCTGGAGAGGTGTCCTTACTTGTACTTTGTTCGTTTCTCTTTCCTGTCTTCCTAGTTGCCATGAAGTTAATACATCTCATTCCGTGTAGACACTCACCACGATGATGTTCTGCCTAAGTTTATTAACAGAACCCACTGAAACTATGCACCTAAATAAACTTTTCCTCCCTCGAGTTGTTTCTGCCAGGTATTTGGTGTGACTAAACCAGTTGGTGTCACAGGGAGCTTCAAAGGGAGCATCCTTAGTTATCCTCTAACATGGGAGAAAATGCGGTGAGAGAATGAAATGGATATTCATTCCTTTATTCGTCAAATGAAATAAAACTAGACAAAAGCATTTCCTTGCATTTCACATTCTTTCTTCCTTATGTTTTAATGTACTTTCATTAGTATTCAATCCATACCTACTAAAGAGAAGTTGAAAAAAATAAAATCTTTTTGTCTCCAAATAGGGCCCAAATAAAAGCAAAAGACTGCCTTTAGTTTGAGTTCTCAGTTTGTCTTTGGCATTTCTATTTTCTGCCTTCTCTACCCATATCCATACAGTGACCATATAAACACACACACACACACACACGAGAGAGAGAGAGAGAAAGAGGAAGAGAGAGAGGAGTGAAAGAGTGAGGTAGAAATGAGGAAGGGAAGGAGAGGGAGACAGGGACAGGGAGAGAGGGGAATAATGATAATTTGAACCATTTAAAGAATCAATGCAGACCACTTTCATTTCCAAAGTGGATCTCCTAGAAAATAATATCTCATCCTAAATCTTAATTGAGTAGCACTGTGAAAGAGAGAATCCTGGCTAAGTTGAGGAGTAGTCAGCATTGGCAGAGGGAACTCTAAGCAGCCATTTTCTCCATCCCAAGTGGCCCTTCATAAGTTCAAGGTAATTTTTAAAAGGGCCATAAGTCCAGGAATAAAGTAACTGTGAAATATGTATTCCCACATTAACCATGATCAGGAGGCTCAGTGTGAAGCTGCTTCTCCCATGTTTTAACATAAAGCTCACTGTAAACCCCACAGTCTACTCTCTTACACAGCCTAGTGTGTCTGTCACACTATCAAGGAGAAGATGGCATAATTTTCTTAGAGTGTGTTTTGAGAATAGGCAAGGCATGGTTTGGAGATTTCAAGCTGAAGCATAGATTAGGAGTGTTAAGGGAAGTGGGGTTGCAGTAACAAATGACCCCCAGCTCTCAACTGCTTCATAAGACAAAGCTTTTGGTGTGGGCTCTGCCCCAAGGGGTGATTCAGGGATTCATGCTGAAGAGACTGCCATCTTTGAAGAACATGGTGTAGAACACACAACTTCCTTTGGCATCATGACTGGGAAGTCATGGAAGGATTATGACCTTCAAGTCATATGACTGAACTCATCATGTGACCCACCTAACAGAGCACTAGTTTGCTGAAGCCAGAAAGAGAAGGGGAAAATCAAAGCAAAAGTAAATAGTAATGATACCTCACATTATGACTGAAGGAGTAAACCCTACAGAAAGGACGAGTGTAGTGCCCAGGATACTAGTTATGACTTGAAAGCTTGGGAGCTGTGTTACCGTTAAATTTTCTTATGGTAAGGACTCTTACAAAGATTTGTTTATTTAATATTTATTAATAAAAATCACAGGAAGTATTAAGCCTAAGGCTGGAGAAATGGCTCAGTCAGTAATGTGTATACCATATAAACACAAGCACCCAGGTCTGGTTGTCAGCACCCCGGAAAAAAATGTCCTGTGTGGTAGTGCATATTTGTCATCTCAGTGCTGGGGAGGTGCAGGCAGGCAGGCAGATCTCTGGAGGTCACTGGCCGGCCGGTCTAACCTGCTTGTGGAACTCCAGAACCCAGTGAGAGATTCTGCCTCAAAGAATAAAATAAATAAAATAAAAGAAGGTAGAATGCACCTGTAAAATGGCATCTAAGTTTGGCCTGAAGCTTTGTCTCACACACACATGTGTGTATGCTTCTACATAAGCGAACGTGAACACAAATGTATATGTGCACGTGTGCACCTATATGTGGGCACACACACACACACACACACACACACACACTATCAAGGAGGCTGGCTGCTTTTATTATTGAATGAAATGGAACAAACTTTCTGTCAGCTAAAATTGAGTAGGCATGAAGATGCTGTGTGATATCCTTAGGTGCACATGTTCTTTGTCCAACCTTGTATTAGTTAGTATTTTTGTCAACTCGACACAAGCTAGAGAAAATGTGTCAACCCAAATGACTTGTGGGCAAGACTATGGGGGTATGTTATTGATTGCTTGACATGGGAGTGCCCAATTTACTGTGGGTGGTGCCACGCCTGAGTTGCTGATTCTGAGTGGTATGAGAAACCAGTCCACTATGAGCAAGCTATGAGGAACAAGCCAATGAGCAGTGTTCCTCCATGAGCCCTGCTTCAGTTCCTGCCTCTGAGCTCCTGCCTTGACTTCTTGCTCTGACTTCCTCAGCAATATACGGTAGCTTGAGAATTGTAAAATAAAATAAACCTTTTCTTCCCCAAGTTGCTTTTGGTCCTGGTATCTTATTACAGCAATAGAATCACCAAGACAAACCTCTAACATGGAAGGCATGTATCTTCTATCTTCGATGACTTGTCTTTCCTATATCCTGATGAAATATTCAGGGATGTGCAGAAAGTACACATCTCAACTTTTCAAAAATGAGACTAATGCCCATGGATTTTTCAAGATGGCATCCGGATGTTCCATCATTTGTGTGTATGTGTGTGTGTGTGTGTGTATGTGCGTGTGTGTGTGTGTGTGTGTGAGAGAGAGAGAGAGAGAGAGAGAGAGAGAGAGAGAGAGAGAGAGAGAGAGAGAAAGAGAGAGAGACAGAAGAGTCTTAGTTCCTGAAGTGCTCCTCTGAGAATTTAAGACTCCCTTTTCTTAGATTCTGTGGTTTGATTGTGAAAATTATGCAACATTCTCAAGTATTTAAACGCTTAGTCCTAAGCTGGTGATGCTCTTGAGGAAGGCTGTTGTATATTTAGGTCCATGACTATCTGTAGTCTTTACTGCAGTTTCTCCTCCATACGGCAAAGCTCTAGCATCTCCACGAAGACTGTAAGCATGGATATCACTCTTGTATTCAGTGCACCCACGAGAGCACAGTGTGTAAACAAACATGGAAGCTGTTAACTATGAGATGTTGTTCACAGGTAAAATAGTAATAGTTTTCTGTAGTGAGAAAGAATCACACAGTTCATTTAGGGTTCTTTGGTTATCTGCAGGTCACTTCCTTCTTTATTTTCCATTTGTGGAACTAGATTTGGGAATTGGGTTTCCATTTTCTGTTTCTGAAGTACATTATCAAAACTCAGCCCCTCTATGATAAGAAGAACTTGTCCTGCTCCTATCCTAAGCCAAGTTGTGCATGAGTCTGAAGTGGTGCTGAGGATTGATGATCACAGGACTCCCCTCACTCTATGAGTCCAGTGTAGGGAATGAAGCTGAGAAGGCCCTGTGGGGTCTCTGTAAGGGCAGGTGCCAGTTACAGCTGACGAACTTGAACAGACTAAATGCTGTCAGACAGTGGCTACAGAAGCGTAGCCGGGAGGGAACAGCTGTGTGTCTAGATGATGGCTGATCCACCTGCTGGCTGGGTAGCTGGGCAGAACAGAGTCAGGCCTTTTGGCCTGGAGAATCGGCATGATAATGTCTGCCTGGCTTGCTTAGCTGATGGGGTTGCTGAAGCCCAAACAAAAGAAACCATTTTGACAGAGGTTTGGAAAATGATGAGTGTGCTGCAAAAGCGTGGCATTGTGATCAGACATCAGTGACAGAGAACGACTAAGATGAATCTGTGAGTGCTGTGGCCAGTTACTCATTTGCTCAGTAATATCAGCAGCCATTTATCTGTCTGCTATCTATCTATCTATCTATCTATCTATCTATCTATCTATCTATCTATCTATCATCTATTTATCATCGATCATCTGTTCATCATCTATCTACCAATCATCTATCTATTGTCTATCAATTGATCATATATCTATCATCTGTCATCTTGCTAACATCTGTCATCTGTCACATATCTATTATCTATTGACCTATCATCTATATGTTATCTATTTCTGTACATTTTATGGTTTTCTCTCCACCTTTCTATCTGTATCAGTCTCTATATCTCCTATCATATCTCTATCATCAACTTATATATCTTCCTATCTATAGTTTCTCTTTGCCTATATATAAACCCTTATCACTTTATGTTTGTACCCATCTTTTCTGTGTTTGTATCTATACCTACAGTATAAACATACTTTTATCAGTATTGTTTGCACATAGTCTGTTTCTATGTCATTATCTATATTTCTGTTCTTACCTACATCTATGTATTTATCAGTTTTTCACATCTATGTATCTGTACACATACACACAGAAGAATATGAAGAGCAGAAACAGAGATGAAGAGATCCTGCTCCCACCATGGGGAGTTGGCAGAGTGCTGTGCTTGGGCTTGGTGTATCAGGCTTTAACATATACCTCCATTCCCTGGCTGGGGAAGGAGGGGGAAGCCTGTAATTCAATGAGAATATAACCAAGAAATCAGCATTAAGGTAGGTTCTATGAGGGGAAACTACCATACCAAAATAGGACTCTCCTACCCCAGATGGGGCCATTGGAACACAATAGAATGAAGTCCTGGCATGCCACTATGGCTCACAGAGGCAGACATAGTGCTGCAAAGAAATACAAGCTCCATTTTGAATGCTCGCGATCCCTCGAATTATTAAGTTGAAAACCAATCTCCAATACAATAGTGTGAATTGATGGGGCCTTTCTAAGGACATTAGGTAGCAAGGTGGGGCTCCTGCTAAAGTGCTTTTATCAACAAGGTCTCAGGAAACTTGGTTTTGATCCCTCCTCTGTGAAGACTTCTGAAGGGCTCATCTGTAGAGACCACACTCTCAATCAACACTGAATCTGCCAGTGAACTTTAAGTTCACTGTGAACTTTAAGTCCCTGGAGTGGTGAGCACTGATTTCTGTGGTTTAGCCACACAGGGCTGACCACATAGTATTGTAGCATCATGAGCACACTTACAATTCATTCTTGAAAGAGTTACTGTTTAGGTTTAATGAAAAAGTAAGTGAGGCCTTTCACAGATGTTTGTCTTTGCGAATGGAGAAGGCATATGGTGAACTGAGTCTAATTTACCATTTTGCCCAATTCCTTGTGCTCAACTGTCAGAAGAAGCGTGCATGCGTGCGTGCGTGCGTGTGTGTGTGTGTACATGTTCACGTGTGTGTGAAGGTGTACATATCTGTGCAATGTACACGTGGAAGCCAGAGGTCAAACTTGATTGCCATTCTTTCCTCAGCTGCTGCCCACCTTGGTTTTTGAGACACAGTCTCTTTCCCGTTGGTTTGTGATTTGCAAAGTAGTCTAGGCTAGCTAGGACTCCAGGGATCCTTCAGTCTCCAGCTTTCCAAATCTAGGATTACATATGAGCTCCATCCTCCCTGGCTTTCATATATATAATTAGTTCTGGGGCTTGAACTTGGGACCTTGTTTTCAAAGGAAGCACTTTATGAAATAAAGAACTCCCCTCACCTCTCTGAGTATGATTGAATGTGGTGAGATTTTCATCAAGGTAAGCTCCGTCCCTTTATTCAGCATTGGACTCAGTGGTACCTGATTAAGCTCATTCCTCTCCCATACCTAGATGGGAGACCAACACGTGGACTCTTTTGAGCTTCAGTTGATGGAATTAGTGCAGCTTGAGTCAGCTCAGCGGGGTCTCTGTGTCTAGTCCTCCCTCCTTCTGAGACCTTGCTTTGTGAAGCATCTAGAACACCCACAGCTAGGGCTTTGGCGAGTTCTCCTGGCAAAGGACATAGTGCTGGAGAAACTGGATTCACTCGTCTGTGGCCATGCTCTGTGTGTTTCCTTCACTGCTTCTACCAATTGTCTGTGCATCCCTGCATTGCTGTTTCCCTTGGGTACCACTCAGCCCCAGCCCCTGAAAGCTCCCTAAAGGTGGGGAAGCCGTTCTGTTTCATTCGTCTTACACACTTGCAGGCTGGTACATGCCCCACACTCCATTAGTGCTGGTGGCCTGAATGAATAAACAAACTCACAGCTGTCTGAGATGCTTCAAACACTAATGTCTTCTAACAAATACGATTTTAGCAACCACTTTGACGCCACTGAACATGAAACAAGTTTCTTGTTGAAACTAGAAGATACGTTGGAGGGCTCCTTCAAGCCCATTCTCCCCTTCACTTTTTCATGGCACACCTCGATAAAGAGCTGTGATTCTTCTTTTATTTTTTTAGACTAAAGTGCATAACTTAAAATATCCTGTGAAACTTTTTTAAAGCGAGGAATGAAAAGAAATATGATCCTCAAAATGATTGTTATAAAGGAGGAAAAAAATATCAGCTAGACTGTATCTAGCCAGAAACCAGTTCTCTTGCTAGCAAGGGACAGATATTTTTTTGGAAGCCCTGGGGCAGCCCAAATCCACAAGTGGTTTTCCCTTCCTGGAGCTGTTCTGTGAAGCACTCCAAGTCTGGAGATCTAAGATAATCACTTTGTCCTTGAGAGTCTCTTCCTTGTGCTCTTGGAGGATTTAGGTTTAAAATCTTAGGATTTGATGATCCTGTACAAAAAAAAAAAGTGCTTACCTGCAGAGCATCTCAAATGAGACCCTGCCAGAGGCAGTGGCTTCACCTGTCTCTCCATCCTGATTTGTCCTCTGCAAGGTGAGGGGGAAAACACGAGCTCGCTGTTATGAAAGCACTCCACATTTCTTTCGTTTGTTTTGGGTTCATGAAATTGGCAACTCTCACTTTTCTTGAGTGCAGTTTTGAGTTTTAAGCACCCTGAAGCTGTGTGTGCCGGTGCATATGAATGTGCTTTTACGGGGATGAAAAACACAAATAACCCAATCTGCTTTTCCCTTGGGGAAGCCTGGTAAAATCTGAACCCGAGGTTTTATCTATTTGAGGTCCTTTTGGAAGGACAGCCATTAAGACCCTATCAAGTGGGTGTTCACACAGACGCCTGCCCCTAGGGATACATGCTGGATGAAGGTTGTCAGCAGGAATTTGTATTCACTTATAGTGCGTTCTGTTAGAGGTTGTTGGGAAGACCAGAGGAATGAGAGAAGAATGTTGGGGAGAAGCTGTGACTAAGCTGCCACTGTTCTTTGTCTTTGTCACTGTCTCCAGTGGCTTTTTGCATATTACAACTAGGAAGGACAAGCATTCATTCGCATATTGTCTGAGTTGACTGGGGACAAACCCGTCAGAGAAACCATCCCCACAGTAATCCCAGAATGTGGTTACTGCTGCCATTAGCTCCTCATTTTGACAAAGGGGGAAATCATTTCTCACACTGGTCCTTCTCACACTGGTTCTTCTGCCCTGCAGCTGAGCCTATGACACCAACCAGGTAGCCTGCCATTCCATTCTACTCTCACAGAGTAGAGCTTACCAGGTAAGAGCCCATCACAAGGGGGACCGCTTCAGAAGCCAAGCTCAGGTGTCCAGCACCCCTAAGCCACCCCCACTTTTTGTCTTGTTGGCCACAAATATGGGATTTCCTATGACCTCCCTGGCTTTCCATCCTGGTCTACAGAACTCAGGAAAGTGTCTTGCTTGTGATCGCCAGGGTATTATGAAGTATTTCAACAAGGTTGGGGAGATACCTAAGCTGGCAATATATTGTCATGCAAGCATAAGGTGCCCAGAATCCAACTAAAAATTTGAACATGTGCTGTGTATTTGTAATGCCAGTGCTGAGGAGGCAGGGGAAGGAGAACCTCTGGCCGGATAACCTGCTTGGTGAGCTCCAAGTCAGCGAGAGTCTGCCTCCCCCCACCCCCCCCCAAATCAATAATAATAAAATAAAAATAAAAATAAAACAACAGTTAGCTCTTAAAGAACACCAACAGAGACTGGCCTAAATTCCATATGCACGTACACATCTACACCAAAATGTTAAAGAAAGCTTACAATAAATAAGAAAACCAGTGTGCACCAGATGAATCCCAGATGAATCATGTACAAAGCAGTCTGTGAGGGCCTAGTGCCCAACTGGCATCCAAAGCCAGGACGCCTGTTTCCATGGCACCCCACTAAGCCTCTTGCCCCAAGCGCCAAAGAGCTCTTCATTAAATCCTTGCCTGTGAGGCTGGCCTCCTTCTCCTCCAGTCTTCCCTTTCCCAGATGTTGTACTGTCTTGAAGTTCCAACCATTACTCACAAGGTGGGATTTTCTGATCTGAAACCTTGAATCTACCCTGTCCTCAGACTCCCAGGCAGAAAGTCTGACCTGACACCCCATGGTGGGCCTGATGTTTTCTGCCCAGAGGTGCTTTGTTCTCCACACAGCATGTGGCAGTAAGAGGATTGATGTCCCCTGGAGACACCTAAACTCACAACAGAGAAGGAAAATGATTTGCGCAGAGTTCACGCAGGGAATAGATGGGGGCATGCAGATCTGAACCAAGAGGATCAAAATTCGTGGCTGGATCTACAGAGCCATCAAAAAATGTTCCTAGAGTAAATCAGACATGTTGCAAGGATGAAAGGGGCGGGGGCAATGAGTGGCACCAGACCCAGCCCATGTGCAAACTTCGAGTTGTTACATCTAAAAAATTTTACAGTCAGCAATGAAAGACTCTAGCATTCTGGAATAGCATTTCATTTAGGATTCCATGCATCCGGAAATCACCCTGAAAGAGCTAACTACAGGGGTAATGTCAGCATGCCTGTATACATGACTTCTCTTCTGTGTTCCCTGGGAACACAAAACTTTGTTATTAGTTGATCATCTAACATTCAATATAATTTAAGTGTCATGGGAATTTCTGAATTTCTCTATTTATAGAAAACTGAATTTTATAAATACTAATATACCCTATTATTCACATTCAGACCTCTCTATGGTCATAGAAATTATGCAATTATTACTGGAAATATTAATTAAATTTGAAAATTTATAAATAATGAATAAGGTTGCTAATTGTGAGTTTAGGAAAAGAAAAATGAAAATCATCTCCCCTTCTGTTGCCTCTGAAGAGGCTGGCTGGTTTCCTGCCCTCAGCAATTATTATTTAAGGGTTCTTGTTACTTTGTAAAAAATAAACAACCAATTCTTAGGAAGTGAGCTGTGAACATTGACCTGGTTTCAGGTAGTCTGACTAAAATTTCTTCGTTAACAAAATCATAAAATGGCCCCATCAGAGGGAGAAAAGGAGAGAGAGATAGAGAAATGAGAGAGGCAGACAGAGAAAGAAGAGAGAGGAAAAGAGAGAGAGAGGGAGAGAAAGGCACACACACACACACATGTGCACACACACACAAACAGACTCACACACACACACAGAGAATGTCACATCACTAAAGTTTTGCTGTTTTATTTTCTTTACAGTAAGATGCCCTGGTATGTGTTTTCTGGCCAATGTGAACTTTTTTCTTTGTGTCAGTCATTTTAAAGGCTGCTTTGTGGGATGGGACTGAACTGCCGAGGTAGAATGATCGCCCAGCATGTGCACAAGGCACTAAGTTTGAGCCTCAGTACTGCATATACACAGACACCCACTCCCACTCAGAAAGCAAAATATAAGAAAATACCCTTGTCTGATACTATTAACATGCATCTGGGGAAGGCACAGGCCCTAGGGGGAAACTTATACTGTTGTTTAACTGAATTGACATAGCATCAAACTGCTCTCTAAACATCTATATTCATACCATAGACAAACACTGTTTTCAGCGTTAATCAGAGAAGCCTTTCTTTGCGGTGAGGAATGGTGAATGCAGAGGTGCCAAGAATAAGTAGCAGTTGAGTGTTCAGCCCCAAATAAGCTATTTCAGCCATGCCCTTTGTGGCTCAGGGAACATCCCTAAAGAAGGGGGGTGTGAAGAGCATAAGAGCTGGAAAGCAGAGAAGTGATGTGAAATGCTGTCTTCTTGCATGACTGCCATTGAATCTCAAACTCACAGTGGCTTGGATTTGTATGAGTGCACTGGGTTTGTATGAGGCTTCCCTGTCAACAACCACTCATGGATGAGAGAGAGGCTTACTTAGACATTCTTGCTAGACTATTGGCTGTTGATGGATTCTAGGAAAGGAGGAGCCATTATGTCCAGTTTCACACCCACTGGTGAACCCACCAGTCTCCAGTGGACAGTATCAAACGCTTCATCAGGCAGCCCAGCTCAAACTCAGTGGATCACCAAAGAAAGACATGAATATGCAGAAGGGGTTTTCAGGGAGGCAAGGATAACAGAGGGCAAGGGAGAGAAGAAAGGGTAGGAGGGAATGCACTATATACATGTACAAAATTATCAAAGCACAAATATAACAAAAAACCAGCAGAATATTAAAAGATATTTTGACTACTATTATATTATAAAGAATATAAACAATCACCCAGGTGAGGGGTACACAAATTTATGTGATTCATATTTGCCCATTTCATGGTACTTGCGGACCCCACTTTGTTTTAAAATTTGACATTGATCTATCTATCTATTTATTTATAGGGGTGATGATAAGCCAAGGAACTAGTGTAGAGGTCAGAAAACAACCAGTAGGAGTCAATTTTCTCCTCAACATGTACCTTCTGAAGATTGAACCGTGGCAAGCTTCTTTAACCTGCTGAGCCATCTCATCCCCCTTCCTGCCTTTCAATCACCCTACATGATTAATCTTTTTCTTATGTGCCCCAGACCTGATCACAGATAGAAATACTCACTGATGGCTTCTGAAACCCTTTGGTTTTCCTAGCTCCTATCAAAGGAAGTAGATTTTCCCTGGGTATCTAGCCCTCCCCTACTATGATGAAACAGATACTTTCCATGCAATTTGATGTACCCTGTCGGATTTGTTTTCAGGAGAATGGTTAGCTTGCAGCCAACATTACAGGTTCCATGATCAGATGAGTATGGGTCCACAGAACCACCCATTGATGGAATTCATGGAGCAAGGGCCTGCAGTGTGATCCCAGAACATAGGGACTGCTGCCTCCCTCTAGCTGCTGAATTACAGGAAATAAGACCAATTTTGTTTCCATTCTGTTTGACTAGGTTACATACTTCCATCACAAATGGACATCAGGAGAATGTTCTAGCCTCAGATACTTCCACTTAAAATTACTGAGAAAACACAACAAACCATATTGTTAATAATTCATCTTCTCTTAGAAACTGTTACTTAAGTTTTTTATGTTAGCCATTTTGATGGGTATAAAATGGAATCTCAGAGTGGTTTTGATTTGCATTTCTCTGATGACTAAGGATATTGAGCATTTTTAAAAATGTTTCTCTGCTATTAGATATTCCTCTGTTGCAAACTCTCTGTTTAGTTCTATACTCCATTTTAATTGCACTATTTGGTTTGTTGAAGTTGAATTTCTTGAGTTCTTTGTGTATTCTGGATATTAGTCCTCTGTCAGATATAGGGTTGGTGAATATTTTTCCCAGTCTGTAGGCTGTCGTTTTGTTCTATTGACAGTGTCCTTTGCTTTACAGAAGCTTTGCAGATTCATGAGGTCCCATTATTAATTGTTGATCTTAGAGCCTGAACTGCTGTTGTTTTGTTCAGGATGTTGTCTCCTGTGCTAATGAGTTTAAGGCTCTTTCCTCAAAAACTCAAGTGACAGCACATGCTGGCAAAGATGTGGAGAAAGGGGAATGCTCCTCTATTGCTGATGGGAGTGCCAACTTGTACAAACACTTTGGAGATCACTCTGGTACTTTCTCAGACAATTGGGAACAGTTCTACCTTATGACCCAGCTATACTATACCTGAAAGATGTTCCACCATACAACATGGAAATGTGTTCTCAGCATCTTTATTCATAATAGCCAGACTCTGGAAACAACCTAGATGTCCCTCAGCTGAAGAATGGACACAGAAATTGTGGTATATTTACACATTGGAATACTACTCAGCTATTAAAAACAAGGAAATCATGAAATTTGAAGGCAAATGGACGGAACTAGAAAATATCATCCTGAGTGAAGTAACCCAGAACCAGAAAGACACACATGGTATATACTCTCTTATAAGCGGATATTAGCCATTTAATACAGGGTAACTATACTACAATACAAAGACCTAAGAAAGCTAAATAACAAGGAGGACTCTAGGGAAGATGCTTAATTCTCATTTAAAAGGGCAAATAGAATAGACTCTAGAAGTGGTTGAAGAGTGGGAACAGGATGGTAGCCTACCATAGATGTTTTCTGAAAGATTCCACCCCTAGGAGAAGATGCTAAGATTCATAGACAACCTTTGGGTAGAGCTCAGGAAGTCTTAGGAAAGATTGGGGGAATAAAAGGACCCAGAAGGGACAGGATCTCCATAAGAAGACCAACAGAACCAACACATCTTAGCCCGGGGAGACCTGCAGAGATAGATGCACAGACCAAGGACCTTGCATGGAGAGTACCTAGACCTCCTGCTCAGATATAGCCGATAGGCAGCTCAGTCACCATGTGGGTTCCCTAGAAAGGGGAGCAGGAGCTCTCTCTGACATGGACTTATTGTCTTCTTTTTGATCATTTCCCCTTGGTGGTGATGTGGGGCTTGCCAGGCCACAGAGGAAGAGGATATAGGCAGTCCTAGTGAGAATTGATAGGCTGGGGTCAGATGGTAGGGGAGGAGCCCCCCCCCCCTTTCTAAGGAATAGGTGAGGAGGATAACGGGGAAGAGGGAGGGCGGACCGGGAAGAGACAAAAGAGGGATGTAAAGTGAATAAATTATAAAAAATACATTTTAATTATTTTTAAAAAGAAATTTATACTTTATTACTCTGTAAAAAAATCTGAATATGTAGACAGTAGGTAAAAAGTGTATGGCACATCCTTGCTCAAGCTGTTATTAGCTGAGATAGGAGTATCTGAGCCTCAAAGTTCTATCTATGCCTTGCCAGTGACTGAACTTTACTAATGAATTGCTTAAGACACAATTTTCAGTTGGGTCTCATGACAAGTGAAATCAAGCCTGCAGCTTTATGATGAGGGTTTTGAGAACCAAAGCAAAAGCAGAAGGATGACAAGGAAGGGAGGAAGAAAAATGAAGGAGGGAAGGAGGAAAGAAAAGTAGAAGGGGAAGAGGGAGAGCTGAAATGTAAGAGGAGAGAGGAAAAAGGAAGGGAGGAAGGAAGGAAGGAAGGAAAGAAGGAAGGGAAGAAAGAAGAAAAGGAAAGAAGGAGGTTATTGCACAAAACTGTTAGCAAATGTTGAGTGAGAGCAGCTTTGCTGAGATAAAGCCTAGGATCTTGTGATGTTGCTACTTTCTGCCCAGAACCCACAGGATGATTCATCTTTGAGTCATGAATTCATAACAAGTCAAATAAGTCTCATTTCATCTTCAAGTCATTCCTATACATCCATGGTAGCCACTGATGAATATCTAGTCACAGGTTCAGAACTAACAGCAAACAAATAAAGGGGGAATGACAAGAGGGAATGAGTCATTTCTTGTAAACAGGGGTGGGGAGCCTTTTCTTAATTGAGTATCTGTCCTTAATAGGAGGACAGAAAAGAGAAGGGAATTCCAAGCTAAGGAAATACTGAGGACACAGCGGGTGAGGCTGCACATGCCAAGACTGCATTAGGAGGCTGCTGAGAGGCAACCTATGCAAGGTTGAACACTGGGTATTGGCAGTAAGAAAATATTCATTATTAGAAGCAGAAAAAAAGGGTTCAATTTCCATTGTATAATGCTTCTGCTGACAAAAAGCTAAGGGCTGGACTGGCCAACTTCCCATCACTGCAAGGAACACCTGACATAAACTATATGGAGCTTGGTTTTGACATTTAATGAGCATTATTGGTGGCCCGCATTGTGTTGGGCCTGTGACCAGGTGGCACGTGGTGGCCATTGGCATGTGACCAAGCAAACCGCTTTACACATAACAAGGAAGCAAGGGAGGAAAATCAGAATTCCATAGTCTTCTTCAAGGGTATACTGTTAGTGTTTCATGAAGGAAGGAAAGGTACCTTGGCAGGTTGGAGCCAAGGAACACCATGAAGTCACACCATGCCACAGGCCTCACAGGAGAAGTTTACGGGGGCCAGGGGCGTATAGAGAGGCTGCCTCTGAGTGAGGGTGGGAGCAAAACAGAGAGTGGGCTGTGAAGGCACTGGCTTTTTACATAGGGGTATATATAGTGCATGCACATATGGAGAATGTCTGATTTGTGGTGACAGTAGAAATGTGTGGCATTTTGCTGGCTGGGAATGGCCACTATCGCTGGGTGACTGAATGTGAGCCTGGGAGGAGGGATTTTCCAACATTCATCAGCATGGCTGATTAGGCCGGACTGGGGATGATGTGCTCGTTAGCCTGTTTCCTAATGTCTGGGGATGTCAACATCTTCGGGACACTGTTGCTCCTCACTGTCAGAACATATTCAGTAGTCAAGAGGCTACTGAATCAGCATCTCCAGTATCAGTATCAGTATCTCCAGTATCTGAATCAGTATCTCCAGCTCTGTGGCTAGTGGTTGATAGTCCTATAACAATAACTGATTGTCTTATTACAGTTTTTTAATTTTTTTTTTGCAGAAACGTAGACAAGAATTTGATAAAGCAAAGCGAGGTTAATAAAAACAGGGAAACAGAAGTGGGGGTCAAGTGGGAAGTATCCACTTCCATATGGGGTTCAAGGGACCAGGGGCCGAAGGCAAAGAGTTTTTTCTTAAATTTTTAGAGGTCTGTATGAAATTACGGATTTTGCTTTTTACTGTACCTGACTGGTTGAGATACAAGCAGCGTTCTCTTGGAGGAAGAGGCAAGGGCCGCCTTTTCCGGCTGTAGAAAGACCTAGACCCCATCAGTTTTAGAGTAAGACTGCTGCCAAATAGTCAATTTGTCCTTGAAGAGTGAGTCTGGCATTTGTTGGTGGGTCTGGATGAACTAGGGAGAAAGCTGATGGTACAAGGTCATGGGAATGGTTAGTTCCACTGTCCAGGTGGCAATGCCCACAGTGATTCCTGCAACACCCAAAAGATTTTAAGGGTCCTTTTATTATGTCAGGCAGCTATTGAGTCCACAGCGGGGGCTGGTGGGTTCTCTTTTCCATGTATTGCCCCCCAACTTGGGGGGAAGAGATATAGTAGCACACAAACTCCTGACCAATTAGCAGGGAGGTGATGGTTGACTTGAGCACTGTAAAGAAATACTTCAAAAGAAGGTCTTATGGATGGTCACTAGTAATGTGGTGAGGTGTCTAGGGTGAAGGCTCAGGGCAGTTGGTGAATGGCTACGTAAGGTTATTTAACAGGGTCCTGGAGAAGCTGTAAGCAGCAGTGGTGAGCTAGTCCCAGGAGGAGCACTCAGCCAGCAATCTCTAAGGCCACCAGGTGGGGTGACATTAAGGGGCCAATAGGCTGAGGTCAGAGTCTGAGGCAGGTGACAAAATGACAGGTTTGTATTATTTGGGAGAGGGGGTGGTAGGGAGGTTGTGACCTTGGAGGGATGTGAGTCACCTCCTCAGCCTACTCTCTCTCAGGATATATTTTCTCTGAATTTTAAGCATGTCACTGGGTGCCAGGGGTTGAGGAAATGGTAGAGCTTACTGAGTGATCCACCTGGGATCCCATGGTCCATGATATAGAGGTAAAGGGCCCTATTTTATCCATAGAAGATGGAATAAGAGTGAGGAGGCACATGTGGCCATGGTATTGGCCAGACTAGTATGGGCAGCCTCCATGTCTATCTGGTCACTCTTTGCAGTGGCCTCTGTCTGATCAGAGAGGACACAGGCCGAAAGGTCAATAAATGAGGGGGGAGGGGCGACTCTTCCTGATGGGAATAGTGATGGGAATTTTAATGGCTCCTGCCAGTGCACTATGGAGCAATTTCCCAACCTTATTGGGAAGGACTGTATAAGTGAGGGTTTCTTGAATCTCTAATCTACGTATGTAAGTGTTACCCTAGACAGAAGGGGAAGCAGAAAATGTCTGTGTTCAATCCAGTGAAATCAAACAAGGCTGCTGGGGTGAGGCTTCATTCTTTTGAACCAGGGGCATGGTGGTTGATTTCTGTTTCCTCTAACACTTAAAGGGGTATATATGGGGTATATATGTAGGAAGGGAAGTCATTTTGAAGTGGAGGAGAAAAGAGTCTGAGGTGGGATAGGTGAATCTAATGAGAAAGAACCCCGAGCTTCGCAGCTCTAGGGCTACAAGAATTGCCATGAAGGGATGTGCGATTTTGGAGGGAGGGGTGAGGGATGTTGGTCCAGAGGAGAGAGAAGGACCTGATCCCCAATGTTGACCAGAGAGCAATTGGCATATGGCCAGTGTAGACAGTGGTCAGTAAATAGGAGGGAGGGAGATGACAGAGCAAGGTAGAGAATAGGTGATCAGGGAGAGGCAAGGATTTGAGTGAAAGACTGGGGTTCAGAACTGGTTGTCCTGCAAATGAGCTCAAACAGTGAGATGGAAATAGGTCACTAGGGGAGAGCCAGTAGCCTGAGAAAGGCCAGCAGTAGGAGTGTTTTGACCAATCAACCTGAAATTCTGTGACAGTTTGACAAGGGTCTTTTAAAAAATCAATCAATCAATCAATCAATTAATTGACATTATATCTGATCATAGCCCCTCCCTTCTCTATTCCAAGTCCCAGCCTCCCTTATCCCCCTCCACTATTCCTTAGAAAAGGGGACCCCCCCAAACACCCCAGCTCATCAAGTTGCACCAGGTACTGACCTCATCCTCTTCCCCTATGGCCTGGCACAACAGCCCTACCAGGTGTGAGTAATCAACAAAAGCAGACAATAGAATCCATGTCAGAGAGCTTTCACTCTCCTTACTAGGAAACCCATGTGACGCCTGAGCTGCCCATTGGCTACATCTGAGTAGGGAGACTAGGTCTAGTCTATGCATGATCCTTGGTGCTTCAGTCTCGACAAGCCCCTCCGGGCCCTGGTTGGCTCTGTTGGTCTTCTTGTGGCGCTCCTGTCAGCTCCAGGTTCTCCACAGAAGAAGAAAAACTGTGGGCAGGGGCATCTCTGTGACAAACTGGAGACCTAAGACAGGGTAGGCTTCTGGGAGGATACTGGAGTGACAAGGGTGTTTTTAAAGAAGCAGTTACTTCATTTTATTTTTCCTGAGGACTAGGGGTGGTATGGGATATGGAAATGCCAAGGGATGTTGAGGGCCTTGAATAGGGTTTGGGAAATCTGGAAAGTGAATTTAGGGTCATTGTCTGACTGGAGGAAGATGGGGATTCCAAATCAGGAAATGATCTGGAGAAGGAGATCGAGATCAGAGACTGTCTGAGCCCTTTTATTGGTGATGGAGAATGCCTCTACTTATACTGAGAAGGTTCCACTAAGACTAGAAGGTACCTAACTCATTTGACTATGGACATATGGGTAAAGTCAAGTTGCCAGTCTGTTCTGGGGAGACAGCCTCTATCCTGGTGAGTAGGAAAAGGAGGGGTACCATTACTGGAGTTGGGATCAAACATCTGACAGATTTTGCAAGAGGGGGGTGCCCTTAAGAAATGCAAATTCTCAAGGGTGGGCTGCAGGTGAGCCTTGATCAGGTGAGGCAAGGCCTGGATTTTAGGATGAAAGAGTTGTGGTAGATAGGACAGAATTTGTCAAGTGGCAGGGTGATAGTGAAAATGTGAGTTGTAATGCAAGGGTGAGGTGGGTCTGGGCCTCCAAGCCGCCTCGTTGGCTCAGTTATTTCCCTTAGAAGTGATGGAATTGTTGGTTTGTTGAGGCCAGCAGTGGACAATTTCCATAGCTATAGGGAGATGGGAGGCTTTTAGCATGGCTGTAATTTGATGTGAGTTTGTTATTGATCCTCCTTTTGTTGTAAGTAGTCTGTGCTCCTTCCAAGTGGCGGCATGGAATGGGGGGATGTGAAAAGTATATTTCGAGTCTGTGTAGACATTTAGGGATTGTCCTTGTGCCAACTGGAAGCACTGGATTCCAGTAGTGGCGAGAGCTATTAGTTCAGCCTGTTGATTAGTGGTGTGGGCAGGGAGGACCTTTGCCTTAACCTTGGTATCTGACACTGTGGAATGACCCTGCTTTTCAGTCCCTTGTGTAAATAGGAGCTGCTCTTTGTGTACCAGGTATAGATGGCTTGAGGCGATGTGCTCTCCTATGTGTGTGAGGGATGGGGCAGCAGTTCCTCTAAGGTTTCAATGCAAGGATGAGATGGGGAATGCATCTGTGTTTGGTTGGGGAAGATTTAAGGTGTTAAAGGGTGGGCATGATCGGAAGTAAGTGTGACGCCTTCTACTAGTGGAGAAACGGAACCTAGGAAGCAGGCAGAGTTTGTAAGCCTTTATCTGTTTAGAGATGAGACAAGGTGTGGGAGGAGAAGATAGTGGTAGGGGACCCCAAAATTAGTTTTTTTGGATTCGTGAATGAGGAGCTTGGCAGCTGCCATAGTGCATACACAGAGTGGTGCCCATCCCATGTAGGTTCTAATTTTCTTGACAGGTATCCCAGAGGTGCAAAAGAAGTTCCAAAATGGTGGCTTAGGATGCCGAGGGCATCTCTCTCTCTCTCTCTTTTTTAATGTTATATAAAGGAAGAAGGGTTGGGTTAGATCTGGGAGGTGTAGGGCTAGGGCCTGACAAAGGACCCATTGGAACTTCTGAAGTGCTAGGTAATGGGCCTGAGAAGTGGTTCATGTGAGGGGCCAAGGCTGCTTCATACAGTGGGTGAGCAAGGAAGGAAAAGGAGGGGGTTCAGGAGTCAACTCTTCCAGAAAATGATAAAATCTTCTCTTTGGTAGAGGAGACCTCAGGGAACTGGGTTAGGTAGATTCTATTCCAGGTAATAGTTTAGTGGGTTGAAATAATGGTTAATCTCAAGTGATAGGTTTACAGTTGGACAGTCACATGCCAACCCCCATCAGTGGCCTAAAGATTTCACATCATACGCTACTTATAGCACCAGCTTTGGGAACCAAGGATTTTAACACATCAGTCTTTGGGGGAATATTTATGATCTGAATTATAAAAAGGAGTGTTTTAAACATGTTTCTAACTCAGGAGTCACCTGAGACGGTTGTATAAGTATACACATGTACTGTGTATCCCCATTCAGTGTTTTGGAACTGTGAACACAGAACATATGACATCTGCTCTCACAAATACCATGTGAACACGTTTCTCCAGTCTGTTCCATGTGTAAAGTCATGAACATGGCCAATAACTTCCAGTCTTGGCTATTTTTCAGTTTCATCCTATGACTCTGACAAATGCCATGACCGAAAGCAACCTTAAGGGAAGAAAGGGCTTTTTTCAGCTTTGTAGTTACAGTCTGCCATAGAGGAACATCTGGTCAAGGATTCAAGCAGGAACTTGAAGGTAGGCCTGGTTGCTATCTCATGAGAAGGTACTCCCTGTTAAAGAAATACAGCAGGAAGAATGGAAAATGATGCTCTATAGCTAGCTCCAAGATAATGTACCCCCAGTTAGATTTCTCATCTACCTCAGGTCCATGTGCCCAGGGAATAGTGATGCCCACAGCGCACTGGGCCCTCCTATAGTCAGTTGTGGTAAAGACATCCTTCATAGGCATGTCAGTCTTGTCTGAGCAATCCCACAGCTGAAACTCCTTTCTCAGGATAGTGTAGTCTGTGTCGCTCTGACAGTCAAAGCTAGCAAGAGAAGGCCCATTAGGAGAGAGCCAGATATTAACAAGCACCTTCCTATGTAAACAAGGGTGTCTCAGCGAGTAAAAAGTACGGTGGGTAAAACAGGTACCCTGAAAGTTTTCTAGGTGACAGGGCTCTCATTTTTCCATTTTGGTGTACTTAGATGCCTAATCCATTCTCCTGACAGCAAAGGCAGTAAGTACAGACCTGGTAGAGAGTTCAGACCAGCATTTTATTTAGACTATAAATGCAGGGACTTTTCCTTCTACAACCATTCAAAGCAGGCATCCTTAACCAGTTTCAAGTTACTTGGGGCAAAATGGGGATCATTTAGCAATAGTCAGTTTCAGTCATTTTAGTGATCATAACAGAAGGGGCTAGTGTTGCTGTAGGAAGAGAGTTAGATATCCTACAATGTCCAGGGCAACCAGCGTGTGCCCCCCCAACCAAGAATAAACATACCCAGATGTCAGCATGGCCCTGTAGAGAAGTGCCAACTATGAAGGTGCACACTATTGATGTTGCTACTCCACACACACAAAAGAAGACTCGGGTAGCTTTAGTGATCAGGGCAAACTGTCCATTAGGGATGAGAGAGGACAGAAATGTGAAACCAAAAAGGTTGACCACAGAGGTCAAGCCTATAATTCCAACTGAGTAATATGAAGAACTGAAGGAGAACTGTGGAAGGTCTACTTTGAGAGCCACCCTATGGATGCCAGAGACTCTGCCCTTTGTGACAAGGTAGAGGCACATAGAAGATGGATGCCATGTAGCGGTGGTTGCTGTGGAGAACCTCAGTTGCATGGGGAACTTGAAATTTGTTGCTTCCTTGGGTTTGTCACAATATCCCATTGTTAACACCTGCCAGCCTTGTCATCCTAAGCTGCCACGCTGTTTCTGAGATGAGCCACAACAGGTGTGCCAAATATCGGGCCATTAGTGAACAGTAATTCACAGGCATGAATATTTATCATCTTGTAAAGAGGCAACAAAAGCCGTGTGTCTACCATTGAAAACATTGTGCAGCAACGTCCTCTAACCCAAATTGTTTGAGTTTCTCATTTATGCAAGGAAAGAATGGAGGCTCCTCTGTAATTTCCCATTAAGTCAATTTATTTTCTCAGCCGTTTCCCCATAATAACATAAGACTGAAAAACTCTTGATTTTATTGAGCCCGGTAAGGTCCCCTCCTCACAGTGTACAGAGCTGAGTGCACTGGCTATGCAAATATCTACTCTTATACTGCCCATGAAATCAGTCTCAGCTCCACAGGGAAACTTCCAAGGAGATGGACTGGACATTGTTTTGACATCTTAGTCTTCATTTTCTTCTCCAGTTTCCTCTCTTGTTATTCTGTTTTGCTCCTTTCTTTCCTCCAGTTCTTTGTTCAAAAACAAAAACAAAACATAAAAAACTGAACTAAAAAGATGAAGAAAAAGTACACAGCTAGAGATGACAAAATTGTACATACGTGTCTTTTCAGGTAGTGACTGTAAAATCTGTGTGCTAGCTGTATGCTCTGAAGAATGTTGTTTTTGCCTTTTATTTCCTTTCTTTTTGGCATCGGAGAGTGAACCCAGAGCCTTGCACAAGCTGAGAAAGTGCTCTGCTACCGAAATGCATACCCATCCCTGGGTTTAAGTTTTCTGAGCCAGTGTCCCTGTGCAGCAGGCTGGTCTTGACCTTATTCTCTACCCTAGATTGGCCTTGAACATTCAGTCTTCCTGCTTCAGCCTTCTGGGTGTTGGGGTGGTAGATGTATGCCACCATGCCTTGTGATTGTGTTTTCTCAGAGATCTGTGTGTGTATCACTATATTTTTGATATATATCACTATATATGTGTATGTATGTGTGTACCTGTATATGTATGTATATGATAGATGACATAGATATATAGAGAGGTTGAACCATCCATTTGCCTTCATTATTGCTGTGTGATAATCCTTCAGCAAAGTGATTTGTCTTTTTTGTAGCATTTTACACCTAAACACACTCTTGTTATGACCATATATACTGTAAATAAATATATATTCATATGCCATATATGTGAAATTAAGAAGCAATTAACTATTAATTAATTGACAATGCCAAAAATGAATGGTTGAGAAACCAAGCTGATTTCTGCTGCTTTTAAGTATTCCCATGCCTGAGGAAGCCATGGTGGATTCTTAGCAAATGTGGTTGGCCCACCGTCCCCGACAGCACTGCCTTGCACTCATGCTTTGCTACTCACTTCTCTTGTGTTTCTGCAGTTTATTCTTTTTCTCACTCCAAGGTCAAGGATGATAATCCCTTCTGCATCTGGCCTCTACTGCTTTTATCTTTAGACCTGATCAGATATGAATTTCAGTTAGCTAAATATAAATTAATCTTAGTGCTGTGAAGAATGACACTCTCCCCCTCCTCCGCCCCACCCCACACAAGCATAGAGTGGAGTCTCAGGGCAGCAAACGTGAGGCAGTTTATTTTAGAACCTTACAAAAATCTGGTTTTCAGCCCAGAATGTCAGACGTGTTGATTGAGCACAGAGCGCAGTTTTCATAACCTTGAACTCAGATCTCTCCTCCTGCTCCCACCTCCATTGGCTGAGTAATCAGGAGGGCTCAATCTTACACGCCATCTGGGCTTTATCTTTTGCTCTGCTACTTACATTTCTCTATTTCTTAATACACACTATATGTGGCATCATCTCCACACTTTTCATCCTGTTTATTTTGAAGCTTATCAGCCACATGTCCTTGTATCTTCAAGCAAGTTTGGTTGCTTGTCATTTTCTACTCCAAAGTTCTAGTATGATGGTGGGTAGCATAATACCAGAGTTTGGGTGAGGACTAGCTTTGGTTGAAGTAAATAGAAAGAGTCTGGAACTTTTGTTCATCTGTCACTCAAATTGCACTTTTTTTTTTGAGACAGGGTTTCTCTGTGTAGCCCTGGCTGTCCTGGACTCGCTTTGTAGACCAGGCTGGCCTTGAACTCACAGAGATCCTCCTGTCTCTGCCTCCCAAGTGCTGGGATTACAGGGGTAGGCCACTGTGTCTGGCCCAAATAGCACTTTAGAAAATGGGACATTAGATAAAACCAACCAACCAACCAACCAACCAACCAACCAACCAACCAACCAACCAACCAAAATCCTGGAGATGTGGCTGGGATGTAGAATGTTTGCTTAGCTTGTGCTAGGTTCTAACTCAACGCTCTGTAGTGCTGCCCTGACCTCCAAAGTAAAATAAACAAGATTTCCCTATAGGGTCCTAAAATAAGTAGAATTATTGGGGACAGGATAAAAGTAGTTTGGGTGGGGAAAGAGGGGGTCTAGAACCCTCTGGGCAGCTTTCCACCCATTCACTAGTTACTTTGTTGTGACTTTTGTCAGATCAAAGCAACTTTTTTTTTTAACTTATAAACTTCCTTCCAAACCTTCAATTTTCTAAAATTTGACCCAAACTTTGACTTCTTTCATAAGACCTAATTAAATCACTCTGCTTTTGGAAGCACTCCACCATCTCCTCACACTCCCCAGGTGTTTCCTCTGTATTCTTTGTCAGGATTCTTCCTGGCTGTGTTGAATGACCTGTGGACAGGTCTGTCTCTCCATGGAGGGCTGTGAGTTGTTGCCAGCTGGAGGCTCATTTAAGTTCATACTTGCTTCTTCTTG
This sequence comes from Pachyuromys duprasi, assembly GCA_028658305.1. Classification (NCBI taxonomy): domain Eukaryota; kingdom Metazoa; phylum Chordata; class Mammalia; order Rodentia; family Muridae; genus Pachyuromys; species Pachyuromys duprasi. The sequence continues at coordinate 15,344,795 of CM053757.1, read as the reverse complement.
CATTGTGGGTAAGAAAGAGGGAAAGCCTAAGGGAGACGATGAAGAGCAGAAAGAAGACACCAAGTTCATTTCTGAAAACATGCAGGTTGATGCATCTCCTCACGGTTTGGTGGCTGCCAGCCCACCTGTACATCTAGGATAGCTATGAGAGTCCTTATATTCTCCTTCATGGGTGACATGACCCTTTTCAGGCCACATTACTCTGCTCTGCACACTGCACACAGAGGCAGGCTTGTGCCTTTAAAACTCTTATTATCTCAGATTATGAAAGGCAAGCTGTGCCCCATCCAGTCATGATCTCAAACTGAGTTAACTGAAAGAAGAGGTCAGTCAGCTTTCCTGAATGTCAATCAGTTAAAAGTTTGCTTGTTTAATGCAGAAATGATGCGACTGTCCCCTGCATTTCCGGCTGTCAGGTGAATGTTAGGTTTCACCGAGCTGTTAAAAGTCTCAATGGATCCCACTGAGCTGTTTCAGGTGGTTTGTGACAATCACTTAATTTTCTTGTTTTGCAGCTAGAAATGATCTTAATCTTCATTCCAGATTAACCACCCCCAGCAGCTCTGCCCTTTTTTCTCCTATCTCAATAGGATCAGTCCTAACTGTGCTAAAAGACTCTTTCAGAACTGGAAAGATAGCTCAATGGGTGAAACCCTCACTGTGAACACAGTAGGATCTGAATTTTGAGTCCCAGCATGAGTAGATTCCAGCACTGAGGCTGGTAGGGACCTGAGGAGCCCCAGCGCTTGCTTATTGTTCTAATCCATCAGTGAGTCCTGGGATTAGAGAAACCCTATCTCAGAAAATAAGTGAGAAGCAATAGGGAAAGAGACCCAATTTTTCTTGCACCACATTTATATACACCAACACAGGTTTATGTGCACCCGTGTGTGCAGTTGCACACACACACTCTGTATACACTGCACACACAGACAAGGCAATCAGCCAAGCAAGCAATATATCACAAATAAAAATACAGGAGGAACTGTCCTTCCCCATTGGAGAGGGGAAAAGATGGAAGGCTGGGGCTGGTTGAAACCCAAGCTTGCTACTGTTTTACTTTCACATGTACTACGTTGTGGAAAGAAAGGAGGCTGAGGGCAAACCTGCATCCTTCCATTATAAGCGATCCAAGACAGAACATCCTCTGTCTTTCTCTTTAGCATTCTGGTGAAAATGGACCCTCAGCAGAATTTCATGTGTGGTCGGTCATTCATTCTCCATGCTAACACACATGGTTGCAATGGTAGGAAATACAACAAAAGCGACAGCCTCTGGAGGTTAGGGTACAGAGATTTTTTTTCTCCCATCTGCTTTAGGCTCTTTCATACTTTCAACATTTCCTGTGATGAACATGTATTCTTTTAACAACAAGAAGGCAATAAATGCAAGAATTAGTGTTTCCAGATCAAGCATGAACAGAGGGAAGACAGGCATTTGATGAGATGTGAAGCTGGAAAATTTCTCAACATGAAAAAGGTGGGGAGGCATATCAGGATAAAAGAATGAGAGCAGAAATTATCTTGTGACTTGAAGGATGGCCCTTATTACACACAATGCCACTGACAGGCTCTGGGCACTACTTCCCTCCCTTAGTGTATAGGAGCTTGCTGAGTGAATGCTCCCACCATGCGACGCTAATTATTTCAGGGATATTCACTTGCAAAATTGACAGCCTTTGAACCAATAGCACAGCTCACACTAGAGTAATGATTCAGAGAGGGCAGAGTGGGAGAGCCTCAGAGGGGGAATGGATTGAGAGATAAAGGGAAGAGAAAAGAGAAAGGGGAGGGAGAGGGAAAAGGAGAGCTAGAGACAGAAAAGAGGGCAAGAGAAAGGCATGAGGGAAAGCTGGAAAGGAAGAAAGGAAGGGAAACAGGGCGACAGAAAGAAAGGAAGCAAGCTTGAGAGAGACAAAGAAAGCGAGATGGGGATGGTAGAGAGGTGGGGTAAGGCTGGGAAACTGAAGGAATCGTCCTGCTACTCGTAGTGTGCTTCATATCCACACTGGAGCTGAGCTAGTAAATAAAAGCTGGACCACCACTCAAGGGTACTGGCTTGAACCTGGAAGCCAGAGAGCTTCAGGACTCCATGGTCCAAGGGCTTTAGCCGTGATGGGAAGATGTCTCTTTTCACTGTGAACTTGAGATTCCTTAATAGATAATTGCAGAGCGTAACAAACTGTAATGTATACTCCACTTTGGAAGTCAATCAAAGAAAAGCAAGATAACAGCAATAAGGCAATGAGTAAGCACCGGGGTAAACAGGGTGGGCCAGAGCATAGCTGGCGACTGTCAGCAGGAATGCTCAGGCACACAGGTGTGGAGGTGGAGCTTAGGCTGCTCCTGCTACTGTGGGACTTGAGGGCAGGCAGGCTTCATATATCTTTCCCTCTCTGGTACTGGCCTCTGAGGGCAAGGGAGTCTCGGATCCTTTGTTGGCTGTAGATTTGATTTTTAAAAAGGAGAAATCTGACAAGCGGTGCTGAATGTGAACAGCACTGTTCGTGAATACCCAAATGTTTTTGCATCCGAGGACCACACGATCTTATTCAGGGAAGTTGGACTTTTAAGATGGTTATGAATTTTGAATCAGAGTTTTGTTGTCAGGGGAATGCTTCTTAGAAGGAAGGAAATGTACTTTCTAACAAGATTTTCAGCAAACGTTGGCACATTCATTATGGCCACAGGCATGGAGGTAGCTCAAATATATTTTTGCATAATGTGGAAATAATATTCGCATTTGTGTTCATTCCGAGTCACCCAGAGCCACCGTGAAAGCCACCAGCGCAGAAGAGAACATGGGTGCTTTTGATAACAAAATGTTGGTCGGCGACAAATGTGTGAATCTTACCAGTTATCACAAAGGGCCTTCTCCATATGTCCTTCAGTATTTAGGATTATATAGAACAAGAAAGCCTTTTACCTACTGAGCTATCCCTGATAGGGCCCCCTAGCTCAGAGTTTTACAGTGTAAGCCAAGTCAGATCTTATCTGTATGTGACTCTTCTATCAAGCAACTGGCTTTTTCTTCTTGGTCTCTCCCTCCAAATCTAAGCTCCTCTGATATTCATGTACCTGTTTATGGTAGATACCCAACCTACACTCAGTATTTTGTGCTGGTGGCTACAGAAAGTCTGACCATGAATCCCACTTTTTGTGTTAAAACTGCGTCTTGCTTTGGGTGTGATAGAACTAGGCTGCCAGGGAAAGGCAAAATGACGGTGGGCAGGGAAGTGGCCTGGGGCAGGATGGTCTGTCCAGAAGTTCTAATATGATGTGAATGGTCATCTAAGACATCTAACACATAACAAATAGGAGTGGGTGGCAAGGTGAGCTAGGAGGCAAAGTGAACAGCCAAAATTAGAACTGTGTTTAAGAGAATGAGGTGATGGCTCTCCAGCAGACCCTGCACTCAGGAGGGAGATGCAGGAGGACAGGGGTGTTCAAGTGAGCTTCATATACATAGTAATTTTGAGGCCACAAACATGATACCCTGTCTCAAACAGACATCAAACAGATATGCTGAAATATAAATGGCATGAAAATCAAAGGGGAATATTTGGTGGGAGGAGGGAAATGTTGAGGTATAGTTGGAAAAAGGCAATGGGGAGGTGAATGAAGAAGACACAGTGATGTATATGCATGAGAACGTCATAAGGAAACGTGTTATTTTGTCTGCGAACTAAAAATCATACATACATACACACATACATATATACATACATACATACTTATATGTATACACATACATACATGCAATGTGGAAGGGAGGCTGTACACTGATCTTTATATTGTACCCAGGACATCAGACCACAGAGAAAATAAATGAGCTGGCCCTTGGTGTTAATACTGCTGACACTGAGAAACTGTGACATAGATTTTAAAAGCTCTGTGTAAGAGAGGTGTGGGAGGTAGGGACGGGAGGCAGGTAGTTTTAAATATCAGTCTGCCACAATGCAGCATCACCTAGCAAGAGAGTCTCAGTTGAGCAGTTTTCTAGATGAGGTTGGCCAGTGGACATGTCTGTAGGGGGTTGTCTTGATTGCCTTAATTGAAGTACAAGTGGAAAGACCCACCTGGAATGTGGGTGATAATTTTGTGGGATGTCCCCCTAATGGCCTAAGACTGAGGAAAGCTAGTAAACATAAGACGCACAAAGGCAGTAAGGGAGCACTTGTTTCTCTCTGCTCTGTGGTGTGCTGGGAGCAGCTGTCTTGAGCTCTTGCTCCTGTCACTTTCTTGTAGTGATGGTCTGGAGCCTGGAATCATAAGCAATATCAATGGCCTCCTCCCCTCTGTTCTATCAAAGCAACAGAAATGAAACTATTGCCAGTATACGGTACATGGAACCATCGTCAGTATGCTCCAGGTTCGTTTTACAAACAGTTATTTGTAGCCATTCATGTTTATCTGCATCTTAGACCATGTAGAAAATGGAATATGAGAAAAAAAATCACGCTATAATAGTTATTAGCCAGAAACTCCAAAATCACAGGATAACTAAGCATCTTTCCTGTATCTTATTAAATAATAGGAACTTTGCATGAAGAAGACCTATGATTTTTATAATGAGAATAATTAGCTGTGTAATTTTTTAAATGTATTATTTGGTAAAATGTGAAGCTGGAATGTAGTTTGCTGAGAAAGGATAGTCTGTGGAGGGTTTAGGTTTTGCATGAGCAAGTTAGATGTGAATACATTTCCATTGAAAACAGAAAGCATAGTCAGGGAGCAGAAGGCTCAAGAAGATCCCATTTAAATACCCCTGATGGATTAGCATGGCTACAGTTGTTTCTCTTTTTTAATTCTTTTAGTACTTCTGTGAGAATTTTGTACAATGTGTTTTGATCATATTCCAATTTCTCCCAAGTCCAACACACTCCCTTCCGTAAACATCCAATTTTTGTGCTCCCTCTCTCTCTCTCTCTCTCTCTCTCTCTCTGTGACTCTCTTCTCTCTCTTTCTGTCTCTCTCTCAATGTAAGTATAATTTGTGCTGTCCGTAGCCCACATATTCTTGTATGTATAGCCTTCTACTTGAATGTGGTCAACTTTACAGTGTCTACACTCCTAAAACGGACTCTCTGTCTCCCAATAGCTTTAAATTGCCAGTGGTTCCTCAGCTAGGGGTGGGACTTCCTGCATACCTCTCCTCTCTATGTTGGGATTTTTGTCTCATGTGAGCTTGCACATGACTTGTTCATGCAGTAACAACTGTTGTGAGTTCTTATGTGTGTCAGCCCAACTGGAAGACACCAGTCCTTGTAGTCACTTAACTCCTCAAATTTCAACACTTATTTCTTGTTTCCCTGAGCCTTGGGACAATGGAGTGTTATGTGAATGTTCTATTTAGGGCTGAACATTCCATAATCTCTTATTCTTTGCACCTTGACCAGTTGTGGGTCTCTGTATCAATCATAATCTAGTATAAATAGAAGTTTTTCTGCTGAAGGTTGAGAGAGGCAACAATCTATAGATATAACAGCAGATCTTTTAGAATTAGTTTAATAATATGTCAGTTTAGCAGAATAATAGTAGATTATCACCGTAGGATTTATGGTGCATCTAAATAAATAATCTTGCTTTGATAATGGTGTCAAATATGAGGTTCATCTCGTGGAGTGTTTAAATCTAACCAGAAAGTTGTTGGATTCCCCTATAATATTCATACCACTATTACACAAATAGGTATAACTTTCCAGGTCTATCATTATAGTAGATCATAGGGTTCACAGCTGGGTAAGACTGATGATTACATTTCTCTTCTGGTAGTGAGAATAGCATTTTCTTGCACAATGAAAAGTAGCCAGTAGGGAATGAAGTTTCTAGGTTAATTCCAGCTTAATTTTTATATGACTCGGGTATATGGGGTCTTTAGCCAGAGGGTCTTATGGCCAAGTTCTGGGGGCAATTAATAGCATTGGTAATAATCTGTACTGTTCAGGGATCTAGTGATCTCACTGTCTAACAACTCCAAAAGAGGCAACACATTCCTGGCACTCGAATTTTAATTTTTTTTAGCTTTTAAGGTCTAGTGGGATTTCTTTATTTATGATTATATGTTGGTGAATGCATGCGTTTTTATGAACCCTATGCATTCTAATGTGCCAGGCAGGCCATGAGAAGTTGTTGGATCCCCTGGAACTGGAGTTACAGGTGACTGTAATCTGCCTGCTGGTTCAGGGAAATAAATTCAGGTCCTCCATGGCATTAGTATACACTTTGGACCACTGAACCATTTGCCCAGTCCTGCTGTTGGTAGTTCTAAGTTTATCTTTCACATTCCTGACCCTCCACCTCATAGGCAGCAGTGCTGAAGGGTAGTTATGCCCTAGAGCAACCTCAAAACACCTGAATTGGGATTCAGTGCACCTTCCAAGAAGAGTGAAAATTTCATTCAAGGGTTATTTCTTTTCCTCCTCTTCCTCCTTCTCTTCTTCTTCTTCCTCCTTCTCCTCCTCCATTTCGTCCTCCTCTTTTATTTCTTATAAGTGAAATGCTTTTTGTTTAGTGCCCCATTTTAAAATTCTGTACTTGTATTGGGTGAATTTTTTGGTTTGGTTAAGTCTATAGATCCTGTGTGTGTCATTTAATAGACTTTTCCAGTTTGTGTCTACTTCAGAAAGGGTTCCAAATTCTGTTTCTTCATGGATAAAGGGGTTAATTACCATTATGTTTTTCATTTTTTGTTGAGGTGAAATTAAGAGAACATAATGCATCATCTTCACCGCGTGAAGTATTCAGTTCCATTGTACTCAGTATTTTCACATTCTTCCAGGAAACCTGTCACCCACTCATCATGCCCTCACAGCTTTCTCTCTCTCAAAATCATGTAAAAAAGCATTTAGACACAAAACACAAATGGATAGATGGATAAGAAGGAGGTGAGGGGGGCAATCATGGGGCAGGAGATGTTAGGGTGGGAGGAGAAAGTGATACCTGAAGGAATGAATGAAGCCAGAAAAAAAAACTGATGTTGATTTGGAAGTAGAAAAGCCCTCCACTCCAGTATTCACCTTCAGTCAGATGCAAGGGGAGTAAAGAGACCCCTGCGAAATCCTGGAGGCACACAGTTCATTTGCAAGAGCTATTCTGAAAGTTAAGGTCATCTTTTTTTTTTTTTATCCTCACAAAAAGTGGTTTATTACTCATTGTCATAGGCTATTTAAGAAAAAAAAACTCACCAATTTAAAAAATGAACATGAGTCACGGTTTTCTAAGGTAGGCACATACCTGCCCCTCAGTGAGTCTTTAGAAAACTTTTGAACAGAGGTGGTCAGAGAACTTGGCCCAGGTTAAGTGGACAAGTGCTCACTGATTATCTGGACATGAAGAAGTCTACATTCTTCTTCTTTTTAAAATTTATTTATTTTTATTTTAATCACAGGTTATGTACTTTGTATCCCAACTGTAGCCCCCTCCCTTATTCCCTTCCACTCTCCCTCCCCATCCCTCCCTCATCTCCTCCTCGCTCCTTTCCAAGTCCACTGATGGAGAGGACCTCCTCCCCTTCCATCTGACCCTAGCTTATCAGGTCTCTTCAGGGTTGGCTGCAGTGTCCTCTTCTGGGGTCTAGCAAGGTTGTTCCTCAAGTGGGGAAGACCCTAGAAATCATCAGCACAGGAGACTACTTCCTGAACAGAATGCCAACAGCACAGGCTCTAAGATCAACAGTCAATAAATGGGACCTCATGAAACTGAAAAGCTTCTGCAAAGTAAAAGACACTGTCCTCAAAACAAAACGACAGCCTACAGACTGGGAAAGGATCTTCACCAACCCTACATCTGACAAAGGGCTAATATCCAGCATATATAAAGAACTCAAGAAGTTAAAAAGCAACAAATCAAGTAATCCAGTTTAAAAATGGGGTACGGAGCTAAACAGAGAACTCTCTGTAGAGGATTGTAGAATGGCAGAAAAACTCTTAAAGTTAAGGTCATCTTAAGGAGATAAACAGGTCGGGTCTACAATGATCCCTTGGAGACTCCTGTCCCGCCCTTCCTGGTTTATCCAGGCTTCCCATTTCACTGGTGTGGGCTGATGTCATCATCTCAGAAGTCTTTTTATGGACTTCCTGGCACCCAACCACTCTAGCATTTTGCTTTTCTTGCTTTCTTATTGAGGAATTGAGTCTCCGTGTCTCCGAGACAGACCGTTGGTAGATCATATAGTGTCTGTATATTAAAGATTCACTCTGCTGATACTGGCACAGTGTCAATCCGCTATGGAATGATGTAGAAACCTTATCACAACAGAGAGAGAATTTTATACAAATCTTTGCAAGTCTGCTGTATCCATATTACACCCCAGGTAGGGAACCTCTGGTTGCCTTTGATGAATGTCCCTTCTCTGGTGGAGACCATCTTGGCAAGCATCCTCAGGATCAGTATTTACCAAGGAGCCTTTCTTCATTATCATCTGCATCTTATGTTTACATTATTTTGCTTGTCACAGAGAAATGTAGACTGCAGTTTAAGGAAAAGCTTGATGCACATGTGAGTGGGGGAGAACTGCGGCAAGAGGGTTATTGTGAGTTCAAGGCCAGCCTGAACTCCATAATGAGTTCCAAGTTAGTCTGGGCTACACTGTGAGATTTGGTCTCAACAAGAAAATTGAACAAAACATGATTTGATGGTTAGCTTTAGTTGTCAGCATGACACAACCTAAAATCACCTGGGAAGGGAATCTCAGTGAGGGATTGTTTTATTGTGTGTGATCAATGGGCATGTCTGTGGAGGATTGTCCTAATTAAGTCAAAGACTCAACCCCAGTGTTGGTGACACTATTCCCTGGACACTGATTCCTGAACTGTGTAAGAGAAGATAAATGTACTTGAGCATGGGCACACATCCAAAGCATGAACATCTTGCCACATTCATTTCTCTCTGCTTTTGACAGGAGTGATGAGATTACCTGCTTCAACTGAATGAGAGGGCTCCATTCACAGATGCACTTTCCTCCACCTTGAGTCTATCATTCAGTCCCTAGAAACCACATGTTGGAAAGAGAGAACTGACTCTCACAAGTTGTCTTCTGGCTCCCACATGCATACTGTGGCACAGACATGGCCATGTGCAAACACGCTGACTTTTTAAAAAGTACAATATAAAATTTAAAACATTATTTATAGTCTTTGGATTTCTGCCTTGTGAAACTGGACACATCTAACACTCAGAAGGCCTGTTGTAGTGCTAGGAATGGATGTAAATAAGGTAGTAAGATACTGGACACCGATTCTAGAATGGCAATCATTGTCAGCAACACTGTCTCCCAGATGTAGCTTGTGTCCAGAAATGTAAAACAGGAAGAAAATCCATTAAGCAAAATAAATTAAATAAACACTCACACTTGTGACTCCCTTGAAAGAATCACTTTTCATTTGGTAGTGTAGGGGATGTTCTGGTTTTGTGTCCTATGGACAATCTGAAATCTGAATTAATTTGACACACAAATGAGGTTGTGATTGCTTCTTTTATCACTGACACATCAGCTTTATTAAATTATTATGTAGGAAACAATGGAGTCTTCCCTTAGGTGGGGAGTGACGGAGGCATGCTTTGTGGATAGGCTACAGGCACAGACTTGCTGGGGCTCACTTTCACAGCACACCTGTTCCTTACAGCTCTCTGCAGTGGGGAACATGGTCCCCTCCCCATGTTCTGGCAGTGGGCTGATGTTGAGGGATTAAGGGGCTTATTTAGTTATTAGCTGTGAAATGTCATAGCTGCCTCTGGACTGCCAACCGTGATGGAGGTGGAGCTTTAATTATCATCCAGCAATCTGCACATATTTGAGATGTCTTCAGAGAGAGAGAGAGCCCAAGTGGAAGATGGGGGGAAAAGCTGGTGAGGGACAGAATCTTGGAACCCACCTTCCATCCAGGGATGAGACCTTTGCAGGATTCCTGACAATGGGAGTGATACTCTAAGGACCACTAGCAACCATTATAGGGTAATATCAACTGTTGGGCAGACATTACTTTTCTTGACTCAATTATCTGACTACAAAATCTGCCTAAAGGCCTTGATGTTTTCTTGAGATCAATGCAGCCAAGTCTTCAACCACAGAAGCCGTTCATGTGTGAATTCCTGCTCAATCAGTGAGCTTTTGCTGCCTGTTGTGTGCTAGGTAAGATTGTAGGCTCTGTCCTGAGAGCTAAGGAATCAAAAAAATGAGACGTACTATCTACTTTTCATGAATTCCAAATCTATTGAGAGTGATGAGTTTGAATAGGATACCACCAAAAATTGGAAAAAAAAAGTGAAAATTGAGATTTATACAGAAAGACCCAAGGAAGGAAGAAAGGAAGGATTCATTTTGGCTCATGGTAGTGGGAATATAACAAAGTCTGCTTAGGTTATAGTGAGCAGGAAACAGAACAAGGCACAAAAATCCTAGGGTAAGATAGAGCATTTAAAGGCATACTTTAATGATCCTCTTTCTCCAACCAGTCACTACCTTCCACAGCCCCTGTTCACTGTCTGTTTAAGTGTACAGCCCTTAGTAGAGTGCAATGTAGAAGACAGTGCCCTCCTATGGAATCAATACCTTCACAAGTCTCCCCCAAGAGTGAAGCTCCGTGCATCTATTTACCTCTTCCTCCAGTCAAGTTGTCAGTGAAGATCAGCCACCCTTGAATTTCTGCTTCATTTCCTGGACTTACCACCACAGACTGTTTTATGGGCAGACAATGGGGTCTTTCAAGCAACAGTCACAATCTCTTTCTTTCAAGAGATATCCTGTAGTATCTGTCTTGTACAGCAACACTATTCTTGTCTCCCCTATGATTTTTCTCATTGAGCTACGACCTGTCTATTCATGCACCCAGAGGGCCAGCCTATTGGAGTTGGGGGAGTAATATGCCCTTCTCAGGATGGCCCTTTGGTTCTAAAATAGCTTCAAGTTGCCACTCTAACATGTTGCCACAAGCTCAGTGGTTTACAGGAATATATATTCATTGTGTTGTTGCTCTGAAGGTTAAAAGTCTGTAGTTAGAGAGCACAGATGCATTTCATCTAGAAGCTTGAGAAAGAATCCATGTTTATTCCTTTGTATGTTTCTAGAGAGGACAGTATTACCTGGTTCTTGACTTCTCCGTTGTTAAAGCCTCCTAACCTCTGCTCCGTCTCCTGGCTCCCATCACCGCGTCTCTGAATTCTTTTAACGATGCTTGTGATGACATTAGATCCCTTTAGCTTATCTAAGATGATCTCCTTTTCTTACCATCCTTTACTTAATCTTATTTGCAGAGTTCCTTTGGCTATGGAAGGTTCTGTATTTCCAGGCTCCCATCACTGTGTCTCCGAATTCTTTTAACGATGTTTGTGATGACATTAGATCCCTTTAGCTTATCTAAGATGATTTCCTTTTCTCACCATCCTTTACTTAATCTTATTTGCAGAGTTCCTTTGGCTATGGAAAGTTCTGTATTTCCAGGCTCCTGGGGTATGGCTTGGCTCTCCTGCAGTGATGGGGGTAGGATATGATTTCTGGTCTCCAATGGTCAAGATTTCTTGTTGTCTGTTTATTCACTCACTCTCTTCTCTTTGGCCACCCAGCTCCTAAGTCTTCCTTCAAATAGAGCCATTCCATAATTTCGCCTAAGTGGTCATGACTGCCCTTTAGCATTTTGCTACACCCCTGCTGTGGCATCCACGCATTAAGTCATTTAAACTAATTAGCCAAAGTAAGAACTGTGTCTCTTATAGTGCCTAGCACATAGGAAACAACTTTTAAAATAGAATAGAGTCTATTCTTGCCATCTATAAGTACAGTTTTGAATCATGATTCTGTCACTTTTCTTCTGAGCTAACTCTGGACTTGCACCATCTGTAAATTTGATAAACATGTCTCTTGGGTCATCCTTTCTATTGTTGATAAAAACAAATATCCAACCAGACACAGCCTCTGACTTAAGTTTCTAATAGCCAGTTGGCTGCTTGTGTTTTGTGCATGTGAGCGAATGTTCATGTGCGTGCAATTCCAATGCATTCTCTTTCCACAATTTGTGACTGACAAACTTTCATGTGCCAAAGACAAAATTCTGCTGTGTTCAAGGCAACCTAGAAGGGTGATTGGTGAGCAGCAAATGTGAGGTTTACTTCCAGGGAGCCAGCAAATTGAGCCGGAAGATACACGCATGCATGGCACAGCTGCTCTGTTTATTAACACATTTTGTGTACATCGATGAGCCATCTGGGATTCTGAATTTTATATCGTATGACTCATCTTTTCACAGGTACCTCAACATCCCAGGACACATCTTCAGCAGCATTTGTCATCCTGGCAGCCTAGGGCTTTCAAGAAATAGCAAGGACTTACAGCTCATCATGTTTCCTCCTGGGCCAATGCACCCTACACCTTTCCCTTCTCTATCCCTTCCCTGCCTCCCCTAAAGAGGGAGACTCCTTACTGAGACTGCTTTACCACTGGGCAGCCTCTGGTATGGCAGACATCAGGTGTCATGTTGAGCTTTTCATAGTGTATAACACATAGACCAAGCTCTTTTACAAATATTAGAGCCTTTGCCCATCTTCAAGTATGTTGCCTTTCCCTCTGCTACCTGTAATTGCTTGTCAATCACTTCATCTCATTCGGCAGTTATAATGTCTGCAAGAATTTAGAGTACCCAGGACATGATCTAGGAGTAGATTATTAATTTACATCACAGCAGGAGCTGGTTCCTGTGTGCCTGATGGCATCCAACAGCGGATGGGTCTGTCCCAGATGTGCTATTCTCCACATTCTGGTGTCACATGCATTGATGATTTCTGTGTAACACAGACCACCACAATTTTCCCTCCATGAAATACATTTCTCTTTTGATTATTTCTATTCTCTCCTTTGCTATTTCCAGGTCATTATTTTGGGAAGGGAGGGAGAATAGTAAGCAGAGAATTAGAGATAGCTAAATTGTGCTCTTCCTCTTTTTCTATAAACTTCAGGAGCATCGCACAGCAGAGAAATTCCCTTTGACTCCTGGAAACACAATGAGAAGAGCAAAAAAAAAAAAAAAACCAGGGGAAATTTTTAAAAAGAAAACATTTTTTTCTGTCTTGTTAAAAATACAAATTTAGATTAGTCGAGTCAGGGGATAGTATATCTGCTTCAAGTATGACACTGGCCGTGGGAATGCAGGAACTGACTTGATTGGAAGTAGCTATTTGGAGCTAGAAATATGATTCAGTTAGAAAAGCCTGAAGCCTGAAGCCTGAAGACCTGAGTTCAAATCTCCGGAACCACCGTAAAACCAGATTGGTGGAATGTCTACAATTTCTCTGCTCCCATGTTGAGAAAGGAAGTGGAGACAGGAGCATTTCCTGAAGCTTAATGGCCAGCTAGCTTCAAGGCAACGAATAACACAGATCCTGTATCAAACAATGTAGAAAGTGAGGAATTACAGTGAGGTTGTCCTATGCTCATATGCGCATACACACATATACCAGACACATACACACACAGGCATGCACACACATATACACACATGCACACACATACACATTACATATATGCTCCGAAAACAAGTACAAACATGTCACATACACAACACACACACTCAAACACATCACACACACCACATACAGTTATTATACACATGCATGCATTCTCCAAATACATATACACACATCACATATATATATATGTATATATATACATACGTACACACACTGCACCTATACATCACTTACATCATGCACTCAGAGAAAACACATACATCATACACACTGTAAACACACCATACATACATATAAATACATCACATCCATACATCCCCTGCAATACACACACACGGACATCACGCACAACACAAACACATATGAACACAGACATCACATACACAGACATCACATACACATGCAGCTCAGACAACATATACATACATACAGCTACATCACACATATCATCATGAATATGTACAGATCTCACACATACACATCACACATAAATGCACACATATATATATATATATCACATATAAATACCTCACACATGTATCACACCCATAAACATCTCACACATTCACATAATCATACATATGCATCGCACATACATATTACCCAAACACATTACATGCACATACATTGCACACATATGAACATACCACACATTCACATCATGTATATGCATCATACATACCACACACACATGTACACATCATCACACAAACACATACAACATACACACTGCACACACACATGCACAAGTAGCTGTTGTAATGGTAATGAATGGTAATGCTTGTCTTGAATCTCTCATGACATTGATGTTCTGTTTTATAGCTTTCTCTCTGATGTGCTGTTTATAACATAGATAACTGGGAACACAGAGAAACTTACCTGCAAGAGGCAGTCAATCACTATTCCTAAAATCAGAAAATAGGTGTTTAGTTATCTTATACCTGACTAATAATACACTTTGAATCTTGGTGGTAGAACCTTCTCTTATTTCATGTTGTTTTGCTTCAAGTTTGGGCTTTACCTGTGAAGTTCAAGTTGATATTTCAACAATTTGAGTAGCATCTTGTTTGTGGGGAAGGGAGTACCACCCAAAGCCTCATTCTTTCTGTATTTAGAAACAACCAACCAATTAATTTTATTCTTGCTAGCATAACTATTAGGTTATATATTGCACAAGGCTATCTTGAAGGCCCAGACCCAGCACAACTTCCGAGCTATATAGCGCTCCAGTGTTTTTCAATAAATGGACACAAAACAATAGGATGCTGGGAACAGATTTGGGTGAAGGAAAAGGCTACATCCGCTTAGGAAGTTCATAGGCATGCTGCCACTTAAACATGATGACAATATGCTGGGGCATTAGGAATATTCTCCCCTGTCAACGGGCATAATATCATACTCAATCCTGCAGGCCCAGAATCTGCAATGTCTATTTTTGAATCTCTATATATAGAGAGAAGAAACAGTGCCTTGGCATGGGAAGATACTCAGTATTTTTGGCTCTTTGGCTATTTTCAAGGCTCTTCATCTGGACTTAAAAACCAAGTTAATAGGCGACCGGTTCCCTCTGTCTCCTGCACAGCAGCTATTTTAAGAGGAGATCTATCACCCAAGGACGTCTGTGAGCAGCAGCCTGTTTTCTCTCCTACAGCAGGGGCTGCCCTTGATGGCATCCTCCCTCGCCAGCTCCAGACATCCCTACTGACCCGCATTTCCTCTAATACCTCTAATATGGCTTATTAATTAAACTTTATACTTAGGGCTCTCTCCCTTTCTTTCGCTTTGTGTGTGTGTATGTATATATGTATGTGTGTCATATATGTATGTTATTATGTGTATACATGAGCACACAGGTACCTCTGAAGGCCAGAGATCAACATCATTTTTTACCTCCATCAGTCTTGACACTATTTTTTGATACAAGGCCTCTTACTAAGAATGGAACTCATTGTTTGGACAAAATTATCTGACCAGTAAACTTCAAGATACCCCTGTCTTTCTCTACAACATTGGGGTTATAGGCAAGCTCCAATACACTCAGCTTCTTATGTAGATGCTGAGGGTCAAACACAGGTCTTCAGTTTTGCATGTCAAGGACCTACTGACTGAGCCATCTCCCAGACACTTTATTTCATTAATGATAATGATGATGATGATGATGATGATGATGATGATGATGATGATGATAATAAAATTTGGGCAGTACTCAGCACAAAACCAGTTATATTTAAGGAGATTTGTTGGGTCTTTTTTTTTTTTTGGTTTTGAGGCTTATTTTTTGTTTGGTTTGAGGCAGGGTCTTATTCTATAATGTAGGTTTGCTGGGAACCCATGATTCTCCCTAAGTAGTGGAATTAACAGTTCTGCTCCATTATGCTTCTCTCCAAGTTGGGCCTATTTATTTATTCATTCATTTATTTACTTATTTGCAAGCCTGACCTGGCCAGTATCTCCAGCATTTAATTTAAAATTAAAAATATTTCACTATCTATCAACAGGGCTTCAACTCTGTTCGCTAAGTTCACAGATTGTCAGTCTCTTGTAACTACATGCCAATCATTGCTGGAATAGAACGTGTAAGTGAAGCCAAAAGACAGGAAAGCTCCCAGGCTCCTAGTCTTACCACTCCAATCCAGAAAGCATGGCTTGGTGGTACCTGGGCTTTGTGTTTCGAGGGAATGCCTGAATTCAGAGGACTTGTGTTTATACGGACATCTCATGGAAGAAGACACACTATAGTGTTGGCTTTAGTAGACACAAGCTAGAAATGAATAAAATAAAAGAGTCCCCCCCCCAAATGTAATAATTACCCATTATCCAACTGGGAGCATTAATAGATGTAGTCACCTTGCTGTGGGCACTAACTCAAGATGATCCTCCCCAAGGCCCATTTGTTTCCATCCTGAAGATAGTGAGGCTTAGGGAGAGTGTAATTTCCCTGGTGAAGCCACTCTGCTGTGAGGTATGAATGCCCTCTGCTCAGTGCTTTTGCCTCAGTGTCATGCCCTATGGCTGAAATGCTGCCTGAAATTGACAGTACATTCACAGAGGAATGGACCTCCCCACTGTGTCAGATGTACAAGTAGTACAAGTAGTATTTCCAACTCTAAGTTCTCCCCAAGCATTACGAATTGAGCTTGGCATTGCTTGATCATGTGGGAGATGAAGAGGCCTCATCTATTTCCTAGGGATCTAATGAGCAGCTCTTAGAGAGGGATCTACTGAGCAAAGCTAAGAGATTTGACTTAGATGTGTATAGTGGTTTGTAATGTGAAGATTCCATTGCAGACCTAGGTATCCCAAATACTTCTTTGTGTTTACTTCTGTATCTCATCATCTTGGCATTATGCACAGCATATGGTGGCTTATTGACTGATTGATTTTTAATTATATATATGTATGAGTCTATGCATGAGCTTAGGTGCCCTGACGGCCAAAATAAAAAGGTGATGGATCCCTTAGAAATGGAGTTAGAGCAAGCTGAAAGCTGTATGACATGGGTGCTGGAAACCAAACTATGGTCCTCTGGAAGAACAGTATACACTCTTAATCACTAGCCCATTTCTTTAGTCCTAGTAACTAGTGTTTATGTGTAAATATTTGCCAAATATTTGCAGCAGTTTGTGTGGCCTCTGGTTCTGCATGATTTGAATACACTGAGCCTCAAAGGCTTTGAGAAGTGTCCTGGAACCTGGCACCACATGAAAATGAACTCATAACATTTTTTTTTGGTAAGACAATTGTGTTGTGAAAATGCACACACTTGTGGACAGCAGGTCCTACTCAAGCTTGCTGCCGCTTCCTTGCAGACAGAAGTATTTAATACCCTACCCCAGGACAACTGCAGACTGGCAATGTGGATTCAGCTACCCAAGAGCCGGGGCAAATAAGCATCTCTCAGGTCTTACTGCAAGATGCAAATAAACTGCTGTCTGGAAAGTACAATCAAACACCATCCGCCCACGTTAATGCAGATGGTCAGGAGAGCCAACCTCTTCTTCCCCAGGAACCCGAGAGAGGTGTGATTAACACACAGTGAGCTTGGCAGAAATCACTGTTTCTAACCTAGGGATGTGCCTCTCCCCAGGGCCAGATGATATGTCTGAATCCTTGATGGGATAGCGGAAGGATGGGAGCTGTCCACTGCTCCTTTCTAGCTCTGCACTCATGCCTCTGGAGCTGGCAGATCATCTAAACTGCATTTTGGGGAGAGGGAAGGTATTGCCTGGAGTTCAAGGCAATATACTCTCTCTGATTCCTTGACAAATTGTTTTCCCAAACCACTATTCTCTCCTGTGTGTTGCTCAGAACTACTTTTAGTTGCTAAGCAACCCACAAGTAGCTCTAGACCACAGCATCTCTCAGAGGGGTAGATGTATTATGTGGGGTACCTTCATAGCCTTGTTTTACTCTGGCAGATCCCCTTCCTGAGCTCTAGATTTCCATAATGGAAAAAACATCAGCATGGACCAAGATGAAGGACCTGACCCAGGGGCAGCTTAAGACTTGTGTAGATGGCTGGACTCATCAAATTTCCTCTGAACAATTTCAAAGAAAAAGTCAAAGCAGGGAGCTGAGGAGATGGCTCCCTGTGTAAAGTACTTGCTATGTAAGCTTAAGAACCAGCTGTCAGGTCCCCAGCACCTCTATAAATGTTGGGTGGGTGTGGCAGCCTGTCTATAATCCTACACTGGGGAGGGAGAGGGAGAGGATCCCTAAAGCAAGCTGAATAGCTAGACTAGCCAAATCAAGGAATTCTGGGTTCAAGTGAGAGAACCTGTCTCAATATGTAAGTGATTAGAAAAGACACTGTATATTAATCTCTGGCCTCCACATGCACACATACACATGTATGTGCATGCAAAACACACACACACATACACACAAACATGAACACACACAGATACTATAAATATAAACATGTGCATGGAAAATACAGAAAGGAGGAAAGATACCCAGAAGGTCTTCAGCTAAAACAACATAGACCTTGAGCTTGTGAAGTCTTTTCTTACTACACGCCTGTTGATGACTGGGAAGACAAAGATGGTCCCTGTATTAACTAGGAGGCTGCGTTTGAGAGGCAGCGAATAGGAAGACTAGAGTAAGAAAAAGTAGAGGGGGTGGTGTAAATTGTGCCTCTGCAAGCTTGCTGGATTTAACCAGGTTGGGCTTTCTCATCCAGTCTATAGCTTGAGGGAGTGGGAAAGAGGGAAGAACATCCTTTAGGGAGGGTTTGTTTTCAGCCAGGTGATGAGAAGGCTCTCCATGGTAAGATAGATTTCAGAAAGAATTCCGGGGAATGACAATTTTTTTATAGCTGTACCTTTCTAAAACTTGGCCATTTGAGAGTAGTTTCTGTCTTGGCCTCTGCATCCAGGCAGAGAAATTGGGAGAGAGAAGCAGGGAGTGAGAGTTGGTAGGATCAGGAGTCTGGTGGAGCCAGTGAGACTGCTCATGAGCTGAGGAATTGCATGGGTAGAAGGTGAGGGTCCTTTTGAGGTGTCTGAGAGTTCAGGGCAGGTGCACAGGATCTTCATGATCCACAGATTCTAGGGGGGGGCAGTGGTGGTGAATTTGGAAGTAATGATAGGAAGATGGGAGAAACCAAAATATCGGGTACATCATCCTGGAATAAAGACAACAGTAAGGGTGGACAGGAAAGCTACAGTCCAGTGTCAGTAAATGGATTGGGGATGTGTGCTCCAGGCTGAACCCACAGGCAGACATATAGATTAGTGAAATCTAATTCTATTGCTATGATACTGTGATGGCTATTTTGGTTGCCAACTTGGCTACGTCTGCATTTAACTAAAACCCAAGCATCTGGGTACACCTGTGAGGGATCTTTCTCTGTTTAACTCATTTGAAGTAGGATGACCCACTTTCAATTCAAATCTTTCGAGGTGCGAGTTCCACTTTTAGTTTGGGCCACACCTGATGGTAGCAGCCTATATAAAGGACGTGGAAGAAGGAAGCTTTCACTCCTTGTCTGCTTCACCTCTCTGGCAAGTTTGTCACTGACATTAGAGCCTATGTCTTCGGGATTCTGAGGTATACTGAAGACCTACTGAGATATCTAAGCTTTGTGACCTGAACAACTGCTAGATGCCTGGACCTTGTGTAGATATACAGCCATTGTTGAACTGTCTAGACCACAGCCTATAAGCCATCTAAATAAATCCCCCTGGGTATATATAACAGTATTATACATATATACATATAATTCTGGAAGTTCTATTTCTCTAGAGAACCCTACTACTACAGACATCTAGAAAAAAGCAAGGAAATAGTGCTGGAGCAGCCACTGGGGCATAAAAAAGATTTACAGTTCTTATGGGTTCTGCCTGTCCCTTGTGCGTATTGTTTCTTTTAGATTCTAAGTCTCTCCTTAGCATTTCTTGTTTCTGCTGTTTACTTCACAAAGCAGAAACAAAGCCTTCCTTTACATTTCATAACATTAGACCTTGGAAAGAGATGAGGAGAGACAGGTAGGCTTGGAGCCTCTTTCTGAACCCCAGGTCCAGGAAAGGGGATCTTTGTTCTCCTGAATTGCTTCCTTCAGGTGACCTCATCACTGGTGGCAGCTGCAGGAGTTTCATATCCATCCTACCTACTTTCTTGGTAGGATAAATTCCTACAAAAATCCTATGTGTGACAGTTACGTGTGTCTATCAGGGAGGGAGTAGGTAGGTAGTAAGAGGGTAGGAAGGGAAGGAGGAAGAGGAAGAAAGGGACAGAGAGACAGGTGGGGCCCAGAGGTTTGTTTGGTTTTGACAGGGTCTCTCATTGAACCTGTATTTTAATAATTCTTCTAGACTGGCAGGCTGGTAAGCCCCAGAAATACCCCCATCTCTCACCAACACTGAGATGAGAGATGCTTGTTGCTAACCCCAGCCATTTCTGACCTGGGTTCTGAGAAAACTAAGTATAGTCATCATGTTTGTGTGACAAGCACTTTAATAACCAAGCCATTTTCCAAGATAGGAAGAACATTTCTAAGTACTGACAAAGAAATCAAGCCTTGGTCTCTAAGCCATTGGGATTCAGGCTCATATAGACCAAGCTTCCCTTCTAGGATGCCAACTGACAGAAATGGGTACCAGTGTCCGCCCTGAGCTATCTAGTGAGAACTGTTGGGAGACAGAACCCAATTTAGAAGTTTCCTTAAAAAACTTTCAGTCAGTCCTTTAGTATTTAAAGGAGGAAGTATTCAAGAGAGGCATACTTGAGTGACTGCTTAAACAGGAACATTTTCCTCATGAAAAAATGAAAAAAAAAAAAAAGCCCTCTTCTCCTTGGGTTTGCCAACATCACCAAAATGAGTCCTTTAGGAGGTTGGCTGCTCATTCTTCTTCTATTTATTATTTCAAAGAGTTGACTTATTTTCACAATGTGCTGTTAGACTTTGTTTTTTCCCCATACATCCCAGCTAACTTCATATGTTGATATGCCATGGGGAAGAGCGCTCGGATCTATCTTTTCATAGGGATTCTCAAACTTTAGGATCTCATTTAAAAATAGACATTCCTGTGTAAGCAAGATGGCTCAGTGGGTAAGTGCTTGCCCTCAAGCATAAGGACTTAGAAGAATAAACTCTACAAGGTAATCATCTGACTCAAACAGGTGTGAAATGGCAACTATCTCCCCTCACTGCCCCTGCCAAACTTGTAATATAGACACAACAGTAACTGACAGTGTTTAGAAAAATGTTTACTCTTGAATTCTCCCAAGAGATTCTGATTATAATATAAGCTCCAGGAATCTGATTGGGATGGGGAGAAGGTTGAAAATTCTTCAAGGTACCCTCTAGAAAAAAATGTGGTTGTGTTTCATAAGAATGGACTGCATCAACCAGTTTTGGGTCCTTGGTTTTTTCATGAGAACTTCCTTGTTGGATTTCATGCAGCTCTGAGTGGGCCAGTAACCTTGCCATCTTGGAAGGAATCAGATACGAATTCCTGTGATGTGCTGACCAAATAAAACAGGAACAATTTCCCTTTCCTCTTTTTCTTACTTTGAACTCAGCCACCTTACTTTCCACCTTTCTCTGTCCTCTTGACCACCATAAGCCATGCAAAACAGAAATGGACCAAAAATGCATTTTCTTTTACAAACAACTTTTTTTTTTCTACTGCTGCTCTTCCAGCCCCGTATCAGCCAAACCTTGCTGGGGAGTGATTGCATTGTTTGGATTTTTCCTTGTGAAGCATTTATCCCCAGCCACACTCTAGTACACAAGGACCTTGCTGAGCATCTCTCAAGGATGCGAGCGGGAGCTTTAACAATGCTCAAACACACCCAGTGTGCTCTGTAACTTCTCTCCCACTGGTGAAGGATGTCCTTACCGGCTCATAGTTGAGAGCCACTGAAATGTGCTTGTTATCAAGGACACAGCAGTTCTAATCAGATTCTTTCATTATGAGCCGTAGGTTAGTATATTTATCTACCCATCCACCCAACCACTTGCCCATTCACATGCCCACAAACCCATCTCTGAATTAACCCTCACATTTATCCATGTACTCTCTATTCACCTCTTTACCATGCACTTATGCATTCATCCACCTGACTATGCATCTGTCTGTCCATCATTTTTCCATCTACCCATCTACCCATTAATCTATCCACCAAGTATCAGTTAGTGGATGCCTATTGATGTTGCAAATTAAACCAATATGCATATATTAAACATCTCTACTCTCTAGGAAGGTCCCCATGGATTGGTGAGAAGGTGTGTATAAACAAACAATGTGCACTGACATTGTCTAAGCAGAGCACCAGAGAAATATATACTGAATCAAATGAAATATGAAAGTCATTCTCATTACCTGAAGCTTCTATGATAGTGTAGACCTCTCTTAAAATTAAGTTCATTTTGTGTCTGAGTTACCTCACTCAGAATGGTTATTTCCCACCCTATCCATTTGCCTATAAATTTAACAATTTCATTTGTCTTTACAACTGAGTGATAGTTCATTGGCTGTCCTGTACCATATTTTCATTGTCCATTTATCTATTGATGGACATCTACTCCCCTTCCATTTCTTGACTACTGTGAATATAGCAGCAGTGGATATGAATATACAAGAATTGCTATAGTAGGATCTAAAGTCTTTAGGAAATGTGCCCCAAAGTGGTATAGCTGGTTCATATGGTAGATTTATTTCTAGCTTGTAGAGGAACCTCCACACTGATTTCCACAGTGGCTGTATCAGTTTTCGCTTCCACTAGCAGTGACCAAGTGTTTTCCTTTCCCCATAGACATATCAGAATTTGTGTCTTTAAAAAAAAAGTCATAGCAATTCTGAGTGTTATAAGATGAAACCTCTAACTTAAATTTACATTTTCATGTGGGCTAAGGATGTTGGACATTAAAAAATATGTATATTTCTCAGCCCCTTATATTTTATTTTTAGAATTTTGCTTAATTCCCTGTCCCATTTTTTAAATTGAATTGTTTGTTTTCTTGGTATTTGGTTTCTCAGTTCTTTGTGTATTGTATATACTAACCTTCTGTCCATGTATAGTTGGCAAAGATCAGTTCCCATTCTGTAGGTTGCATCTTCACTGAAAATGTGTCATCTATATCACATCCTCCCCTGAGGCTCAGGGATCATTTCAGGGGAGGAGGCAGAAAGATTATAAGAACTAGAAGGGGCAGATATCTGTAGTGAAATAGTATTTTTTGAACATGCTAGGACCATTGTACACATGAACTCATAGCCACTGTGACAGCATGAAGAAGACCTGCCTATGGTCAAGTCAACCAGGATCCCAGAATGGACACTAGAGGCTCTAATGATGCCACATCCCTTGCTTAGATGCTGTTGACCATTAATGGCTTCTTATGGGAGGGAGCATAAGTTTTCTTCAGGATGAACCTCTGAAAAGCTACCCATGTTCCCACAGATGGTCTGACATCCAATGTATATACAAGCAGCACTATGTGAAATCAGTGGGTTTAACAAAAAGGGCAAACAGATATTATGAAGCTGAGAGGGGAAAATGATGAGTGTGACAAAGGAAGAATTGGAGGACAGGAAACTGGAGAAGATTTGATTGAAGCGCATTTCATGCATATAAGAAAGAAGTTCTCAATAAACATAAGGAAAACCAGGTTCTGTTCCTTACCTATGTCAATTCACTTCAGCAATTTGTCAACCCCCCAAGGGCAGCTTTCTTCCTGCTCTCTAGACCCAGCCCAGCACCTGGCACATTACAGTCACTGAGGGCTCTTTCAACCACTGTTCCAGGCAGAAGACACAATAGAAAGCTACAGAGGTAGACTGTGATGCAGAGACTGAAAGGAAGTTGTAGGGATGGCAAGTTAAATGTAGGTTAATACAAGTATCTTGTTAAAAGTGATGGTTCTCATATGACTTGAAGAGCCATGCCTTATCACAACAGTCTCACTCTGCTAAGGCAGAACCTTCTAGGTCATGTCTGGGATTACTCATGATGCAGAGAAAAGGAAAAGAATACTGAATGATCTCCTACCTGGAGCGACAGAAGCTGGGAGGCGCATTTCAAGTAAATGAGAATAAGGGAGTGGAAGGCAGGGATAATGAGTTCCTGATGGTGTTCTCTCTCCTTTCAGGGGTTTGCAGGGTGTCATGGAGAGGCTGCCAGCTGTTGTGTTTATGTAGAAAAAATTTCACACACCTGTGTGAAGCTGGGACTTTGATACCACAGCTTCACCATCATGATGTTCAATACCAACTGAAACGGTAGCAGCACAGAAGCAAGGACTAGGCATGAAGTACAGTCATAGTGTGCCTCCATCCCTAACACCAAAACCAACAAATCAAAATTGACATGAAAAGAATTTAGCCAATGAAAGGTAGAGACCAGGGAGGTCCGTGGCATTAAAAGGACTAGCATCATTTTGTATTTGGTCAACATAGTATTTAATTCACATCCTCCTTTGACATAAACTTCATGTGGTAGAGTACCCTGGTCTCTAATAGAGAATCTTAGACAGAGTGAGTGCTTAAAAATGTGCATAGTTTCTTCACTGCTCGTCAAGACTTTAAAATTTGGGAAATTTGGTGCTGGAGAGATGTCTCAAATTCTAAGAGGGCACCGGGCTCTGGCAGTAGGCCCAAGTATGGTTTCCAGTAGCCACATCAGACAGTGCAATATCAGCTGTGGCTCTAGCTTCGGGGCTCTAGCTTCTTGTCTGCACCCACACAAACATCCTAATGCACACATTCACACACACACACACACACACACACACACAGAGAGAGAGAGAGAGAGATTGATTATAAATACATATTTTATGCACTTTGGTTTCAATCATTATTTGTTTTTTAAAATGATATGGTCTAAGGGTTAAAAAAAAATCTTGTGCATGAGACACCTCAAAAAGAAAGGACAAGGGCTTTGGGATACTGTTTTCAAGGACTCTGAGCCTCTGGCTTCCCTCTACCATGAAGAAGGAACAGAACTCTGTGGGACTGTGGCTAACTGCTTAAGCTTGCAGGGCCTCAGTTTCCTTGTTTGTAAAGTGGGTGAAAACGTGCAATTTATTGGCCTACTGCTGTAGTCAGTTATGTCCGCTAGGCAGTGGAATGGATTTCTCATACCATCTATTGTATGGACAGCCAGGTATAATCATCACAGGTACTGCTCCAAATCATGCTGAATTACAATAAGGGGCAAAGACAAACCAAAGAGGCAGATGAAGTAAGCTTATGAGTGCAGAAGTTGTTCTTAGTGATGCAGAGCATTCCAGAAAGCAGCCTAACTGTGGGTTAAAGTGTTGTGTTTGTATTTCCCCAACCATTGCCAAGACAGAAAGGGTTCCAGAGCACTTCTAACACACAGGCCTCTAAGTAAGGTTAGGTATTTTCCTCTCCTGCTATACTCCCCACCCCAGTCCTGTGTGCTCCAGCCTCTTCCTCTAACAAATGTATCACTGCCCTTTGTTAATTTAATTAAACTAAGTCCGGAAAACAGAAAATGCAAGCCACATTCTTTTTATCCAGGAGAAAAACTTTGAAAACCGCCTGGTGCACCAGATTGCAGACTGTTAAAACCCATTCATTAAAAGTTCATGGTCGGTTGGACTCCCTTTCCTTCTAGCATCATGTTACGTTACGTTTCCCTGTCTATGTTTATGTGACAGATTGTCTAACAGATTTCTAGTACAGTATGGTTGCATGGTCTGCCAGGAAGGCCTTGTTTGGAGCCCATGGCCGTGAGGGAAGTGGATTTAGAAATGTCAGCTTGCTATCTACTGGATAATTTAGTAATAATGGCTTAACAGATCCCTCAAGACGAACAATTAGATACCTGTTTCAAGTTAATTGGACTGTGTAGAAATGGGAGCTCTATGGATGATATGTTATGAAAATTTGGTAGGCGTTGAATGGACTGACAGAACATTCGGAAAGCTAGCAATGACATTCAATCATTTTAACGGGTTAGCTCTTGCTGCCAGGACGGTTGGCCGCACTTGTCTGTCTGTGCACAAGTGCCCATTTTAGACCTTGTGCTAATTCTGTGTACAGCTATATGAATAGGCACGCATATTGTATATCTCTGTGTGCATGAAGAAGTCACATATTTATTTATACTAAAAGTTTGCTGATAATGAGCGTTTAAAAAAGAGAGAGAATTCATAATCCAGATTTTGAAATCAGCCTCTCTGCTCCCCTCAATGCCGCTGAAAGAGTTATGGGAAGGCTTTTATTTTTAGCACTCAGTAAATTAAACCTTGTATTCATCATCCTGAAAGACGACGGCAAAGGAGGAACATCCGTTCTTTTTAATTTAAGGCAGGGGAAAGGCAGCCATCCAGTCAGCATCAACCTGGGTGTGGAGACTGGCTTAGACAAGTGTAGCACAGGGCTGCTGCCAGCCAGGGCTAACTGATTCTGTGTCACAACTAACAGAAGCAATCTTAGTAGAACAGGCACTCTCCTCTGTCCTTCTCTCCCTCCCTCTTCCCTTCCTTATTTCTGAAAACTTTTAACAGTAGTTTCAATGTTATTTTGTTCTAACTCCTCTCTCTGTCTCTATCTCTGTCTCTGTCAGCTCTCTGTCTGCATACATGCATGTGCACACATATGTACATGTGAACTAGTCTGTATAGTAGGGCTTGCCCATATAGGCCTGTGGGGCCAGTTTTTGACATTAAGTAACTTCCTTAATTGCTCCTGATCTGTAGAGTCCATAAGCCAACATCAGGAATCCATCCTTAGGTGCCATTCATCTTTTTAAAAGAATAATTAATTAATTTAGATTTTTTTTATTATTTTGTTTTCTGAGGCACAGTTTCTCACTGGCCTGGAGTTTCCCAAGTAGTCTAGGCTGGTTGGCCAGGAGCCCAAGGAATATGTCTGACTCCACAGCCCAGAACTAAATTACAAGTTTGTATCATCACATCTAGCTTTTGCATGTGGATTCTGGGCATCAGATTCAGGAACTCAGGTCTTCATGCTCACAAGGCAAGCGTTCTACTTACTAAGCTCTCTCCCCATCCCTACCCTCCAGCAACCAAGTGCTGGTTTGTTGTTGTTCTTCTTCAAAGCTGACTTGGACTTCAGCATCTCCAGTGGCAGAGAGCCGGTGGCATGGACTCAAAGCTGCCCTGCGGGTCCTCAGCCACACAACAACAGACATACCCAGAGCACAAGCTTATCCTGTGGAAATTCTGAAGATTGTTTTTTTTTTCCTCCCTCTACCACTGTACCCTATTAAATATTTCCCGAATGAGAAGTACATTTGTAGCCTCTATTTTCATCCCAGTTCTATAGAACATATTTCATTATTGAGTTGAGAGAAAGCAGCCATTTGCAGGCATTTTAAATTTGATCACAAGTTAATGAGAAAAGGAGAGAAAAAGACATTTTCATAAACTAATTTCAGCAGATATGTAGATGATTTTATAAGAAGCTACGCCGATAAAAAATAGGGAGTGAGGTTGGGGCAGAGAGAGGCACATCCTTGTATTTTCTGAACTGTCAGTAGATAGATTACACAGGTTTGAATCTGGAATGTGGAGAGCCTTTGGAACCCTTTACTACTAACTTAGAAAGAAAGGAAGGGGTTCAGGCTAGGACAGATCAAATGCAGCTCCTAAACTAGAAGTGTTTGGGGCTGGGGAGGTGGTTATGTTGCACAAACATGAAGAACAGAGTTTGAATCCTCAGTCCCCACATAACTGCTGGAGAGACATGTCGGCTCACCTGCACTCCCAGAATACAGGAGGTAGAGATGGGATCCCTGGAGTAGGTGCTTAGCCAGGCTATCAAGTTCCGTGAGCTCCTAGTTCCACTGAGGGCCAGACTACACTCTATAAGGAAAAAAGCGAAAAAGAAGGAAGACAATGCACATACACATTCACAAACATACACACCTACACACACATGCATGTACACCATACACAGGCTCATGCACTTAACACAGGTACACACAAATACTTAATCTTTAAAAGTCCCTCTGATTCTCTAGATACTTCCTATGTATGATATGATGACTCCAGAATTAAATCATACCATCACCTTCCCCTTCGGAGGGAAATTGAACCCATCACCTGTGTCTACACTTCTTGACTTCTGTGGGATCTCTGGATGCTGCAGAGTCATGAAAGAAGTGGATGCTGAGGGAATTGCTGTGGTCTTGTTTCAGAGTAGAACACTCTGGGCTGTGGATTTCTTTGGAAGGCAGGCATCTGACAAGGAGTTGCCAGAGATGCTGCAAAAATATTTGTTTTCTGTTGATGGCAGCTCCGGGCTGACTGGTTTTATTTTCCTATAAACAGCTGCTTCCTTTCGGTGAGCTGAGCTGGAGGATTTAATTCCGGCTTGTCATGGCACACGGTATTCAGTGGCACATGGTATTCAGTGGCACATGGAGATGGTGGTGTGGGAAGGAAAAGGCTTGCTGTCTTCTGCTGCCCAGTATCAATGCTGGATTCAATAGCTAGTGTAGAACTCCAGCATGCCCTTCAACAGGGATTTTACATTTTTTTAAAACTCAGCATGCTGGGAAGAATATGTATATGGCTGTAGTATTTCATTAATGACAAGTAAAGACCACTATCAGGTTCTGCTAATAAAGGTGGCTTGTCCTGGATGCCCCTAAATCAGTAAGACTGTGCCCTGGAATGTAGAACACAGGGGGACTTTGAGGAAGGTTTGTTTCCATCACTACCTTGAAACAGTCTAGACCTCAAGACTAGATGCCAATACCTGGCCATCAGAGTCATCATTTCCCTTCTGTTTCTATTAGACTGTAGTTTGTACCACCAGGAGCTACACCAACTTTAGTCCTTGTGAAAGGGCAAGATGGGTAGTGTAGCCTTTCAGGATGGCCAGCACAGCAACCATAAGCACAGACTTCACTGTCTTAGTGCCTGGGTCCTTGTACCTGCTCCACTTCTTGGCTATGGGAGTTTTTCCTGACTGCCAGACAATATTATTTCTTGCCTGTCACATAAGAGGAGAGACAGTGCGCACCACAAGCTTAGGAACTAATACACGCAACACTGTAGCTTCATACCTGGATGGAATCATCCAGCAAGCACACCTGCCCTGCTTGCTAATAAGGAAAGACCATCTTTTGTTTTACCCTCAAGAAATAACTGGTTTTGAACCCTTGGCTAATAATACATGTATTTTCTGGTTAGCTTTAACTGTTAACTTGACACAGCCTAGAATCACCTGAGAGGACTCAGTTGAGGAACTACCTAGATAAGATTGATCTGTGGAAATTTCCTGTGGGTATTGGCTTGGTTATTGATTCAAAAGAGCCTAGATTACTGTGAGTGGCACCGTCACTAGGCAAGTGGTCCTGGGCTATATAAGAAAGCTTGCTGAGCATGAGCTAGAGTGTGAGACAGTAAGCAAGCAGTGTTTGTCCATGGTTAATGCTTCAGGTTCTTGCCTTGATTTCCTTCAGTGATGGACTATGACCTGGAAGTATAAGTCAGATAAATCCTCCCCTTTCCTAAAGAGTTTTATATCAATATTTCATCATATTCTGTCATAGCAAGAGAATGGAAACCTAGTAAAATGTGTCTGAATGATGTTCCTTCAACCCCTATGGTCAAGAAACCCAGGATGAAATTCTCATTATGGCACATCAAACCTTGGAGACTTTGTAACTAGTAGTTTTGAGCTGTGCATTCTTGGATTCAGCCTGTTCCCATTCCTATTGCTACTGTTTTTATATTATTTACTTTTGTCATCTATTAAGAAAATAAATAAGGTTGGAAGGAAGGGGAGGAGGTCCTCCCCTGTTGGTGGACTTGGAGGGGGTGGGGAGGAGGGAGATGAAGGAGGAGTGGGAGGGTGGGAGGGAATGAGGGAGGAGGCTACGCCTGGGATGCAAAGTACCTAACCTGTGATTGATATAAAAATAAATAAATTAAAAAAAGAAAATAAATAAATCTATTTTATTGTACTGTATCTGTCAATATGAACCAATTTAATCCTTTCTGAATATATACATATATATCCAGAATATACATATATATGTATATATATGCATATATGTATTCCTTGAATATTGATTTGTCTTACTCTTTATATTCTTTCACAGCAAGGGCCACAAACTCAAGTATCCAAGGAGCTAATACTAATGAGAAAAAAAAAATGGCTTCTTTGAAGATGGTGTGGAATTGCGGGAAAGGCTTCACACAGCATATTTGTCGTTCTGCTTTCTTCTTCCCACATTTACCCACTCTCCTGCTCACTCTTCTCTACTCACAAATTCAGCCCCGGAGTACCTGCTTGCAACTTTGCAAACATCCTTTCTATTCTTATTCATTTCCATTATGGGTCAAGTTGGACTAATAAAGGAACACTCCATACCAACTGGGTTCTTTTAGACAACTATAGACAGCTAAAGGTTGCAGGGGAAGGAGAGACCAGACTCCTCAGTGGTGTAGACAGTGTTACATTGCCACACTTAAGCAACCCCCATCCATGCTTATGTAAGCAATCCTAATGAAATCCAGAGGCAGGCATGCACACGTGCACACATGCTCACACACAGACACTCACTCACTCATACACATGTAAGGACAGGAGAGCAGGAGGAGTACTTGGGAAGAAAGAAAGTTCATATGACAGAAAAATGCATGAGAGAAAATAATTTGGGTACTAGATAAAATATTATATATTTATTTAGGAAATCAGAAATGAATAAATAAATAACACTTAGCACCAACAGTATGTTCTGAAATAGCCTAAACTGATGTTTCATAGAAATCATCTATGAGCGTAGATAATAATTAGCAACAGTAATGGTCACTGACATTTATGGAACACCAGTAATGCTCTGATTAATGATTTTGCTTGTTTGATGTGATTTTTCTTACTTTAAACCCCAGGCATTGGGTCTCCTTTTATTGCCATTTAGCCCTTGAGGATAGGGACGCTCAGGGAGATGAGTCCCCTGAGTGCTTATAGGCTTCAACTCTCTGGGCCTCACCTGACTACAAAAGAGATTGAGGTCCTGTTTTGGTAGGTGTGCCCAGCTTCCCCTAGAGTGACTCTAGGGTCCTTCAGCCTTCGTACTGTTCAGTTTTCAAGACTCAGCTTAGGAGTATCATATGTTCTAGAAGCTTTCCTGAACACATGTGGCTGGGTTAGGAACCCCTTGCGTAAATCTTGGCTCCTCACACCACAGAAGGCACACATGCACTCATGCAGTGTTGGGCTCAGTCTTAGGGCTTTGAGCTCTCCTTACATCCTTCCTTGACTCCAGAGCACTCTTTTTCCTTCACTCTCCCTCCCTTTATCTCTGTGTGTGTGTGCTTCTGAGTGTGTATGGAAGGACACATACAAAGGTTGCAGAACAACCTCGGGTTTGTCGTTGACCACCTTCTACTTTGTTGGATACAGGGTCTCTCATCTTCTGCTCTGTTCAGCAAGCTAAGCCACCCTGAGCCTCTGCTTCCCATTAAGAGTGGTAGGATTACAAACATGTACTATCACATTTTCCTCATCCATTCTTCAGTTGGGAGACATCTAGGCTGTTTCCAGTTTCTGACCATTATCAATAAATTTGCTATGAACATAGTTGAACAAATGTCCTTGTGGTATGGTGGAGCATCTTTTGGGTATATGCTCAGGAGTAGTATAGCTGGGTCTTGAGGTAAATCTATTCCCAATTTTTTAAGAAACCTCCAGATTGTGGAATACTACTCAGCTTTTAAAAATGAAGAAACCATGCAACTTGCAGGCAAATGGTTGGAACTAGAAGAGATCATCCTGAGTGAGGTAACACACACCTAGAAAGATATGTATGGTATGTACTCATTTATAAGTGGATATTAACCACAAAGTACAGGATAACCATGCTACAATCTATAGACCCAAAGAGGCCAAGGAGGACCCAAGGGAAGATGCTGAATCTCTCTCAAACCAGGAAATAAAATAGCCATCTGAAGTAGATGGAGGGAGGGAACTGGGTGGGAGAGTGAGTGAGGAGGGTGATAGGATGTGGATCAGGTGTGAGGTGAGTAGGGATGGGGATCATCTCTGGGAAGCTAACTGAGACTTCCAGAGCTGGGAGTTAAGGACCCTGAAGTGGCCACCTCCTGCAGCCAGGTGGGACTTTTAGTAGAGGGAGGGGGACTCCATTCATAAAACCTTAGACCTGAAATTTGCCTTGCCTACAAGAAGTATAGGGGTAAAGATGGAGCAGAGATTGAAGAAATGGCAAACCAATGACTGGCCCAACTTGAGATCCACCTAATGGGAGGGAGCCAACCCCTGTCACTATTAACGATACTCTGCTTTGATTGCAGACAGGACCCTAGCATATCTGTCTTCTGAGAGGCTTCATCCAGCAGCTGATAGAAGTAGATCAGACACAGTCAAACAATAGGCTAAGTTCAGTGACTTCTGTGGAAGAATGGGAGGAAGGAGAGAGGGATCTGAAAAGGTCAAGGGCACCCAAAGAAAACCTACAGAGTCAACTGACCTGAGCCCATGGGGGCTCACAGAGATGGAACCACCAACCAAAGATCATGCATGGACTGGACCTAGACACCCTATACATATGTAGCAGATGTGCAGAGTGGTCAACATGTGGGTTTCCAAACAATGGAGTAAGAGTTGTCTCTGACTCTGTTGTCTGCCCACTGCCTTATCAGCTCCAGTGAGAGAGGATGCACTTAGTCCTACTGTGACTTTAGGTGGCTGGGTGGATTGATACCCATTGGAAGCCTTCTCTGAGAAAAAGGAGGGAGCACAGGGTAGGGGGGGAGACCTGAGGACTGGAGTTGGAGGAGAGGAGAAACAAACAAAATGTGCTCCGAGTCTGGCTCTACCAAGGTTTCAGAGATTCAGTGCAAGGTCTTCTTGCCTTTGCAGCAAGTGCCTTGCCCACTGAGCATCTCCCCAGCCTCTGTTTTTATAAGAAATAACTCCTGGGATAAAGAAAAGTCTGTCTAGGAAACATATTTCAGGCACCTAAAGAGGAAAGCAAAAGTGGAGTCTTAAGTGCAGGTGGCTCAAAGCTTAGCCTCCCCAGTCAGATTGCTTCAGTGTGGCTTCTTATTCTCTCCCTCCTCAGCTGTGTGATCTTGGGCAATAAAAAAGCCCTTCAGGAAATGCTGGGGATAGAACTGAGAACCTTGTGCATGCTGGTTCTTGCTCTACCACTGAGCTACACTTCTTGGCCCCTAGGCTCTCCGTGCCTTGATGCTATTTGAGAGATGGGGGGTGGGGCGGATCATTAGACCCTGAAGGTTACTAAGAAAACATGAGATAATCAGAAAGCTCTCTGCCTGGACCTGCAGGTGACAATTCCATGCTTGCTTTCATTCTCCATGACTGTCATAACTTGCAATGTGTAGTAGTTGCCTTTCTCGTTGTTGTGATGAAATGCCTGGCAAAAATGGTTAATAGAGGACAGATACATTTTGGCTCATGGTTTGAGGGTGAAAGCAGTAATACGAGGCAGGTGTCACATTGTATTCACAGTGAGGATGCAAGGAGAGGAAGAGATGACGATGCTCTTGGCTTTCTCCTTTTCATCCAGCTCAGGGCCCCAGCCCCTGGAATGGTGCTGCCCACATTGACCTTGTATCTTCCCATGTCAGCTAAGCTACCCTAAAAGCTCCAACATACAGATACCCTGAGGTGTGTATCCCAGGTGATTCTAGATCCTATCAAGCTGACAGTCAGCATATTGCTTTTCATGAGAATAATCACGGACAATTGTAATGCTTCCCTGAGTCCTAATTTCTCCATCTCTTTCCGTGGGTACTTATTGCACACACACCTGGTTTAAATGGGACACAGAGAATTAACCAAGTCCTGATTTTCTAGAATGAGTTACTTCCACCTCACTAAATTATGGCAGCCTTATGTGTCTAGTCACATTTATTTAAGAGGTGAGTGCCTTGGTTGGATCTCTAAAGTGTTTAAAAACGGCAGGAGCCTGCCATATTGGTTAGAAGATGGAAATGAGTTTCTTTGAGCCGCCTTAGCCTGGTGTGATCATTGGAAAATTCCTGTTACAGAGACCGGAAGGCTGGAACTCTAAGGTCATGGAGTTGTCAGAGTTGGGCTGGTTTCTTCTGAGGCCTCTGTCTTGGCTCACAGATGGCCTCCTTATTTGTGTGTATTTACCTGCTTGTAGATCTGTGCATCTTTTTGTGTTGTGTATTTATGGTGTGTTTGTGTGTGTGTGTGTGTGTGTGTGTGTGAGAGAGAGAGAGACAGACAGACAGACACAGAGAGAGAGCATACTAAAAAAGAAGACTAAGAATGTCGTGGTGTATATGTAGAGGTTAGGGGACACTCTTGGGTGTGCTGGCTAGTTTTGTGCCAACTTTACACAGGCTACAGTCTTTTGAGAAGAGGAAATCTCAGTTGAGAAAATGCTCCCACCAGACTGACCACAGAATGTTATGTAGCCCAAGCTGGCCTCAAACTTGTTATTTAGCAGAATATGACACCTGATCCTCCTATCTCTACTCTCCAAGTGCTGAGATTGTAGGTGTGGTCTGGCATATCCCAGTTTATGAGGTACTGGGGGATCAAACCTAGGCTCAGTGCATTCAAGGCAAGTGCTCTACCAGCCAAGGCACATACCCTGTCCCCCTTTGCTTTCCATCTTCCATTCTACTCTTTGCCTTCATTTCTTCTCCTTCAAAGCTACCTTCCAATTCCCATCCCATGAGCTCTTCTAGATGATATTTTGAAAGAGAAAGGAGAGAGTTATCCCATGAGGAATCTTCATTCTCACAGGAGCTTGGAAGCCTCAGACTATTCCAACATCCGCAGAGATGGAAGGAGAGAGAGAGAAAAAGCATACCCTGTGGGAGCTGGTTATGGAAGGTGGCCAAGGTGTGGCCTTTGCACTGTCCCTTCGCCTCTGTGAGTGACAAGCGAGTATGGAAGCAGCACCTGTCTCTCAAGGGCAGTGGTTGTGTGAATGTGGTGATTAATCATACCAACGCTGCTGTCAGGTTTGCTGCAGCACACTGTTGTGCTCTCAATCTCCTCCAGCAATATTTCTGAAAGACAGTCCGCTAGCAGGCTCCTCACGTGAACAGGGAATGCAGCATCATGATGTGCGAGGACTTTTCCACCAAACATTAGCTCTCCCAACATCTCACATTCCAGGGCACTCGTGGGGGTGAAAGCCTGGGGGTGAACAATGTCTTTTTCTCTTGGTGGTCCCCCTGATGCCACTCCTACTTCTCAAGAAGATCTGAGTTGACTTACAATAAAATAATCTATCCTACAAACAACTTTGATGATTAACAAAGGAGAAACTGTGGGCTTTTGTAGGAAAGAAGAGGATAGTTGATAAAAACAATGTGACAAAATGTAAAGATTTTATGTGTTCAAGTAAATTCAGACTCTGGATAAAATTAACCACTGGGTTGGAGCAAAGATATTATATGTAAGATTTTTCTACATATAACGGGGAGATAACTCAGTAGTTAATAGATCTTGCTGCTGTTTTAGAGACCCAGGGTCAGTTCCTGCCACCCATGTCAGGAGGCTCAGCATACTTGTAACTCCAGTCCTAGGGGGCTCTGATTTTGTTTTCTGGTCTGCATAGAACCTGTGTTTATGTGCCCACCCGCCTTCAGTCACTCATGTATACATGTAAGTCAAAACAAATCTTAAAAATAAATTCTGATAGAAGTAGAGCAAGGGAAGAGAATATGGAAGGAAAGAAAGAAGGGTGGAAAGTGGGAGAGGAGGAAGGAAGAGAGTGATTGAGCCCAATGGAGGAAAGACAGAAGGAGGGAAGGAAGGATGACAGAGGGAGGGAAGTGGGGCAAAGAAAGGAAAATAAAAGTGAGGAAGAGGGGGAAGAAGGAAAGGAGAGGAGGGAGAGAAGAGTACAAGGGAAAGAAAGGAAAGAGGGAAGAGAAGGAGGGAGGCATGCATTTGTCTTCAGCTGTGCCCTGTATTCCTTCAGAGATTATTTATCAGCACCTGCTCTGTTTGGGATGCTGATAGATGCTGAGTGGGTGAAGGGACATCAGCAGTCAAGATATGAGGAGGCCCCGGGTCCTTCATGCAGAGGAAACAGCTTGTGCAAAGGCCTGGAACTGAACAGGAAGTGGGCCCTTTCTCAGGAGCAGCTGAATAACGGTGCGTGAGCACATATCCACCTATTTGAGCATATCAAAGATGATCGAAGAAAGCCGTGGCCAATGAACCTGGGAAGACGGAGCTTCATATAACTTAGTGCTCTGTAAAGTCAAGTTAAGGAGTTTGGCTGTCACTTTAGGGACGATTGGGGACTATTGAAGTGGATCCAATTTTCTATTTAGAAAGATAACTCTGCCTGCGGTGTGAAGAAATGATTGCAAGGGACAGAGCAGGGGGAAAGTGACGTCATCTCTAGGGCCGACCCAGGGGAAAGATGGTGGGAGTGAGGGGTGTGTGATGGCTATGTTAGGGCAAGGAACGGAGAGGGCTATATTATGTGTGAAGTGGGAGGACCAAGTCAATCTCCAATTAACTGCGGAAAAAAAAAAGTGAAAGAGGATGCAAGGTGAATTCTCGTTTCCTTCTGGAACTTTCTCATGAGATACACACGCCTCTTAATAAGATGGGGGGAACTGGGAAAGAATAGCATTGATCTTAGGGAGCAGATGGCAAATCGGGTGCCAAGTATGATATCCGAGGTTTTTGGAGGGCAGTAGGCCTTGTGTAGATATTAGGCAGGAGTCATTGACACTGACATTCAGAAGGGAACTGGAGTCAGTGACCAAGTTAAATTCACTGGCCTGTAGGTGAGTCTTCATAGTGGGAATTACTGTGGATCTTTAGGGGGAGTCTGAAGAGGGATAAGGACAGAGAACCCCAGGACTCTTTGGGTCCCAACACTGAGATGTGTCTCTCCTGCAATAAAATCACAAAAGTCTTGGAGGAGGCAGGCAGAGATATCAGAAAAACAGCACACAAGGCATGTTGGTGGAAGAAACCACTCTACAGCAGAAGGGGCGTGGGGCTACAGTGCTCGTGGCAGTGGAAGCCATGACAGTCCTCTCTAGAACACTCGTAGTGAAAGAAGACAGGAGCCCAGGACGACTCTCTAGGGTCTGTCATGATTTGCAAGATGCCTGAGCTTTCTGGAAGTCTGCCTGAACTCCATTGGTTTGGTGTAGCACTGGACCACCACCACCTCACACATTTCTTCTCCGGGCCTATTACTCTAACTGTAATATCTGCGCACTTGTTTCAGCACAGATCTGCAGTGCCCTAGGGGTCAGAATGCTGTCCAGGGTATTTGTAGCCCTCCCTATTAAGGTTCTATGTTCTGCACATAGTTGGGGTCTTAGAAAAGATTGCTTCCCTGAGCAGAGTAGAGGCTGGGGTCCGGTCTGACAAACAATGCTGTGAACACCAATCGTTTGCTGACCTTCATTGTTGATTTTGCTTTAATGAACAGAAAGAAATTAATCCATTGCTGTGTGAAACTTAAGAGTTACAAGCAAAGCCATAAACCTTGTGCCTTAAGAAAGGAAAAATGAGTCAGTTTCTCCCTGGCAGTTCAGTTCAGACTGCTGTGTTCTCAAGATAACTTCACTATACAGTATCACTTTGCTTGCTGCCTCTGACTCTCTGATCTACTGTCTGTCAAAGGAAGGTGCTGAAGTTCTGGTTGATGCAGGAGGAGCAAGCAAGGCTTGTTCCTACCAGTCCTATCCAAGCATGGCACCAGGATGTGAGCTAAGTAGGTTAGCAATTATTCTTTCATCTTTATCTTGTGAACACCTTTGGCCGGGAGGATACAGAGGCACCGGATACTGGCCACTGCTATTTCAGACAAAAATAATAATAATAATAGACTGGGGAGAAGGTTCAGTGAATAAAGAATCATCCGTGCAAGCTTAAGGATCAGAATTAGGTCCCTAGAACCCACGTAAAAGATAGATGTGGTAGAATGCACTGATAGTGACAGGGGTACTGAGTGGACATGGGAGGAGGGTCCTTTAGGGTTCACTAGCCACCCATTAACACAAATCAGAACATTATGGGTAAAAGTAAGAGATGTCCCAAAACACCAACCAAAAGATGGATGGTCGCCTTAGGAATTGACACCCAAGGTTGATAATTGGCTTGCATATGCATGAGAACACACACACACTTACACACTTGCTCACATACCAAAACATTCACACAGTTGGATGTGTGACATTTTCTTCTAAGCCTGGCACACAGCCCCCATGAGTGATATGTACTAAAGAAAACCTAAGGACACTTTCTGGAGAACTCACTTGACCTGAGAATAAAGAGCTTAAAATGCATAAACAGTATTTAATGTGAAAGCCGTCAGATGAGCTATGGCTTGCATCTCAGACATGTGGCTCTCTGAGATGTATCTGTGATGCCATGGGGGTTTTGTCCTGGCAGGCTGCTTCTAGCTATCCATCCCACCCTGCTGTTGAGTTACCAGAGGGGAAAGTCATTTTCCTCTGTGTATGGTTGTTTTCCTCCCTAAGATGGGTGATTAGAGGGCTCCAATCACTGATCACGTTTGTAGCATTTACCAGACAAGAAATGATAAGTACGTCTTGTGCTCTATTGAAGATCTCACTAGACATTCGGTGCCTTTGAAATTGGAGTTTTGAAATCAGCATTTTTGTTTTCCTCACCCAGGCTGTTCAATCAGCTGGGGATGCCACCCGTTCAAAAGAGTTTTAATTTTTTTTCTTTTTCCTCTTACCTCCTCAAGATTTTAGCAAGCTTTAAAGTTCTAAGTGTTTAGAATGGAAGCCTCCATTGAAAGCAAATTGCTGAGTTACTAATAAGTGACTTATATCCCAATGAGTCTTATTTAACAAAACTGCCCTTGAATACTTACTCTAATATTAAAGATGGCTACTGAGCTATGCATCTAAACAATGTGTTATGAGTGACATTTGGCCTTTCTCCTTGTATTCAGTGAGGACGTTGCTTTGAACCATAGCTTGGTGGCTTTGGATGTTCATTGTCCGGGGGCTCTGAAGGGTCAGGATCAAGGCCTCAGAAGCCTGTCTACTCCACACCTTCCTTCCTGCAAGAGAGTGGTTATGTTCTCCCTGTTCTGTTTCTGTGCATCTCAACGCCCATGTCTCAGTCAGCTTTGCCTGGAGCAACCCCTTGGCTGGGTTTTGAACCCAGCCTCTCTGTAAATTCCCTTTAAACAATCCTATCTGCAAGTCAAGTCACATGCTTCTGAACTCAGAGTGAGAATTCAGCCTGGGAATCTGCAGGATATGACCCAGTCTAAAACAGAGACATGCGTAAGTTTGACTTTCAGTTTTCAGGCTTGTGTGTGTGTATGTGTGTGTGTGTTCACAGGTGTCTGAGTGAACCTCTATACTGGTGGTTATGTACATACGTGTTGGTGCCTGTGGAGGACCCAGATTGATTGAGAATCATCCCAATTTTCTCTTCTAAATGATTCATTAAAATGGTATCTCTAACTGAGACCCAGAGCTCACAGTATGCCTAATCCTGCTAACCAGCTTGCTGGGGGAGCCTCTGTCTCCTGCCTTCTGAGGTTAGGATTTTAAGTGTTCACTTAAAATCATTTCTGGGGACCCAAACTCCAGTCTACCCAGCCATGGTGTTTGTCTTTTTAAACCACATCCTTACTGGAAATGTTTCACACTCTTTCGACTCTCTCCCTTTCCATCACCCCATCTCTCCCTCTCCCTCTCCCTCTCCCTCTCCCTCTCCCTCTCTCTCTCTCTCTCTCTCTCTCTCTCTCTCTCTCTCTCTCTCTGTGTGTGTGTTAACATATTAAAGAGTCTTCTTATTTGTTTACTCCGGGCTTTGAACTCACAATCCTAACTCAGCCTTCCATCTTCTAGAATTACAGGCATGCATCACCATGTCTGACAAAGACAGTTTCTCTTTTTCTCAACACAAAACACCTTTCAACACATCACCACTCCGTGACGCTCACCTCATTAGATTTAACAGAAATGTTTCATTGTATTTTGGAATTTCATTTTCTTCCCTTTTCCCCTCCAAGTAAGAAACGGCTGTGTCTCCACACTTGGCTTTAATAAATAATTTGATTCTGTTTTCATGGAAATCTTTAGGATTATCTCTCTCCCAGTGGCAATCTGTAGATTCTCTGGATAATTTCAGTTGAACCGTAGCACTGGGAGAGTCATTCTGTTGAAGCTATCGTTTTGTTTGTGTAGGGACAATAATATCATCCAATAAAAGGATGTATGCAATTAGATCAGCTTTGTGGTAATTATATGGATATTTTAGTTGTTCTGTGCATTTAATTATGCTTTGTTAAACAGCCCATATCAGCTTTCAGTGGGGCAAGCTCTGGCTGGGTGAATGCCAAGAGACGTGTACACCAATTCGTCTACATGGTGGGCTTTCGGAAGACAGAGAACAGATGAAAACCTTTGGGCACAAGGGTCATGATTACTTTTTCTTTCTGTTTCTTTCTATTAAAAATTAGTTTTAATTGAAACATTTGGGATGATTCTGTCAAAAAAATGCTTAAGTTCCCATATTTTTTTTAGGTAATGCAAGGTTTTGGGAATCTTAAATACAACACAGAGTATCTATGATAAATGAATAGTGCTTCCACTCAGTTTACTGGTCAGTCTTTTGGCCTCATCCTGGGAGAGGCAAGTACCCATTGTGTTTTGGGCGTTTGTTATTCTTTCTCCTTCCTAAGTTCCTTTGCTGATACAAATACCCATGTGTGTATACAAATATGCATATGCAAGCCCTCCTGTGCACTCACAAGTACAAACATGCACGTGCACATACAAATGTGCATATGCAAGTATACATGTGTACAGACAAATAGACATGCAAATTCTCATGCACATTTAAATAGAGGCATCTGCAAATATTATTCATATACGTGCTCTTTAAGAAAAAGACAGAGCCTACCTCTACCTTTTGTCCAGTTGCTTTCTTTTATCACAAGGCATAGTTTCTCTCTGTATCACCATTCTCAAAGCCTATCAATTCCTTTTTAATAGCTAAAAAGTCACCTGCAGTGTGGCTGTGTTATTTGCTCAGCCATTTTCTCACAGATATGCTTAAGGTTTTATCTACCTAAGATTTGTCTCTTGTCTTCTACTAAAATGCATGCTCCTACGATAAGTAAGCTATCCGTATTTCTTTAGTTTCTCTATTGAGATAAAAACTTTTTGAAATAAAACAATGAGTGAAAGTTGAGCTAAGCTTTGATGTCAACAGATATTAGTATGGTTTTAACACAAAATTACTGAAGCAGTTTGCGGCGTTCCAACTTTACCTGGCCAGCCCTGGGTATCAACCATCTTTGTAAGTTTGGATTTGACACATGGCATATTGTGGCCTCGATTTGCATATCTTGAATATTCATGATTTGCAGTATTTTCTTCTTTTATGAATTATTTATGCAAAATACTCGTCCACTTGCTTATCTATATTTTTTGTTCATGTGTGGAAATTCTTGGTTTTTAAAAGCTGCTTACCTGAGCCAGCTATGCATTTGTTGAGTGCCTGCTACCACTTGCCCTTTGATTTTACCTGCACAGTCT
Organism: Pachyuromys duprasi; assembly: GCA_028658305.1. NCBI lineage: Eukaryota > Metazoa > Chordata > Mammalia > Rodentia > Muridae > Pachyuromys > Pachyuromys duprasi. Next base: position 15,303,345 of record CM053757.1, on the reverse strand, counting down.
TTTCCATATGAAAGATTTCTCTTTTATGAGCAACATAAGGGAGCTACCTGTCCCATATTCAAATTTTAGAAAAAGAGCCTCTTTCACTTTCTTGTAATTCTTTATGGCTCGGTAGCTTATACTGAAATTTTATAAAAAATTATCTGCCATTTATTTTTAAAGATAAGTGTGAAATATGCAGATTTCAAACAAGATATCCTACTGTCCTAACAATGACATTGATTTAATATTCTACCCCTCACATTAAGTTCTCTGTGAGCATACACACACACACACACACACATACGCCACGCCCCACATGTGCACACACATACACTTTCTCCCCTCTTTTTTGCCTTTCCCAATGATTCTTTCACTGTTGCATATTAGGGGACTTTGTTCAAGTCACAGGACACTGCATTATGACCTGGGAATGAAAGGTCACATGTCGAATACTAGCTAGTATTTCTGACTATTCGCAGTAGGATCTATACCCAAGCTGGGACTGGTTCCTTTCTGATCTGGAAAACTCTCATGCTGCAATAGACTAGGATCCATAAGGTCCCATGTTGTCAGCAGAACTGGCTCTGTCCATGCCATTTGTTTCCTAGATTTGCTATTGTCAAGGTTGACTCCACCCCTATGAAGTAAATAATGCTTGTAACTGTCCAAGGTTCATCTCATTCTCTGAACAGTGGAAGCAGGAAACCTTGAATCACATGTCAATCTCTAGATCTTTTCTTTTTGTCAGAGGGTATATTAGTTACTTTTCCTATTGATATTATAAAATAGCCTTAAAGCCAGGCTTGTGTTTAATCCCAGCACTCAGGATGTTAGAGGCAAATGGATCACTGTGAGTTCAAGGACAGTTTGGTCTGCAAAGAGAGTCCAGGACACCAAGGCTACACAGAGGAACTCTGTCTGGAAAACAACAACAACAACAACAACAAACAAACAAAAGCCTTGAGAAGCACCTATTAGGAGTATTTGTGCTCACAGTTCGAGTGTACAGTCCATCATGCATGATGGGAAAGGGTTGACATCAGGACCTTGTGGAAGATGGTGACATCGCACCCATAGCCCATAAAGCTGAAAGACATGAATGAGCAGGCTCAGCTCAGTTTCTCCTTTTTGTAGAATCTAGACTCCCACCTCAGTGAATGGCATCACTTACAGTAAACATGTATCCTCACCTCTGCTAGCTCAATCAAGATAACCCCTGCAAGCATGCCCAGCAACCTGTCTCCCAAATGATTCGAGATCTCCTTGAGTTGATCCCCCAACACAGAGACCACAGAGATATATGATCCAGTCATTGGTTCTAGTCACCCACTCAGGACACCACCATGATGGATAGGTAGAATGTCCTCTCCAGCAACTACTCCACTTGATACTATCTTAGCGATAGGTAAAGTCAACAGTGAAAATTTTAAATGGTACCAGAGAGAGGGGTTGACCTTTGGTTGCTAAAACAGTTGATTTTTTTTATAACACTTGATTTAATAAGAATCAAGTATCCATATTAGCTCTTAAAATGCACTCAACCTCTCAAGTGTCATTATTACTGTAAGGTATATTGCAATTGTCAGGAGACACTGGTCAGGTTTCAGCCGGTGGGCAACTCTTCCGTCTTAATTGGTTCAGCTACTTGTGCTAACTAAGAATCAGTAAGATGCTACAATCCCATCCAAAGCTTAAAAAGGCCAACAAGATCAAAAGTAGTCAACTGTGTGATAATAAAAGCCTCATAAGCTGATGGTGGGAGTATGTATCTCCCTGGGATCATTAAAAAAATAAAGATACATAGTCTTACCTGAAAAGCCTCAGTGTCCTCCCCTGCCACTGTCCATACTTGAGGCAGAGTCTTTTCCTGAACCAGGAGCTTGTGTTTCCTCAGCTAGGTTGGAAGCATGGAAACCTCAGCAACCCTTCTGTCTTCCCCTCCCTGAATGTATTTCCAGGCTCATGGCCTGTTCTGAGTGCTAGGAGCCAAACTCCTGTCTTCATGATTGCATGACAAGTTCTTTTAACTGCCTAGCACACCTCTCCAGCCCCTCAAGGGCTCATCTTTTGAATGTATCCTCCCAAATACACAAACATACATTGTAGAAAGCATTTGAGGTTCTGTTATTGATAATATCAAAGTCATACCCCATTCTAATGAATTTGAGGCACAAGCTGATTATAGAATGGCTGTCTAACCATGCATTTGCCTGACATTTAAATAGAGGGCAATTACACATTTTTAACATCAAAAAAACATTTTTAATGTAAAGAAAACAGCCCCTTAATGAAGATTTAGTGCTAAAATCATCGCCCTCGTTAGTATTTTGCAGCAGTTCACCCTAGAGTGGTCAGGTCACCCTGCTCGTGCTTTGATTACACCTTCCGTATGGATTACAGCTCATATTCAAAACATTTAATTACTCAGCAAGAGCATTAATCACTTGGCTGAATATATTTCACCTTTTCTCCTTCCTGCACAATTTGTTTAAGCCAAGTTGACCGGATAGAAGTGTATTAAACACTAATCCTGCTGAGTGGCAAAAGAAGAAGGAAGCCCCTGGCAGGGAGGTCCCAGGGTCCATTCTTGAGCTATCATTTCTTAGCTCAGGGCAAGCCACTTGCCAGCTCCAGTGAGTTTGTATCTTCTTTTGTAAGAAGGGCATAATCGTCTCTATCTCTTATCTCTTGTCTCATTATCATGATGAGTAGATAGAGTGTGTGTGAGACGCACTGTGAGCCTCAGAGACCTGGGTGCGCATGGACACATTGCTCTGTGGTATTGCGTTTTATCACTATTACACTTTCCTTTCTCACAAGGGCATGGTGTTACTCCACTGACGTGGTTGGCCAGGTCTGTATATCTGCGGAGTGAGTGGAGCAGATGACTTGGAAAAAGCAGCAGTGGGAGTGAGGTTCATTATGTTACTGTTCGTTTACTTTATTTAAAGGGGAGGGGGAAGGAAACTATTACTAAACCTTCTGCTCATAAATACACTATTCTCTATATGTCTGTCTTTGTCTCTGTCTGTCTGTCTATCTGTCTGTGTGTGCGTGTGCATGTGTGTACATGTGTGTACGTGCGTGTGTGTGCGTGTGTGTGCGTGTGCATGCGTGTGCGTGCATGTGCGTGTGTCTGTGTCTGTGCCTTTGTGTGCTTTAGATCAAAGACCTCAGGTATCCTTCCTCAGGAGCTTCCATCTTGTTTCCTTTCTCTCTCTCATTCTCTCTCTTGTATATGTTCGCTCGCTCTCCCTCTCTCTGTCTCTCCCTCTCCCTTCTTTTTTCTCCTTCCCTTATCTCTCTCCCTCCATCCATTTTAATAGTTCTTTCAGAATTTGTGCAATGTATTTTAATCACATTCACCTCTCCCACATTTCTCCCAAATTCACCCCTGCTTTTCCTACCTGTATGACTTTTAAAAATATATACTTTAACTCTTCCTGTAGAGTTGACGATACTCATATATTCTTAGATATAGGAGCTTCCACTGATATGTATTAAAGCACTAATGGCTACACCCTTAAAGAAAGTTGACTCTTCCTCTGCCAGTATTCATCTGTTTCTGACATTTCCTTTGCTGTGGATAGGATTTCATGTCCACCTTCCCTCTCCCTTGGTTGAATTTTCTCTGCCTTGAGATTGCACAGGTCTTGTTCATGATGTCTCAATCATTATAAATTCTTATGTGCAACAGTCCTGCTATGTGCAGAAAACACTATTTTCTTGTAATCTCCTTGTCTTCCACTCTTCCTTTCCCCTTCTACAATGTCCTTGAAGAAGAAATTGTAATGTAGATGTCCCAGTCTAAGGCTCAACATTCTGAAGTTCTCATTATTTGCACCTTGACCAGGCCTCTGTCTTAATCACCATCGTCTGCAAAAGAAGCTTTTCTGATGAGGACTGAGAGAATGTTAATGTATTAGTATAACTGAGTTATTAGGAGTCAATTTTAAAACGTGTTTATTTGGCAGCATAATAGTAGTGTGCCCCCCAAACCCTATCACCTGCGTAGCTTCAATTTGGGGCTTCAGATATGGGTTTCAACTTGTGGAGCAGGCCTTTAATTAGAAAGTGGTTGGTTCCTTCCATGATATTTATGCCATTGCTGCACCACTAGGCATGTCTTGTCAGGTGGGTCCTTTGTGTAGCTTGCAGGGTTCACAGCTAGATTAGAGTAATAATTAGTTTTTCCTCTAGTAGTGTGCCTAGAACCTTCCGGTATGGTGAAAGGAAGCCAGAAGGCCTGAAGCTTCCAGGTATGTACCAACTGGATTTATCCCTGTGCATTTTAATCCCAGTGCATTTTAAATATTTGAAAATAAAAAGCCCAGTGCAAGAAAATGGGTTACCTCTTTTGGATTCCTTAGCCAGTGAGCTCCCACTGGCCCCTCACCCCTAAACATTACAGGCTGTTGCTAATGTTCTCTGTTACCCTCCAGAGAACACTGCTAAAGCTCTGTTGCTGAAGATACCACCATGTTAAATGTTGAGTGCACAGAAAGGAATTGAGAAGTTCGGTGTGCTAGGTTTCATGCTCACCAGCTGGCTTTCATTTTCATTTCTATCCTAGAAAAGTTCAGCAGTTGGACTACACCCTTATGGTGCTTGGGTGCAAATTCTAAATACACATAAAGAGTGAAGTGACAGTCGCTTCCCTGCCTCAGAGAGTCCATGCAGTCCATAGTTGTCCCATGGAGAGGTGTCCATGGCACCTATCTTCCATGTTCTGGGTATGCGACTGCATATATGAGTGGGCACATTTTCTGCTATTGCTTCTACACTAAGACTAGATTGACTAGCTATTGTGAGAACATGTGGCCAGCAACACTGAAAACATTTACTGTCTGTCCTTCAGGGAAAAAGGAAAGTTTGCTGACTCTTCATTGAGGCCAAATAGGTTGGAGTCATCATTACATAATGGAGAGATTTAGAAACAATGTATGCTTGTGGGAGACACTATCTTTTAAAATTTTCTAAGCCTAACCCAAAAAAGGGTGAATACTTCAGGAACAGCATTGGGTACTGTCTTCTCAAGTACACTGTGGAATCATTGGCCGGTTTTCTGAACATTTCCAAATGTCTGCCGTACCCCAAATGACATATGTTACTTAGCTCTGTAATCCTCTCAGCCACTTCTGAACTAGTTGGTACTAAGCCCCTTCTAGAGGGGAGGAAGCAGATGTTCAGGAGGATTTATATAACTCACAGAAGTTCTTGGAACTTTCCAGAGTCAGAATTCAAACTTCGACCGTCTAAGTTTGAGCTGGTGGTGGCCCAGTCTTTGATTGAACATGCTCTTTCTTCTCCTCTTCTCTAATTCCATGAGAGAACCATGGCTCACAGAGAATGGAGGAGAAGAATGTGCAGAACTTTTAAATATAGAGTTGAGCAGGGCCTTATTGTTCCTTAGACATTAATTCTTAGGTGTAGTAACCAGACTACAGAATAAGTGAAGAAAAAAATGAAAAATCGACTTAGATTTCCATGTACAGAAATATAAAGAAACACAAGGTCCTTATCCAGGAATTACTATTCCCGTGGTGTATTCACCTCACTATGGTTAAATGAAGTTTATTTTAATTATTAATACAAATTATGTTTAATATAATAAAACTCAGTACAGTTAAATTGGATTAATGCATTAATTAATTATGCTAATACAATTAAATTAAATTAATATGGATTTAATGAATTAATGCATGGACACTGTGGTAACATCAGCAAGAAAACAGGCCGGTTTCATCTAACACCTATTCTTATGTGTACTGAAGGTATCATATTTTTTAATTTTCTTCTTTTGTTGTCATGGAGAATTTCAGGCACAAATACTGCATTTAGATCACTGTCACTGCTGCTTCTCCCCTCTCCAGCTCCTCTCCTGCCCCCTATTTTCTCCCTAATTCAACACTTTTCTTTTTTATTTATTGTTATATATATATATATACATCCTACTGAGTTCATTTATTGTTGCTCATATGTTCACTATTTAGGGCTGACTAGTCGGGATTGGATAAACTATCAGGTGTTTCATTTCTGGAGAAAACTGTTTTTCCCCCTGAGTGCTAAGTAAGGTCACATGTCAATATGTCTGTCTGGGCAAGATTGGTTTAAAGGAGCTGTGCTTTGCTGTGTGTGTGTCTTTAGTAGACCTTGGTGCTGAGACAAGAGTCCTTAACTACAGGAAAAGAAAACTTGGTTCCTGAAGCACAAGTTTGGGAGAGAAGGTATTCTGCTTTATATCAACAGGCAATAAAGGCTGAGGATGTAGTTTAACAGCACAGTGAGTGCTTAGAACAAAAGAGAAAGAAAGAAAGAAAGAAAGAAAGAAAGAAAGAAAGAAAGAAAGAAAGAAAGAAAGAAAAGAAAGAAAGAAAGAAAGACCTTACGCAATGCCCCACCTCTACCCCCAACACACACATGCACAATGGAGTTGAAGGTAACAAACAAAGCGCACTGAAAGCAGATGCACATAAAGATTGAAGAGAGACATCCAACCTAGCTTCCCTGCAGTTATATTCTTCTGTCTATGCTGCAGAACCTCTCCAGGTAATATGTGGCTATCATCTTCTGTTATTAGCAAGTAAGTTTAGAATATGACAAACAGTAAATTAGAATGCCACTCAAGAAAACTTTGTATTTTTCTCTTTTATAAAGTTCTCAAGTTGGACCATGCAGCCTGTCTCCCTTTCGAGACTATAACAATATGTTACAGTCTGCAAATGTGGTGTGCCACATTCATAGCTATCCCATGATGCAGTTGGCCCACAAATTGCAGGTTAGACATGCCTCAATAAAACATGTGATCAAAAGGAAAAAAAATCCCAGGGACTGGAGAGGTGGCTCAGTAGTTAAGAGCTGTCTTCTTATAGAGGACCTTAGTTTAGTCTCAACCCCCAACTGCCCCTAACTCCAGCTCCTGGGGATCCGATGCCCTCTTCTGGCCTCCATGAGCAACTGCATGCATGCACAGGCACTCCTGCTTAGATGCACATGCTTACACGTAGTTAAAACAGGAAACGTAGAGTCACGTTTCTTTGTCACGTTTCTCCTGTTCATCTTCTGACAAGAGCATCTTTTACAGCTGGGAAAACCAGAAAGTATTACAGAAGTTTAAGGACATCCATCCCTCCCCCAGGGACACAGAGGATTTGATGGAGGGGTGTTGGATGGGATGGCATCTCCAAGTCCCCTACTTGGCAGAGCAGTTAGAATGCTTGTGAATCCTAGAAGTCCATTTGTCCTGACTGCCTTGGCGAGAGAACCCCTATACTTTAGGTTATTTTAAAAATAATAATTGGTGAAACAATTTCTTCATTTTCATTCAAACTATTTTTGAGGAAATAGATGATTAGATTCTGAAATTATTTATTTAATACACTGTAAGTTAAAATGATTTGTTGATTACTGGGATGGAAGAAAGGAAGACAAAACTATGCTCCTTTCTCACCCAGGTTAATCACCACAGTGACTGTGCTGAAGTCAGGAGGATAAAAGATTTGTGCACTTAAAATAAGGCACCAGGGCTGGCTAGAAAACCCACCTGGTAGAGCTCTTGTTGAGCAATCGTGAGGACCTGCATTCAAACCCCAGAACCCATACAAACAGGTAAGGCATGGCGGTGCAAGCTTGTAATCCCAGTACAAGGGAAGCCCAGATAAGAGGGTCCCTGGACTCCTCAGCTAGCCAGCATGCTCTGTCATCAGCTGATGCAGCCACCCTCTGTCCCTTCTAACAAACTGTTTCCCATCCTTAGAATGTCTTTCCCCTTTAGCCATGCCTGGGAATGTTGGACAAATGCCTATGCAAGCTTTAAAATCTGGCACACACTTTACCACCCTTTGAATTCTCTGAAAATTTGCTCTGACTATTCCAGAGAGCACAGCAAGTCAACTGTTCCCTGCCACTTATTGCGGTAATTACAATGCTAGTTTATGCTATCATCATCTCTGCTATTTTCTTGCCATGATCAGCTTTGGAATCCCAAGCCTAAGGAGGGTTCTGAGTTTACAGCATGTCTTCACATATACAATGTCAAAAATGCATCAATAATTTTTGTATGATATCTTCTTGTTGGGAGACATCTCTACGCTTTTAGCTGGAATGGATGGATGGATGAATGAATGAATGAATGAATGAATGAATGAATGAATAAAAGCCATGGAGATAGAAAACCTGTGTATTTCTAGTGCTGAGTATTTGAGGCCCATCTCTTCCAGGCTGGTTCCCCGGCCCTGAAAGACTGTGACCCCTGAGCTGAGGAGATGGCTCTTTGCATTCGAGTGTGAGGACTAGAACTTGGATCCCCAGAACCCACATAAATGCCAGTGGGCACAGTGGCCTCCTCGTGATTGCTGCCTCCACTGGTGGAAACAGGGCATCTCCAGAGCATGCCAGCTAGTAAGACTCACTGTATCAGTGAACTCTGGGCTTGACTGAACCCTGCCTCAGTCAATAATGTGGATGAGCCTAACATTAACCTGGAGTTCCACATGCCCACACATACATGCAAACATGCACATTCATGGCAACACACACTCACAGGCCCATGCACAAATAGGAAAAGAAAAGTGAAAGATTGTGAGCCACAGGGATTTGGCTCATTAATCCCAATATGAGGCTATTTTGTTTGCCTGCAAGGCAAAGGACCTGAGACAATTTTGTAGACTGTAGGTTGGCCATGATCTAGCTGTCACCATTGCATGTGGTGGCTGTAGCAGGTGTGCGGTGTGTGACAGGGACACCTTAGGAGGGTGACTTGGCTCAGAAGCATATAAGGCTGGGGAAGGAGCCTAGAACTGAGGAGGACTGTGCGCAGTTCCCTTCTGTACTGTTGTGAGCAACAGCTGATGTAAAGCAATACACAGAAGGGAGCCTTGCTTGGGGTTACCAGCTTATGAGAGGATGTAGTCAGTCATAGTGAGGAAAGCATCGTGGCAGAGCCCAAGGCAATAGATGCAGCCAGGAAGCAAAAAAATGGGGAGAAAGAGTGGGATGGCATGAGAACCCCAGGCTGGGCTCCTGGAGGCTCACCTCAAGTGATGCCCCACCTTCTAAAGAGCACTGGCTGCAGGGGACCAAGTGCTGAAATAGGTGAGCCTGTGGGGATGCTTCGCATTCAAGCCACAAGAGTCCAGTCAAGAAAATAACATCCGAACCTGTCTGTCTCTGGGGCCAATGGGTTCTTAATTCTATTTGCCTCTCTCAGTCCCATGTCCCCTTTCCTTTTCAGACACCTCTTTCTCCCTGTCTCTAGACAGCCCCAATATTTATTTATTTTAGCTTGTCCCTGTGTTTGTGTTTGTGAGGGAGAGAGAGCACGATAGAGCAGGCACATGTGCTTTTAGGCACGAGGTGAACCTCAGGTGTCATTCTCAGTCTCTCCTCTCCTTGTGATCCAGATTTCCAGTTTGTCTGGGCTGGCTGGCAAGTGTGCCTCGGGCACTTACCTGTCTCCACCTCCCCATAACTGGGACTGTAAATGCACCACAGTGCCTGGCTTTCTCAGCATGAGTTCCAAGGATCAAACTCAGGTGTGCACGCTCGTGGAGCAAACATTTTACCAAAAATGCCAACTGCACCATCTTCCCAGCCTACAGATGACATCATGGAATCCCATGAGTCTTCTATGTCAAGCTGTTCACACTCAACACGTTCTCTCCAAATCCCACACCTTGGGGAGAGGCTCTGGTTGAACCATATATGTGATTGCTGGGCATGGCCTGACTGAGGGAGGGCTGTGAGGAGAACAGCCTTCCTAAGAAACCTGCAGAGGAAAGGGATGCAATTGACATTTCTGCCATAGACCTGGCTGAGATGAGGTGATTTCCTTCAGAGCCTTCATGCATGGCAATTGTTCCATTTTGTAACTCTCAGTAAAGGATACTCTGAAGCATTTGACATGTCTTCTCCTATTCTGTGCATGGTTCAGAGCCAATCAAGTCATTGGAACCAGGAGTCAGATAGCATCTCTTTATATCTTTCACATGATATCATGTTCCTGACACCTACAGTGGCAGGCACTGGGATAAAGGGTGATTGGCCATCTTTTTCATGACTTGTTATTTTCCAAATGGTATAATCTCCTATTTAGGGAATTGTTTATTAACTGTAATAGGAAGAAAGCAGGAGCTGAGGGGGAAATCTCCATGTGACCTTCCCCAGCTTTGCTCTGTTCTGGTGTAATCTATGAAAACACCATAAAGTGAGTTTCAGCACAGATGTTCCTCTCCCCATGATCCCTATGATTACCTGGGAGAACATTTCTCTCCCAACCTCAGCTCTCACAGTCCTTCACTCACACCACATTTCTTTCTCCCTATGTGTCTACTTTGTGATATGCTTATTCTTGACCGTGCCTCTTTCTTGACATTCTTGATTAGCAGAGCACAGTCCTGCTCTTTTTTGGGCCATGCTGGGGGAGAGATGACATGTGTTCAGTTCCATTAGAACAGAAGCAAGAAAAGATCTATGCAGTAACAAGCAACTAACAACCTATTGATGTGAAAATAGTTCTCACACCAAAGGAGATGAGAGCTGTTTTATTACAGGACCAAGTGTGAGTGACCAAGGCCTGAGTATGCTGATTCTCGGGACATCTAATATCCATGGTCTAACATGGTCATGGCTTTATGAAGTTCTTATAGTTAGGGCACAAAACAACATAATAAATTGGGGAAATTTTTAAATACATAGTGGAAACATCAAACAAGCAAATTATAGCAAAATGTGGAAATCTGTGCTGTGGTTTAGCATTGGGGTTGGTGGGAGCTGGAAGTCTATACAGTGTCTGATAGTTGCAGGACTGACTGTCAATCACAGTTGACTGATTGAGAGGTTGGCAAAGAATGGTTGTTAAGGATGGACTAAAATCATTCGGCCCTGAACCTGCAACATTCCAATCCTCAGCAATCACAGAAGTTATAATCAGTCCGTCAGCCTTGTCTCTAACACAAGGCTGCTTCCACCCCCACCAAGAACTTCCAGAATTGTCTCTTAGGCTTGTGTCCCCATTTTTTCCCTCCATCTTATTATGATTTACTTTCCCCTCAACAGCTACAAAAATCTATAATGCCTTTCCAATTTTTTTTGTCGTGAGTTCTATTTTGGTCATGGTTTGTCCATCTTGTTTAGTTAAGACAGAACCAAATATAAGTAATAACTCTGGGAATAAAGACAAATGGACTAAATGTGGACATGGAACGCTGCTTGATTCAGAACTTTCTGTGGCAGAGGAGCCAGGAAGTACTGCTTATATTTTGGCAGAGACACAAAAACAGGCAGAGTAGTGGAGGTCCTTCACGGTAGACAAAAATGGAAAGCTTCAGATGCTTCAAGAAGGGGGAAGGCTGCTGGCCTCTGTCCCTTCCTCAAGTGAAGGTCTACTTCTCTCCTGACAGGGAGGCCACTGACATTCATCCCTGTCCTGACTGGAGGCTGCTCATGGCTGAATGAGCAGGTGTGCACCCAGCAGAATGTTGTGATTTCTGTTTCCTTACAAGTTGGAAATAGCAATGAACATTAGAGGTGCTGTCACTTACTCATGGGTCCTGACTGGGGTCAAGGCAAGGCTTCCAGAAATGTGTGCTGCCTGCTGCCTTTTTTAGGCCAGATTAGACCAGGAGAAAGTGGCCTGACTTCTCTCCACTCTGACTTGTTGACATCAGACTGGCTTCCTGGAATGCTTTCTAAAGGGGGTGGGGCCTGGCTTTCTGAGATGAATGTTCAAACTGCAGTCAGGGGTCAATTCAGTGTTTATTAAGATAGCCAGTTTCTTTCTTCCTTCCTTCCTTTCTTTCTTTCTTCTTCTTTTTTTTTTTTGAGATAGAACATAATGACTTATTTTCGTTATTAGTCATGCATACTTCCAGACTTTAAAATCTCTTTAAGTTTTTTTTCATTTTTTAATTTATTCACTTTGTATCCCAGCTGTAGCAGCCCCCCCCCCTTTATTCCCTCCCAATCCTGCCCTTCCTCCCTCATCTCCTCCCATGCCCCTCCCCAAATGCACTGATAGGGGAGTCCTCCTCCCCCTCCATTTGACCCTAGCTTATCAGGTCTCATCAGGACTGGCTGCATTGTCCTCCTCTGTGGCCTGGTAAGGCTGCCCCCATTAGGGGGAGGTGATCAAAGATCCAGACACTAAGTTCATGTCAGAGATAGAACCTGTTCTCCTTACTAGGGAGCCCACTTGAGCTGCCATGGGCTACTTCTGTGCTGGAGTTCTAAGTTATCTCCATGAATGGTTTTTGGTTGGAGTTCTCAGAAAAGACCCCTGGACCCAGACTTTTTGGTTCTGTTGCTCTCCTTGTGGAGCTCTAGTCTCTTCCAGGTCTTTCTATCTCCCCCATATTTCATAAGATTCCTTGCACTCTGCCCAAAATTTGGCTATGAGTCTCAGCATCTGCTTTGATAACCTGCTTATGAGGTGAGGTTACAGTCTTTCATAGGTCCTCTGTGGTAGGCTCCTTTCCTGTTCCCTGTTTTCTCCCTCTTCTGATGTCTATCCCATTTGCCTTTCTGAGCGAGGATTGAGCATCTTACCCAGGGTCGTCCTTCTTGCTTAGCTTCTTTAGGTGTATAGATTTTAGTATGTTAATCCTATATTATATGTCTAATATCCATTTATAAATGAGTGTATACCATGTGTGTCTTATTTCACCTTGTACCCATCAGAATGGCTATGATCAAAAAGTCAAGTGACAACACATGCTGAAGAGGATGTGGAGAATTGGGAACCCTCCTGTATTGCTGGTGGGAATGTAAACTTGTACAACCACTTTGTAAAACAATCTGGCACTCTCTCAGAAAATTAGGAATAGTACTACCTCAAGATCCATCTATACCACTCCTAGGCATATATCCAAAAGATGCTCAAGTACACAACAAGGATATTTACTCAACCATGTTCGTTGCAGCTTTATTCGTAATAGCCAGAATCTGGAAACAACCAAGATGTCCCTAAACTGAGGAATGGCTACAGAAATTATGGTAGATTTACATAACAGAAAACTACCCAGCAATTAAAAACAAGGAAATCATGAAATTTGCAGGCAAATGGTGGGACCTAGAAAAGGTCATCCTGAATGAGATATCCCAGATAGCCAGTCTCTTAATAAAAGAAGAGAAGAAAGAGGAAGGGAAAAAGGGGGTAGGGGAGGATGGAGGGAGGAAGGAAGAAAGGAAGAAAGAAAGCAAAAGGAGAGGGGGGAAGGAAAGAGAAGGAAAGAGGAGCTAAAAGAGTGAAGGAAGGATGAGGAAGAAATGGAGAGAGGAAGAGATCAAGAAAGGAAGGGAGGGAAAAAGGAAGAAAGAAACGGAGGGGGAAAGGAGGAAGAGAGGGAGGGACTACTGGAGAGAGGGGGGAGGGAAGGAGAGGAGAGCATGTTGATTTGATGCTTGCCTGGGGAGATTGTAGAACTTAAGGAGGGGGCCCCTTGCTGGAGGAGCTACACTGCAGGAGGTGTAGCCTCACCCTACTTTCAGGTCACTCTCTGTGCCTTGCATGTATGGTTGGAGATATGATCTTTCCACTTCTAGCTATGGCCACTTGCTGCCATGTCCATCCTGGGGCGGTGGGCATGGCAGCAGGTGGCCATAGCTAGAAGTGGAGAGATGGACTCAGGATGGACTCTCTCTCTAGAATTGTTATCTAAAAATGGACTCTTATTTTCCATGAATTGCTTTGGTCATGATGTTTTTTCACAGCACACACACACACACACACAAATAACGAATACAAAGGGTGAGAGACGGAGGAAGGAAGTGAGGAGGAAGGAAGGAAGATAAGGAAGAAGAGAGGAAAGAGAGAAGAAGGAAGGGAAGAAAAAGCTAGAAGAAAAAAGAGACTCAAGGAAACATTCTGGAATGGTACTATTTTCCACACCCTGTACCCAGATTACCCTTTGAGCACTGAATCTGTCTCCATGTCAAGGAACAGCTCATCATAGGGCTGGCACTTTGTCACACACCCTGGTTCAAAGGCCTTGTTGTACAAGGCAGAGATGCCCTCCTGTTACTCGGACAGACAGGTTCCAAGGGCCTTTGAGGAGGCAGTTAAAGGACTTTTCCTTGTGTGGTTGTGCAGGGTGTGTTGTTCAGGTAATTTAACATTGATTTTAGTTTAAAAGGCAATTAAAATAAAATGGGCAGCCACTAGCCACTTAGGTTAAATAAGCTTAGATTTAAATCGCTTCCCATTACCACTTTTGTTTTCCAAAGTGTTTGAGCTCCTCTATGCTAATTTAGTCTGCTGTAGTTCAGAGGCAAGTCAGGCAGGTGTGAGCTCAGACTGTGTGCTCCTTTAAGCTACAGCACAGTGTAGAAACCTGTTTCTTTTCAGGCTGTACCTTGCCCTAAGGGACTCCATCTTACAAAAGGTTTGCGAATCCATTTTGAGGTAAGGATATGATTGAAGGCCCTTGGTGGACCCAGATACTGCACCATCTGTCAGGTACCATCATCCAGCACAGACTGATAATTTAATTGTTTCTGGTAATCTTATTATTTATTGAGGGGAATTGAGACTGTAGAAGGACATGGGCATATTTACATCATATCAGGAAACCAGGCCCAAGAAATGATCAGACACCACTGGCAGAGGAAAGGATGAAACTCCCTTGCCTGGGCCCTATACCTTGATGGACAGCTAACACGGAGAGGGCGTGGCTCTGCCTTATATTTTGATTTTTTTGGTGTTAGGGCTAGACAAGCAGAAGTCTTTCCAACTGTCTCTGTGGCTTGGTCTCCTGATGTTGGGTGGTCCAATCAGGCTGCCCCCCCCACCTATTTACCCAAGTGGACCTGGTTCTGAACCTCTGTTTTCTGTTCTTGGACTCCAAGTCAAGTATTGACCTCACAGGGGAACTCTGTAGCTTTGCTCTCAAACCCTGAGTCCATGTGCCCCACCAGCAGCTCCTTTCCCTCTTTGGTCTACTTTGTTACCTTTTTAAATACACTCTCCCTCCTGCTACTTCTGAAACCTTTTGAACTCCACTGAAGCCTCTTTAATGTGTTACTATTAGTAACTAAGATTAAAATAATCTGTACTCCCCTCAACCAGATTACCAGGGTAGGCAGGATTATCTGGGAAATTGCCGCCATTAACACCCACTAAACCTTGTGATTTTATTGTTATTCAATAAATTTTAACATTGTGGGAAAGCACAAACATGTTCCCCTATGGGTCTGGCTCATCTCCCTTATGGTCCCAGCCAAGACATAGCTATAAAGGGGGAAGGTTTGCAGTTAATAACATTCATGGTGAGATGGGTTTACTTTTATTCACTTCCAGGAGTTTGGAGGAGTGTTAGCTTTGAGGATATGAGGCACACACGCCTTTTTTGCTACCCACAGAACATTCTAGGCTAGCTAGCCTGCAAACTTTTACAGAGTCTCCAATCTCTACCTCTCCTGCCTGTCAACAAGTGATGGCAGTACTACATGAGATTTTACTTGAGTCCTGGGGATTTGAACTCAGCTCCTCACACCCACACAGAATATGCTTTACTCACTGAGCCATCTCCCCAGCTCAGGATTTGAGTTCTTTACATGTGAAATCCTAAAAACAGAGCCTGTGTTGAATCAGTCTCAGTTGCTGGCATTTCTTCTACACACGTGAAGAGAGACAGGCTCCTGACACCAGAGAGAGCGAGAGAGAGAGTGAGAGAGGAGAGAGGTTCATTGTGGCATTATTTAATGCAGAGTGAAAAGAAATGGCTTCTTGGTGAAGGATAGCAACACAGATGGTGCGATTTGTTAATTTCTGACATAGCCACAAACATTCATGGTACATTACTGCAAAGTACAGAGGATAATAGGTATTTCTTATGATTAAAGTGCCACTTGTGGGTTGATGGCATTTCCACTCTGTAAGCCATGGAAAATACGACCAAGTGGATGGATTTGATGTAAACCTTACATGTTGTTGTCTTTGGTGCTAAAAACAGTGCATGGCTTTCTCTCATGTTTTTACGAATTTTCTAAATATTCCACCATAAATGATGGACATTCATTGGCCTTATGGCGACTTCTCTGTTCTTATGCCTGTGTCTGTGTGGTTATGTGTGTGCTTATGTCAGCAAGAATAGGTGTGCATGCTCTGGGAGGAAGGAGAAGGATGTGTCAATCACTCTCCGTTGTTTATTCTTCTAAAATAATTTTAGGCATTTATTTTACTTTTAATTATGCATGTGCACTTGTGAGTACAGGTGCTATGTGAGGCCAGAGGAAGGAGCTAGGCTCCTTGGAACTGTAACTACAAGTGGATATGATCCTCCTGGTGCAGATGCTAGGAATAGAGGTGGTTCCTCTGCAGGAGCCATAAGCCCTTTAAAGCAATGAGCCTTCTTTTACTTTTATTTTTTTTTGAGACAGGCCTCTCACTGAATTTGGAGCTCACAGGCTTAAAGACTAGTGATACTGGCCAGTGAACCTAGGGATGCCCCTGTCTCCATTCATCTTCACTGTGATTATGGGTGTGCTTCCCCTCACCCATCTTTTTGCATGGGACTGAGTGACATTACTCAGACCTCATGCTTCCATACTTTGCACTTTAAGTATTGAGCGATCTCCCCACTCATGGCCTTATTCTCAGTAAGAACATATGTAAACAATGCTTGTTTGTGGTAGCACCTAGAAGAATGTCCCCCGAAGTGATGCCATTGGGCCACACAAATGCAAGAATAAGGCTCTGTTGGCATGTGCTATGCTGAAGAGGTAGGCGGGACTCTGGGAGACTTCTGTTTCTTGCTTGAGAGAATCCTGCACTATTTTTCTAAGATGGGCCCCTCACCTTGTTCTTATTTATAGCTTTAAGGCAAGTTAGTCTGTGGAAAAATTTTAAGTGCAAAGCTGTGTGGCTGGAGAGATGGCTTAGCAGTTACGAGTCTTTGACCTTCCTAGGAGGATCTGAGCTCTATCCCTAGCACCTGGCTTGAGCAGCTCAAAACTTCCCAAGTCTGGCTTTCAGGATCCAAAGCACCCTATCCCTAGCACCTGGCTTGAGCAGCTCAAAACTTCCCAAGTCTGGCCTCCTTATGCACTTGCACACACATGACAAAGATCTACACATCAAAGAAAACAACTTGAAAAATATATACAAGTGATTCACACATGTCTATTAGTAATTGTGTTCATTTGCCAGTGACCAATGAGGAGTAACAGTTCCCAGGTGGGAGGATAGGATTAAGCCCCACTATCAATGCATGCTCTTTCACTGCTATCTGCATCCTGAAGCTCAGCCTCTGTGCCTGAGAGCATCATGAGGTACTTGGACAAAGAGTAGCACTAGGCCCTGCTGTTCTCATCTTGTGAAGCTACTGCAGGGTTCCTACATAACTTTAGTGTATGGTGTTTTAATTTATTTCCCAGATGTGGGCTATTTTGTGCTTCTGTGTGGTAAATATTTTCAGCCTACTAAAGGAGTAGTATTTCCACAGGTGAGGCCCATCTCTGTGGGTCACTGCCATAGCTTTCATGAGGGAAGATAATCTTTGTCACCTTTGCTTAGAGGATAAGATTGATTTTAATAAAAATATTTTGTGCAGTGAGGCTTAACCGTGTAAATTTTTTCCAAAGACAAAGTAATGAGATGCTGAAAATTTCAAAATTTTCTTTCTTTTTGTTCTTTCTTTTCACTCTTTCTCTCTCTCTTTCTATTGTTTTTTCTTTCTCTTGTTCTTTCTTTCTCTCTTTCTCTTTCTTTCTTTCTTTCTTTCTTTCTTTCTTTCTTTCTTTCTTTCTTTCTTTCTTTCTTTCTTTCTTTCTTTCTTTCCTCCCTTCTTTCATGTGCAGATGTACAAGCACATAAGTGTTCATGCATGTAGAGGCCAGACCAACCTTAGGTACCTTCAGTCACTAGCCACTGTTGGTGCAATGTTCTTGTGGAATGTATACAATTTACCCTTGTTCATTCAAATGCTGATTTCTCTACCCCACTATCTGGTTTCAATCCTGTTGCTTATTCTGAACATCACCTCTCAAATATTAGTAAACATGACACCATTTGTTCTCTGTGTTGCCAATAAAAACAACCAGACAATGTTGAGCAATGGAGAGACAGGGTGGGGCATCCTGGTCCAGAGGGGAGAAGAAAGAAATAAGTAAGAAGAGAGATCTGAGAGGAGAGGACCTGGAAACACCAGAAGAGATGAACCAGACCTAAGATAAGACTAAAATGCAAGTATAATATGGGAAGTCTGAATGGGAAGAAGCTATCCAGGCTTGGAGGTTTAGGATGGAGTAAAAATTGCCCAGCATTGTGTTATAGGTTAATTAAGTAAATCCTAGTTTCTGTGTGGTAATTTGGGTATACAGCTAGTTTAGGAATAACCGATGTTTAACTAAAAGATAAATCAATATTAAATATTGATAATCACCTTCTTTTTGATTTGTAGACAATTTCTCATAGGACCTGGGGCTCTCACATTAGATTAGGCTAGCTCCTGTCTCTATATCCTCTGACCTCGGATTACAAGTGTGCACCATGCCTGGACTTTGACCTGAGTGGTAGAGATGGAACTCAGATTCTCATGCTTACATGATAAGATCTTTGCAGACTGAACATCTCTTCACCTTCAAAATGTGATGTGTTTGTTTTGAAAGATTTTCTTAACATTAGCTTAGAAAAGCCAGTTCCTGGGTGAACAGCACATGTTGGTAGTGACATCATCAGCATACATGTGCCCAGTGTCCTCATACTTGTCTTATGTACTTCTGGCTAAAAACTTGAGACATTCAGGGGATAACAAAAAGCAATCAGTAAATACCCCTGTGCCCAGCTCAAGAATCTGATCCTCGGTGATGTCTTTCAGCTGCATGTCTACCTATCATGACCATATGATTCTCTTATTTACTTTTAGAATATTGGTACATAGGTCAGGCTAGCCTTGAACCCATGGTGTGCCACCATGCTCAGCTACACTGGTACTCTGTAAAGATGCTTACTCACATACCATTTACACTTAAAATGGTGCATAAAAACAAATGTCTTCATTCTTATACTTTAAAAGTGATGAATATACACATGGATACTTATTTTAGTAATGTGTGTATATGTATTAAATCAATATAAAATCCCCTATCTCCCTACCTCAGTACCACAGGACTGAACTTACAGCCTCACTCTAGAGGCAAGCATGCTACCATTGAGTCATATTCTTGTTTTTTGGTTTAATTTGATTTAGGTTTCCGCCCCCCCCCATCATATAGATAATATATGAGGGAGGAAGGAAAGGAGAGATGGAGAGTGTGTGTGTGTTGGGAGGTGGACACACACACACAGACTCTCATTGTAGCACAGATTGCTCTAAAATTCCCCTTGCTACCCTTGTACCTGAGGATGATCTTGCAATTCTACCTCCCTCCACTTCCCCAGAGCCTCAACACCTGGTTCTGGCTATGCTAGAGATCAAAGCCAGGCCCTATGCACCTATGCTAGACAAACACTCTACCAGCCTATTCACATGCCCAGTCCCACATGTTTTTGTAATGAGAGAGAGGGCTCTCCACCTCCAACATCCACATTTCTTCCATTCAGAGTCCATGGTTGAGAACTTAATGCTCATGACTCTAGTCCAGACCCCAGCTAACTTTAGGCTGTGGGCAACACTGGTCTGCCACCTCCCTCTCTACAGCTGAAAAAATATGGAAACAGAATGGCTGTGTGTGCACACAATTCCACTCTACATTTGCGAATGTGAGTTTCCACATATACATATAGATTATGTGTTTTATGCACAAATATGTGTTTCTTCTTTGGATTCTTTTGTTTAACTCTTTAAACACCAACTCTATAACACTGTTTTCCATTGGTAACATTAGAAAAATAGGCAATGTTTGAATTACACTCTTGGTTGTGTTTGGCCAGCCTGTGCTCTGGGATGTTTCATATACAGCTAGAAGTAGAGAAACTATTTTCTCTCCCTGGTTTGGTGGACATATTTCCCTTTACACACAATATCATCTTATAGGAGTCATTTATAACAACTTTTATTTATTTGGTTTTTTTCTAGTATTGGGGATTGAAGTTGGGGCCTCAGACATTCTAGCAAACATTCTACTCTGAGCTATAGCCATGGCACCATTTTATTTTTTCATTTTGAGACATGTTGAGCCTTGTTTGGTCTTGAATTTACTGTATAACTCAGGTATATCTTGAACATATACATGTATAGAATAGTTGTGAATAAAGACTTCAGAAACCAGGTCCAGTTCATAACTTGCAGTATTATTATTGTTTATTATTATTATTTACTAAACTGTGTATATATTAGCATTTGTCTTAGTTAGGGTTGCTATTGCTGTGATGAAACATCATAACCAAAGCAACTTGGGGAGGAAGGGTTTATTTCACTCACAGTTCTGTATAACATTTAATCATCAAAAACTGTGAAGGCAGGAACTCAAACAGGGCAGAAACCTGGAGACAGGAGCTGAGGCAGAGGCCATGCAGGGTGCTCTGCAGTCTGCTTTCACAGAGAACTCAGGATCATCACCCAGGGATGGCATTAACCACAAGGGGCCAACCCCCATAAATCACTAATTAAGAATATTTCCTACAGCAGGATCTTATGATGGCATTTTCTAACCTGCTATTCCCTCCTTTCAGATAATTCTAGCTTGTGTCAAGTTAACATAAAACCAGCCAGGACAGTATCTTTAGTCCTTTTCTCTCTATATATAGCAACGTACATGTAGAACTGATGTATTTGTGTCTTGTTTTTACTGCTATATGTTATTCCAGGTTATTATTATGCCATTTTAAAACTCCAAATGGGTATTTAGCTTGTAGTGTTTCCTCCTATTGTGAATGGTAGAAAATTATACTGGAGAATACACCTTTTGAATATGTTTTAGGATAAATGTTAAATGTGAATCTCTTTGATGCTTGTTGGGTGTACATGCTTTCCCAATACTGATCCTGTACATGTGGGGTGCATTTGGGTGGCTCTTCTTTCTTTGGTGAGGGAGATCTGTTTCCTTCCCCTTTTCTTTGTGGAGTAGAAGGAAGGAAACAACCTTGTCCCGTTATCACCTGTCTTGTAGCTCCAGATGCTGGTGGAGACCCCTGTGTCCCTGTGGACGAATGTGGACACTGTTTTAACTCTTTGCTATGCCATAGCCACATGAGAATAGCAATTTATATCAATAACCAGGTCTGGCAACATCTGCCAAGGTTGTCACACTCAGTGATTAAATGGCCATATGTGCCCGAGAACACAGGGACAATGAGGCTGTAATTAGGATTCGCTGTCTCCCTACTGGCCACCAGTTCCACGTTTCACTTCGGATAACCTTGCTTTTGTGAACTGATTTGTGAATCAAATTATCCCATGGAGAATGAAGTTTGTGCTGTGATGATAATACTTTATAGCCATGGATCTTAATAACTGCACAGGGCACCAACAAGCTGAAGTCTGAACACTTCTCTCCTGGTTCTGATGAGGCAGGCATCCAGGGTGTGAGACAGGTTAGAAAGTTAACTTTGGGTCTGCTGGTATGGCTAAGTTGATAAAGGTGCTTGGCTAGCATATGGAGCCTTGGGTTTGACTCTCAGACTGACATAAACCCAGCATTCTCACAATCCTGCCAATGGGTAGGTGGGGGTTGAAGGATCACAAGTTCAATATCATCCTCAGCCACATTGTGAGCTCCAGGCCAGCCAAGGAAACACGAACCATGTGAAATGAATTGGGGAGTAAGGTCTGTTGTGTACCTCGTCATTCTTGAGGACCAAGTTTTACCTGTTTTCTTCTTTGGTCTCTTTTAAATGTCAGTGTTCCCAGGAAACGCAAACACAGGAAATACACAGAACTCCTATTGACACCACAAACTAACTGAAAACACTATCTTAGTGCCATATCAAAACACACTTCAAGGGGAAAGAGAAAATCCCTTGCCATTTACTTCCTGACGTGATGGAGACAGGTGATGGTTATGTAAGAACTTGGCACATTCCAGAAAAACCCTGGAAATATGGCCTCAGCATGGAGATGCAATAAATGTGAAAATAAATACTAGAGAGATTCATTGAGTTTTAAGTTTGCTTACCAATATAGAAAACTAACATTCACTGTATGGTGGGTCTTCAAGTTTTAAACAGGACTTTGGCAAGGCAGTGAGCAGTTCACTCTTTACCAAAGGTAAAACAACAACAAAAATCCACTCATTCATACAGGTGAATACACACCTGTACTCAGGTTTCGTGTATGTAGAATTATAACATGCAACTCATACACACTTGAGGAAGCAAGTGCATTTTAGTGAATGTAGCATGCAGTAGCTATGTAGTGTATTAGCACATCCAAAATGCCTGCTTTCATAACATCTTTGTCGGCTGGAGGAAATTAGAAATATGTGCCACTCATACGTAATTGATACCTAACTGATGTTTCTCTCTCTCTCTCTTTGTCTCTCACACACACGAGAAAGAGAGAGACAGAGACACAAAGACACAGAGAGAGTGTAAGGTAGGGATCTGTGAGGACCTTGGAGAGGAAATAGGACGTTTGCCTGGCTGCTGATGTTACTGGAGGCAAGTCCATTTCAAGCTGAATTTTGAACTTCCACCAAACATATTCAGCCCTTCAAAGCGAGAGCAAAGTTCAGTGCTTTCTCATTTAGCACAAGAACTGCGAGATTTGTGATGCCAAGGAGTCAACTCCCTAAACGGAATACAGCTGCCTCTTGGGGGATATGGAGGCAGGCCGTCAGCTGTGGTGGCCATGGGTCGAGGGGTCTCCCAGTCTCCCGGAATTCCTCCATGAAGTCGCGCATTGGAAGTCATAAATACTGGCCATGGACATTGTGAATAATGCAGGGAGTAGCGTAAGTAATTGCCAGCGCTGATATCCTGCCTTGGACATCTCATTGCTCCTGAGTTAAAATTGGTTGTCAAGTGAGGACTCTGGGGACTGTGCAAGGTGCCCTATTCTGTCATGTGGTACATATTTAATGCTTGAAAGAACAAGGGAAGAGACACGTGCTGGAGAAGGCGGGGGGGGGGGAGTGGAGAGATTGTGCTATCAGTTTCTACACTTTTCAAGTGCTTGAGAAAGGGCGGTGGGGGTGGCATGCCGTTCTTCTCTCAGTTGCTAGACTTTGCAAAAATTAAAATAAAAACCAGGCGTCCAGTTCGGCTGTCTATCATTTGGCTGACAGTGCTGTACGGCCCTGGGCTTGTCTTTGTGTGCTCCTGGAGCTTTGATTACCTCTCTGCTTTGAGCGCTCGCTCCTGCCGCCTCGCGCATACTTACTGGATCTCTGGCCCTCTCCCTGGTTGGGGCCTTGAACACCTGCTGGTGGCTGGAGCAAAACAACCTAGGCAGGCGAAGGCGCGGCCAGCCCAGCAGAGAGAGCTGGAATCATTGACATTGCTAGCACGTGGGTACCATTCGCTGCTGTTGCCCCGGTACTTCTCCCGCCTCGCGTTTCTCCCAGAGCGAGCTAGCAAGAGAGGGAGCAGGAGGCGCTTTTGCAGCAGGCGATGAAATCCTGGCAGCTAATTGCAGTCGTGGGAGATGCCCTTCAGGTAAGGCGAGCGAGGGAGGCTCGGAGACACTGTGGGAGGGGGAGCCAGAGACTGGATGGGAGGGAGGGGAGGCAGCGCTGGCACCAGCATCCGAGCATCCGAGCATCCCAGAGCCCGCTGGACGGTTGCGGGAGGAGGGCGCGCAGGGACGGGGGCGGGCAGCAGGGGGAGGAGTGTGCGAATTGACATTCGGGGCCGCCTGTGGCAGGCGAGCCGCCGCCAGCCGCTGTCCAACGTTAGTGCAGAGAAGGTGGCGGGCGGGCGTGTGCACCTCTGGGGCCACGGATCAGAATCCGGACCCGGCGGTGGATGGAGTCCAGCGAACCCTGAGAGGCAATGGCAGGACGCAGATGCGTGTGCCGCGAGTGAATTACACAGGATAGGTAAGTTCAGCTCCGGAGTCCGGCGGGACACAATCCGATTCGGGATTCGCCCTGGGCTCCCCTATGGTCCCCTGAATACCTGGGGAGCTTAGACTGGCTTGGGGGAGCAGAGGGTGAATTGATTCGCTTTTACCAACTGGAAGTTCGCGGGGAACTTCCCTGGTAATAGCCATCGGCTCTGTTGAACTTTATTCCCAGAGATGAATAAGCGTTTATTAAGGACTGATGTTAGAAGACCCGCAGGCTAGGGCTGGATTTTTTTATTTTTTATTTTTTATTTTTTTGGAAAGCGATACATTGTGCTTTGCAAAGAAGATAGAGGTTTGGGAGTGGAGGAGGGGATGAATGGGCAGATGGGCCGCGCGTTTGGAAAGTTGGCACGCGCCTGTGCGTGCGTGTGCAGAGGCATTGCATGTCGCTGGAGACAGGTCGACCCTGCCCATCACGCTGGGCTCAGGCTCCTACACCCACCATTCGTGATTTCTAGATGCCAGAGGAAGAGGCATTCCATGAACAATATCGAAAGCACGCTTTCTCTTGAAAAAATAAGCCCTGAGCCGTGCTATATCATGGAAGAGCTGTCTTTCCTGAGAGAGCCAATGAGGGAACATGTACACACAATGTTGTACACATCATTCATTCGAACAGAAACAACACATGCGAAGACTCCAGCCCATCCCTCCAACCATTACCTCTAGATGATAGGTGAAATTAAAGGTTCTGTGTATGTCTTTGGACAAGAGAGCCCTGTTCCTGCTTCCCACTTCAGAGAGAGCTGATAGGGATTCTAGACCCAAAGTTTTGTGGCAGCACCCCATTAGTAAAAATGATTATATCGTCTGTGGAGGGTCCCTTCTGGTGTCATGAGATGGCTCGGCATTTGCTCAGTGTTTACACGATCTTTATTTTAGCCTAGCAGGTGTGGGTGTAGCACGTTCTGGGGAAGTAAAACAAGTAATGGTGTGATCATCCTATGTAGCTACAGAGTAAGTAGTTTGGCTCCAAGGCTCCCAAGCCTCTCTCAAATGCACGGTAGTTTTGACCTACGTGGGTGTTAGCTCAAAGGCCGAGAGTATCTGTGGAGTTCAGTGAGTTGAGGTAGTTGGCATTGATTAAGTTTGTAGAGGGTTGTGTTCAGGCCTGTCATCTCCATCAGCTACAGCTGTTTACCACTGGTCTGTGGATAGATAGCAGCACTTGTGATTTCCTGTAAGGAGCTGATCCTGCAGTTCTTCTCTGCCCACTCCATCCCCGTGACCTGAACTGGAATATGCCAAATATTCAGAAGAAGGAATTGCTTCAGTCAAGACCCAGGGGATGAAAGAGTCCCCTTCTATGCCTCCTTTCTTCCTCTTCACTTGTCCATCCTTATGTTTCTTTGCATTTATCTATCTTTATTTACTTTCACTCCCTGCCAGAAGTCTTTCAGATTGCTCCTGCTGTACATTGTCATAACAAATGTTAAGCACCCAAGGGAGACTCTGAATCTGACTTGCTTTTGCCTCTGGAACACTTTGCTCACATACAGCAGTTATTTAGCATCAGACAATCCCCACTGGACCTTGACCCTATGGAACATGAACAAGCAAACTTTACTCTTCATTTCTCCTGGCCCTGACTCTGGGTAAAGGCCCTAGCCCCTAAGAAAGACCCAATGGCTGGCTGGCTAGCTGGCAAGCATTCATTGCTTCTTACGATTTTACTGAGATAAGTGTAGTTTTGCAGCTGTAACTCTGTATTCAAACTTTTATTTCTCTGTTCCCTGTCTGCATTTTACTGCAGGAACCATTTTAATCCATCTTCCCCTGGACCTGATAGATGTAACTGTCGGCATCAACAGAAGGGCGGGTTTAACTACAACACCAATGGTACACAACAGAAGTTGATTGTGTTTCTCTGGGCTCTTCTAGAAGGCTAACTTATTCTTCCTCACCTAACTTGATCTCTAGAGCCTTGTTTATCTCTCCAGGAGAAGCATGATACAAAAGTTAAAGGGGATGTAAGAGGAAAGGTATATTTTAACAGTTGCCTACCTCTAAACGACTGTTGAAGGATTGTCAGGTTTTAAAACAAGTGATATATATATGGCATTCATTACCATATTTTCGGAAATCCTCCATTCATTTATTGTCTTTGCTTGAAAGTAGAGACTATGATTACAAAAATTCACTCTTCGTCTTTTTATTCATCTATGTAAATATCAATATATGCAGTGAAAGTGTTTATCATATTAAGCTGCATTAATTCAGGGTTTATATATGGGGTGTTTGAGATAAGAAGTGAAAAGTGCACTACTGAGTAAGAAAACATGTGATCCAACAAATCTAAGGTTTATCACTGGGAGGGTGAGGTATCACATTGCATAAAGGAACTTGCCACCAAGTCTCAGGACCGGAGTTCAATTCCTGGGACCCACCTGTGTGGAAGAAGAGAACTGATTCCTGAAAGCTGTCCTCTGACCTCCACATACATGCTCTCTGTCTCTCTATCTCTCTGTCTGGCTGTGTCACACACGCACTAATGATGGCAATGACAAAATAAGAATATAGTAAAAGATCTATTATTTTTAGCTCTCGTATTTTGACTTTTACATGTTTAATATTAGAGTCATCACCAAAAGGCTTTAGGGAAGATGCTCTGAAAGTAAAAGAACATGAGTTTGGGTGGGTATGGAGGTGAGGTGGGGAGGATTTGTGAGGAGTTGAGGGAGGAGAAAAACTATGATCGAATTATATTTTATGGGAAAGATGTAAATACATTTTTAAAAAATGAAATAATTCCAGTGGAGTTAAGTATCCTCTTTAAGACCTCAATTACCCATCTTTTGCTGATTTTCTGATAAATATAAAAGTGAACACAGAAAAGAAGGTGGAGACCCTTCAAGGTGGAAATCTGGTTGTTGTTTTGTTCAGACTTATTTTTGATGCTTAGCAGCAACTTGAGAGTGTGAGTCCTCTCTGGGGCTTTGTGTGTGCTTATAGGTATCTGGATTTCCCCTTTTCCTTCTCTTCATCTGTGCTCCACAAAACATTCTTGTGTATCATGAACAGTAGCAAACAGGAGAAAATAATATGAAGGAGAATTTTACCATCATGCATTTAAATTAAGTCTCACCAAACCAACTAGAATCCTAGTCCTTGGAGATGGGGACTCACATCTCACCCTGTGGCTTTCATAACACCAGGTCAAAGGAATCTTTGCAAGTCGGCGTCCCCATATAGAACGTGCAGTGGAAACTCTTGAAAATTAAACCATTCAATGACTCTGATGTCTCAAACAATTTTGGGAGATGATTTTTAAAAAAATGATCTGAAGTTTATGTGAGAAGTTGTGGGGGGTTACCTGTTTGCTCGTGTGCCCAGAAGGTCCAAATAGCAACGTCAGCGGTAGCAACTTGCTTTTGATTCACTAGAACTAGGTTATGAATTCAAGTAATTAAACATGACAAAAAGCCCAATTTCACTGCTTAGATTAGTATGCTTCCAATTTTTCCTGCTCCATAAAAATTTCAAAGTGTTCTTTCTGGTTAGGTGCTTGCATAACCAATAGGTGATGAAGGGCTCCCGTATCTCTCTTGCTTATGATGTCCGAATGCTTTGATGTCACAGATGTGAACAGGGTCCTCTGGGTGCGAGAGACAATCAAGGAGTTGCCATGAAATGATTCTGGGTTAAGTTTAAAGCTGGACTGGGGAATGAATAGTAGTTACTTCACTCGTGTTTATCAGCAGTGAGTCATCTTATGGCCAGGTCTAATGGATGCCAGAGACGCTTCAAACAGCAATGGAAATATAAAAGCATATCTATTTTCTAGAGGTGTTATGAAGTTTATAATAGGTAGTGGATGGATAGATAAGTATGTAGAGTTATATATTTATGTATATGTGCCTATATGTTTATTTATAAATGTGAATATATCTTATGCAATGCAATGTTAGCCATATTTATTGCCTTTTCTTGATTTTGCTCATCTCTCTCTCTTTTTTAACAGAAGTATAGCATTTTGGATTCATATTTGTCTTCCTTACCACAGTTTATTGCTCTTTAAAATGGGCATGCTTCTAGAATAGTGCTTAATCTAATCTATTCCCACTGAATTGCCTGCAGTTTTTGGCCAGTGAGCTTAACTTCTCAGCCTGGCTTATGCCATCACACAAATACTGTACCCACACATCCTGAGGAGGCCCCCTCCAGCACCATCTAGCTCACACTTCCAATTCACTTTGGTACTTCCCAAGTGAAGCAGCTCTTTCTGTGGCTGTTGGTTGTGCATTAGGGATGGTGTAGGAGCCTCTGCAGCCCCTCCCCCGGCTCTTTTCAACCATTCTGCATCATTTGCTGTTGATGTGTGTGCTTGTCCTCGAATCGAAATCTCTGTTGCTGCTGATGTAGGTGTCTCCCCATAGCTGCTGTAGCTATTGGCATACACAGATACAGGCCTTGTGTTTCTATTAGAACATGAAGACAGAAAGGGGACTTGTCGGGCGACAGTGACCATCAGAACAATTCAGTGCCTCATACTGCTCAGCCTGCCCCATATTTACTTCCTCTGGGTACTGGGCAGTGGACTAAGAACATAAGGCTGTCTTCTCTGGTCCTCAATGTAATTGTGCCCTGTGGATACTGCTCTTCCCAGTTCACAGATGGGGCAACGATTTTCCAGACTGGGTGACTCAAATCATCAGAGCCTTGATATATATATATATATATATATATATATATATATATATATATATATATATATATATATATATATATATAT